>CM076846.1:207897567-208112388 GCA_039519185.1 Astragalus membranaceus | reverse complement strand
TTTCAACACAAACTTAACAAAACAATAAAATAAATGATGTTATAAAAATCATCCTTAGTTGTAACCACCTGAGCGGTCTGTCATTGACTCATTGGGCCACTTTATCAGTACCTCATTGCATATTTGCATTCGTAGAGCACCTTAAAGGTGCTGGGGGTTTGAGGGGTGGGTTTAATCCCACATCACTTAGAGTTATATGTCCTTTGGAGTGTTTATACTTTATAAGGCTTTGGGAAATCCTCATTTAGAAATTTAGAAGCTGGTTTTGTGAGATTGAGTTAGGCCCCAAACCCAAATTATAGGATGAGTTAGGTGGCCTTGGACCTAGGTGTAAGGGAAGTCCTCATCTTGCAAGTTGTATTTGTGGGGTTGAGTTAGAACTCAAATCCAAGTTCTAAGATGGTTTCAAAGACTATTCTAGATCCGTTATTGGGCTTCCCTAAGCCTGGGTGTAAGTGGTGCATTGGAACAATCCACTTTAATCGCTACGACCCCAACGATTTATTGGGCCACTTCATCTACCTTCATTGTGGTCACACAACACCTTAAGTATGCTAGATATGATGGGTTTAGTCAACTTCGCCTCGAGATCTGGTTTTTGTAGCGATGGCTATTGTTTTTGTCAAAGTAATTCTTATCAGACTTGAGTAATCCCCACTTTACAAACCGGTTGTGAGGTTGAGTTAGGCCTTAAGCTAAAATTCTAATAATACCCTTGGGCACCCTCCTATTCCCCTTGGTAACCTCGGGCCTAATGTCAGCATCAGATTTACTTTCCCTTCTTTAAGTAACCTTAGAAAAACAAAGGAAGCAATTATTTTAAATATTCAAGGAATTTTAAAAATGACTTCTGGAAATACGTCCTTTGAGGTGTTTTCGGAAAGTTCAGAAAAACAGTTTTCCGGAATCATCCTCAAACGGGGTGTTTCCGGAAAAATCGCAAAAAAAGCTTCCAGAAATACGTAAAAATAAGGTATTTCCGGAAAGATAAAAAAAAACTTACTGAGAATTTCGAAATTATGTGAAAATGAGATTATGGTTTTGGTTTTTTATTGTTAGTAAGGGTATTTTGGTCAGATTGCGCAAAATGGAAGGTATAGGGGAGGAGAGGGGTACCAAAAAAAAAGCCTAAAGTGTATAGGCAGTTTACTAGCATATAACAATTATAGCATGTAGCAAAGGTACTAAACTATTAAGACACGTGAAACAAAAATAGACTTCAACGTACCCAACCATGTTGTAAACGCAACATACTGGATCCTTTGAAGATGTACTGGTATTTCACTTGCAATGTCATGATGAATGAGAGGAAAAATCGGTGGCCAATTTTTTTCCTCTATAACTATTCCAGCTGCAAACATACACAAAAAGATGTAAAGTGTAAACCACTATTATACCTCTTATCTTCTTTAAGTTTGGATGAACTCAAAATACCTCGTGCAATAGCATCTTCCTTTCGTTTTAGCTCCTACAGAACCACATGAGATTATGAGTAATCTAACTAACATCAAAGATTATATACGCAATGACCAGGTTAATTCATAGCATGAACAAAGTGAGCTGATTTGGAATTGAAGATATGATATGAATGCTTATTAAGGCCATAAACTAAAAGATATTACTCTGTCTACTAAATTTGTTATGAAGAAAAGGACTAAGTATTGAAGTTGATAGAATCTGGAATCATTATTAATTATAGGAAGTTACATTATATAAGAACCTATTAAATTGAATCTAGCAAAACAAGTTACTAACTAAACAGAGGTTGTCAAAAAAAAAACTAAACAGAAGTTAATTGTGGTTCAAAGCAATCACACAAGAGATTACCTGTTCCCTTCTTTTCAATTCAGCCTCTCTAGCTTGCAGTTCCTTTTCCTTTGCTTTGATGTCCTAAAATTAAAATGACGCAATTAAGTATTTAGTCAGCAATACCATGACATCATAGTTTTGGCATTTACATCAACATTTTCATAATCTAGTCTACCTTTGGGATATCAAGAGGAATGTCAACAGTTGCCCCACCATGAGGCTCATGAGGAAGGGGTGAGAGCTTTGAGGTTGAACCCGGGTTCTACAAAATTAAGGGCAAAATGTACAAATGAAAAATCTATCCCCAAGAATTGGCAACATCATGTTTTTCTTTATATTTTGAAAATTAGAAAAAGGTTAAGGAAACAAACATAAAAAGATGCAAACCATGTTCATGTGTGCAGTCATAACACACAACATTCCAATACTTGTCTCTGACTTTTATTTATAAAGACTATAAAAATCATGCAACACCCTTGCTCAATCAAAATACATATAAAAATTTATAATATACAAGATGTCAATTTTGATCTCGCCCAACAGGCCGGCCTGATGGCCTCGTGTTCTTGGCTGGGTCGGACTCAAAAACAGAGGCGGGTCTTTTTTTTATACCCCCACCACATCACAATATACCCCCATCAAATATGAAAATCCCAAAATACCCCCATAATTTTGACTCAATCGGATTTACCTTATAAATTAAGTAAATCCGATTTTATTAATCAAAGGCGGATTTACCTAGATCCGATTAAATTTAAAAAAATCGCATCGGATATACTGATAGAAGGGTAAATCCGCTTTTGAATTTAACAAAGCGGATGTACCCCCACAACAGGTAGATCCGCTTTGTCTCTTTATCAAGTCAGATCTACCTGTTGTGGGGGTACATCCGCTTTGCTAAATTCAAAAGCGGATTTACCTTAACAGGGTAAATCCGACTTGTAAAAAAAAATTAAAACATTTAATTTGTTTTTTTTTTTTGACACATTTAATTTGTTGGAGAAATGTCAATCTAAATTGTCCGAATCATGGGCTAAGTCTACAATGGTGGGCGCATCAATGGCAGGGAGACGGGGCATCTTCAAAGCGGTAGACTGCCAAAGGGCAAAACGACCGGTATAAGGATCCAACCATGAAGTAGATTCGTCTGATCGATTATGAGACCACATCAAAGCAACTGGAGGCAATGGACAGACAGGCGAAATCGAAATATGCATTCAATGGATATCCCCGACATTCAGAATAGATATGATTTTACCTCTCAAAGGAAGGTAAGTAAAATTCATATCCAAAGACAATTGAAGTAGGGCCACATTATACTTAGTAGCTATAAAGTACCACATCTCAGGCAAACTCAACCACTTATCCTCCTTCTGAAAACCGAGGTATTCAATGGATAACGTTTTTCTAAGCACTGCAAGTCTGTCCTTTCCAAACATGTAATTATAGGCCAACTATCCTCACCAAGATTTAATCAAAAACAAAAGAGAGGGATCTACCTGTTGTGGGGGGTACATCCGCTTTGTTAAATTCAAAAGCGGATTTACCCTTCTATCAGTATATCCGATGCGATTTATTTAAATTTAATCGGATCTAGGTAAATCCGCCTTTGATTAATCTCAAATCGATTTACCTTAAATCCGATTGAGTCAAAATTATGGGGGGTATTTTAGGATTTTCATATTTGATGGGGGGTATATTGTGATGTGGTGGCGGTATAAAAAAAAGACCCAACTGAGGCTCGGTAAGAATTGGAATATTTCAGCACAGCCCAATTGGCCCATGGGCCCGGTTGGATCTGCTTTTTATGCCTTCTGAACATTTTAGTGTTTTCAAAAAAAGAACATTTTAGTGTTTTCTTATGTTAAAAATTGCATTGGGTTGGGTTGGCTCGTTGCCCAGTGTTTTGGGTTGGCCTACAAAATACACAACCCAGTAGATAAGTGGCTACCCAGCCTCCTTTTGCACCGTGGCCCTAGGCGACTAAGTTGGACATTAAGTTGATACGACGTCGTTAGAAAAGAAGTGAAATGAGCAAGCGTGCTTACGGTAGTGTAGAATGCACCTCCACCATAATTTGGTTTCCCTGATGCTTTTCCTTTTGCACCATCCTAATATCATTAAAGAAAACACAAATTTGCAGATATTCAAAAATAAGAAACCAAAACTAAATGAAGTCAATATTCAAGAATTATGGCTGACAAAAAGTCAGTAAGTTATTCACATACATACACCTATATTTATTTTTAGCAAAAGCAAGGGCAAGGGGTATGGAGCTTCCTTAAAACCTATAGTTACATATGTATGTAATCCAGAAATTTAATAAACTGCAAAAATGAAAATAACTTTCTAAATATGTAAGAGAACATATAGATAACAAAAACCAATTACATCATCGATTCATTGCATTGTAGAAACAGAGAACGAATGAAATTCATTCCATTCATCTGTAATCTACAGAAAGCACCGTCTATTTAGCTACATTATGAAATTCATTCCATTCATCAATGATCTCAAATACGACAGACGCGGATCACAACATTGAGGTCGAAAATCAACGAACATGCATTTGCAATGTAAAACGCAATTGTAGAAAATGTTATACGAGAGAAGTTAATTTAAAATGGAAGGAGATTTTGGAAGAAAGAAACTTACGGCGAAGGGATTAACCTCTTCTTCGGCGAAGGGGTTGGTTTCCATGCTACTCAGGGATTCAAGGCCAAACACGGAGATCTAGATATGAAAAGGGAAAAAGGAAAGAGAAATGGATACGGGATTTGATGAGGAAAGAATTGAGAATGGAATTATCGAGAAAGAAGGGAAGGAAAGATATTTGTTGTGTTGTTTTAATTCTGTTTGGTAGAGAGGCCTTGCAATGAACGGCTTCTCAATGTTTGTTTGTTTGTTCGTTATGTTAAAAGTGGGAATAAAAACTGAAAATGAAGAAAGAAAGAAATCACGGACGGAAGGGAGGCAATTTTTCATGCATGTTAGTTATCATCACAATATGACATAGCACCCATTCACACAACACACCGTGTTTCTTGCATTTGTTTGTTTGTAACCGACTAACCGGTATCGTTATATCAATGATGATTCAAGATTATTGAAGTATTTTTTTTACAACATATTATTAAATTTTGTCACAACATATTATTTAAGCATTTTAGGTGATATTTGATATTTTGGTAAAAAAAATTATATTTGATTTTTTTTTCATTTTAATAACTATATATATAATAGGTTTGCTATATCCCACCTTGGGTACGGAGTAGCGTTAAAACTCTGAGCCAGCTGTCCTGCCCCTCGAGGCACCTACAATCCAGCGAGGGGATTAGTCACTGTGGTCGGCGGTGGATACCCTAGGTAAAACCAAAAAAAATAATAGGTTTGAGAGAGAGAGAGAGATTAAAAATAAGGGTATTTTTGTCTTTTAAAATTTTTAATTTAACTAAAAGGTCTAACCGGTCTAAATGAGGTTTGATAAATGTCTTTTAAACTTTGTACGATATCATAGTTTTTTGGTTGCTTCTAGGGTGACGGATCAATTAAGTCTCTCACCGGTGTACCACTAAAATTAACCATAGGATATTGTGTAAAATGCTATCAGTGGTTAAGATTGAATCAATCAGTATTAAATCTCAACCATTAATGAAGTTTTATAGTATATCCTACGATCAATTTTAGTGGTTCAATGTTGAGGGACTTAATTGATCTCTCATCCTAAAAGCACCCTAATTTTTCTAGGTTAGATGTTTTTATGAAAGTTCACCTATTTTATTTTTATGCATAGACTGGAATGAGAGATTAGTGTTGAAAGCTTGGGTGCAATTTTCGCATTGCTGTCCATACTAATACAACCAAATGGGAATTCAGGAATCAGAAATGGCATTTCCGACTAACATAAAAATACCAATCATTTCCTAGTTAAAGCATCCACAATGGGGACTTATTATCTCTTAAGAGTGGAAATTTAATAGGTACCCCCCCATTGCGGGAAATAAAAAGTGGGTATTTATTGGGGTGAAACTCTTATATAGGAAATCCTCTCTCTCTTCTAATGTGTGGGCCAATCCTTACTTTTGATTAAAAAACTAATAAAAGAGTGATGCAAAGTTATTAGTGGGATCTATTTAGTAAATTTTGTTGGGGTTCTTGGTTGGAGAGATAAAGTTCTAATTAAGTACTCATTGGGAAAAACTCAAGTCCCACATTGATTAGAGATATGGTCTCAAAAGACTTTATAAGTGAGAGGCAACTCTCACATTACAAGTCGGTTTTGTGGGGTTGAGTTAGGCCTAAGCCACATTCTAAGATGGTATCAAAGCCTATCCTAGATCCTTCGGCCCACCACCATTATAATTCACGCACCAAGCCCAATAGTGTTGGGCGTGAGGGGGTGTATTAGAAAAAACCCAAGTCCCACGTTGACTAGAGATATAGTCTCAAAAGACTTTATAAGTGGGAGGCAATCATCACCTTACAAACCGGTTTTGTGGGGTTGAGTTAGGCCTAAACCACATTTTAAGAGTACTACAATAAAAAATTATAAAAAAAGTGATGTATACACATGAGACAAGTACTCAAATGAGAGTTTCAATGTTGCCATGCACTTAAAGTCTAAAACAATCAATCATTTTATTAGTCACCAAAAAAAATCATTTTATTGGTCTGTCCATTTCTTTTTCAGTATACTATACTGCCTCAATGCCTCAACTGCGTAAATTCTTTCATGTTATTCGATGCAATACTCAATACATTATGAAGTGTAAACAGAGCCAAATTTACTTTTGATGTGAAATATAAACTTGAGTTCTGATCATACCCCCACAAAAGAAATCCGCTCTTCTTATAGACAGCAAAATGATGGTGGGCATCATCTAGTTTATAAAGAACATCAACAGTAAATTACAATGGTTGAATGTGAATTGGTACAATTACCAAAATTTCATCATCAAGAATGAAGGTAACAAAATAACTAGGACGCATACAGAATTACATTTCAATTTAATCATCAACAAACAAATGGGGCCAATTACCAGGTTAACATGGCATGGTTTAATGAACCGTGAAAATAATCACACATGAAATTAAAATATATATATATATATATATATATATATATATATATATATATATATAATATATATATATATATATATATGAGTGCGAGGAGTGTTGGTGGCTAAAATTCTCTGAAGCTGATTGGATAAAGCTCCTGACAGAACTTGCCATGTGAGTATTGAATGGTTAGTATTTGATAGGATGTTCTAAAGCATGGGCCCTCCTTGGATGACATGCATGCCTTAACTTGTTGAGGTTCTGCAATTAGCAGGTCAAATCTCTCTGCACGTCCATTCATATTCAAATAAAACCATTCTCATCTTTCATTTGATTCATTCTGTTGAGATTCCCGCCTTATCATATTTAGCAAGTACAAGACAACCTCAGACATCGCGGGCCTAAATTCTGGCTCTGACTGCATTAAATACATGGAAGGCCAAGAAATCGGTTACAAGCCAGCCACAGGGATTATTTAACTAGACAAGACTGAAATTTAAGTTCAGACTGAACTGAATAGCTTTACCTGAAGACATCTAGAAATAATGTCTGCAAAATTTGATAATGATTTGGCGGGGTAATGTCCATTTAGAGAAGGATCAACCATTCTTGATAATGCATCAATATCATGAAGTTGAGGGATTGCCCATCTTACAAGAAACTGCTCCCCTCGAGGGCGTGTCCTGACCAAGATTTACACAATACATGAGCTAAGTCCATGAAAAGCCAAAAAATAGAAGCCACAATACTTTTGTTAAAGGTTCTCACCTGTCATAGGACTGACGGCCTGTCAAAAGTTCTAACATGACCACTCCAAAACTGTACACATCACTTTGGTAGGTGTAAATTCCTGACTCAAATTCTGGAGCTCCATAGCCATAAGCTGCTAGTAGTTGTCCTGAGAGCTGAAAATATATGAATGTTAACAGAATGCTATAATGCACAAGTTACCCAGACAATACTCACTCTATTTCAAAATAATTGTCATGTAAGGTTTTGCAACAGACGAAATGGAATGGAGCGGAGAGGAACGCAAAGGAATAAAATCCTCATTCCATTGTTGGGAAATTTTACGGAAGTGACGAGTAATTTGAAATAAATTATAGAGTTGTGCTATTTAGTACAAGACAAACTGCAAATCTGGGAGAGAAAAACAAAAGTCACTGGAAGAGGGAAAAATGACAGAAACGTCAAAAGAGTTTTTAACATTCCTCCATGTGTGTTTTGTCTTGTAAAACTTTCCTATCATTTCTCACACAATGTAGAAACATTTTTGTACAATATCTAATAGTCTCTTACCTGACGAACAGAACCTTTGGTTATTAATGGAGCCAAACCACAGTCGGATACTCGGACGGATAGATCATCATCAAGGAGAATGGCAGCCGACCTGAAATTTCTGTGTACAACAGGTGGCTGACATTGCTCATGCAAGTACCTTGTTAGAAGTCAACACCAAGTATTAGACTCATAAAGATGCATTATGGGTAAAAATTATACAATTTTCTATTTTAGCAATTTAAACTTCCCGAAAGTTCTAGTATATATTTAGTGTGTTTGGAACAGATTCTATTGTCACAGAATCCCGGTGCAAAGTTGCAATGAGCAAAAGGAAGAGGCTGCTTCAGGAAAAAATCAATTTTAGTGCCTCCGGAAATGTTTTTTCACTTTTCTGGTGGATACAATCTTAAACAAGCAGACCTTTATTAATCCCAAGTTTTTAGCAGAAAACTTCCAGCCTTAAATTAACCCACCAAGGCATACTAAAAAGAATCAGTCAGGACAAGCTACATTTGAAAATAAAAATGGTCGAACCCACTATAAGCTACAAATCAAACACCTGGGCCAAGTTTTTTCCTTCTGTCAACAGTTACATGGACTTACTCTAAGGCTCTAGCTGCACCAAGTGCTATCCGAATGCGAGCATTCCAAGACATTCTTGTTTTGAATTCATCATCTGAGTGAAGTGCATCCTGCAGCGACCCATTACTGCAGTACTCATAGATCAGAAGCCTTTGACCATGCTCTAAACAGTACCCAATAAGCTCAACAACATTTGCATGCCGAATTCTGTCAATACTGTTTATCAGTTCAAGAAACTCATCATCCTCATGGTGATCAGAAACTCTCTTGTCTAGTTTCTTCACAGCAAGTATCTAACAATTTAAACAGAAAGTACAAGTGTCAAGATTTGAATCCAATTAGGGTACATATAAATTTCATGGGACTAATTGAGCAAGGGAAAGAGAAAAAGGGAAATTTAAATCAGGACATGATTCAAAAGTATCAATGGTTTAAATATGTGACAAACCTATAGCTGGGAAACTACACAAAAGAAACCACATTATTGTGATCGTGTTATCATTACCAGCTACTTAAAGGTGACTAATGTATAGCAAAGCAGATATAACAATGAAGTAGAAAGAGAAAACAAACAAAAAATCATTGTGTGTATTCAGTTTCATCAATCATCTATAAAAAACAAATGCAACTGATAAGCAACAATCTTACCTTCCCATCAGGAAGCTCTGCCCTATAAACACTTCCCAGCATGCCTAATCCTATAAGATGGTCTTGAGAAAAGCTATTTGTATACTGTTGAAGGGATGCAATGGTGAAAGATTTTGCAAAGGTGGGAAGAACTGGACTTCTTTTGGAAGGATTACTGTTAGCCCCTTTGGAAGATGTGGCCAGCTCAACAATCACCTTCTCAGCAGTAAGTGCTGGAGCAGGAGGTGGAGGAGGGGGAGGGGGAGGAGGTGGGGGTGGAGGTGGCATTAAATGTACATCTAGGTCACTCATACTTATCTCATGACTTAATAGCTTTGGCAGTGTTTCCATTCTTTGTGGTTCTTTGTGATCATCTTTCTCTGCTTGGTGATCCTCTTTTGGCCTCACAACAGCCCTTCTTGGTACTGTTAAAAAAATTAAAAATTATTTTCGAAGTTAAATGGTCAAAATGGTGAAATCCATACAAGGAAAAATTAGATGTCAGAAAATGAGCTATCAAAGACCAAAAGAATATGAATATTTGCCTTTCTCAGTTTGACTAGGTGGTGGGACTAGAGCCCCGTTATCCCAAGTATTCTTTCTCTCGCCTCCATATGCTCCAATTTGATGTTGCTTTGAGGTTCTTTCAGCCCTTTCCCTTCTGCTACATCTTGGAATAAAGAGAACAAGTCCTAGCGCGAAAATAACAAACACCAATATGGCAGAAATAGATATCCAAACCACCCTTCTGGTGTTATGTTTGGGTTTCCCAGAACTTGATTCCTTTGATGCAGTTGGTCCATCAGCCTGTTTAGCAGGTACACGTCCAGAAGATGGTGTCCCAGAAACCACAGTTCCTGATGGTGATGCTGTTACTGGAGAACGAGGTGGTTGTGCTGGAGCTAAAGTATCATTACTGTTAAGGTTAAATGGGTTTCCATCTTTACTGCATATAAATATCACAATGAGTTAAGAAGCACCAAAATTACAAATAATGTTGATATATATCATTCAAATTTCTGATGTAAAGCGGAAATCAGAAGGAATTAACACTTCATTCTTCTAATATAGAGACAACAAAGCTGCAAAAAGGATGATGACAACGAAGACAAGGATCAACCACCGTAGTGTTATGCTTTTGGTTTAATACACCAATAGTCCTGTGATCACTTTCTCAAGTGAAGCCTAATGTTTACCATTATCCTTATTCGTCCCTCCCATCCATTTAAATCACAAAGCAAAAACAATGACATTTAACAGGCTATAAAACACAACTTTTGAGCATCATCATTATACATCATATTTCAATCATACATAGATCTTTCATCACAAACTGATTTATGGAGTGCAAAAAGTAAAAAGGAAAAAGAATAAAAATAAAACGCAAACATCTCAAATGCACACTAAATATAAAACATCCGAATTTATATCTCTCTAAACTTTGACTAAGACGTGTGTTATCTAACATTACATGTTGCCCGTATAAATGAAGGCATAATCTAACTGGATGCTTTTCAGAACTACAGTGCTAAAGAAATTATGCAGAAAAGAAAGGTTCATGCCAAAATACTTCTATTTTCTTCTGTCGTTACTCTATGCTTTCTGCCTAATTGCAATACTGCGCATCTTTGGAGTTAACAGGATTGCAGATATTTTCAGGAAAACACCAAAAATACCAAGTTCCACTATCTTCAATCGTAGATTTTGGGTTTAGATCTAACTGAATCCCAAAAGCTAGTTCATATAGTGAGAATTGCCCCCCAACTTACAACCACTGTTCAGGCCATATCACTATCCAATGTGGGACTTCAATACATACACCCTTCGTCACACCAGGATGGGACATATGGAGCGTGAAGTTCACAGGATTATTTGTGGATGTCTTAACGGGTTTTGTTCTGTACCTAGTAGTATTTTGGTCGGCAGCTGTTGGTAGGTCTCTTGCTGCCCTGGCAGGAGGTCAGTGAGCGCCCGGGGGTACCTGCAAAGTCACTCCGACGCTCAAGTCAGTATGAGAATAAGCTAGTGAATTTCAAGGGAAGAGTGTGTACCGTATAAATGGCTATGCGAGCCGGTATTTATAGGAAATCGATGCTCGGCTGTGGACCGTCAGATTATCAGAATCGATCTGAACCATCCAAGCGTGGTGGCTTTCGTTGGGCTTGTATGTAGTGAATATGGGCCGAATCGATTGGGCTGATCCATATCCAATTGCTAAACGCACCCCCTGGTTTTGCTAAATGGACCTCTTGGTCCAGTCCAGAACAGTTGCCCCCCAAGCCGAGATTATTCCGGAGGATGGTCTTGGCTTGAAGGATTTTCGTCGGTCTACCGAATGTGTGAAGTCGCGTGGGACCCTGCCTTTGTCACGACTGTGTTTTATCATTTTCACTCTCTAGAGTAAAAAAGAGAAATTTTTTCTTCGCCATGAAGCATTACTTCGTCTGTCTTGTCGGGTCGTACAAGATCACTTCGTTGCGACCATGACTCAGGCCTCTTATGGGGTAATCCTTGTGCCAAGCGTCAAGCTAGGGTGCCGTATCCTGATGTTGGCGCCCTCCTGGGCGCCTTGTGCCAAGTGCTACGTTCTGCTGTTGGGGCTCTCCTGGGCGCCTTGCAGGATACTTGTTCGGTGCGTGCGTACGCTGGGTATCTCCTCGTGGAGCAGATTTTGCGAGACAAGGTTGGGTGCCCTCATGGGTGCCTTGGACGCCTCGTTGCACAGTTCTGGCTGCCCCCTTGCGAAGGACTTGCTGCCTGCCAGGCGCCCTCATGGTCGCTGCCTGCCCTAGCCTTGGCGCCCTGCCAGGCGCCTTCATGGGTGCTGCCTGCTTTGGCCTTGGCGCCCTGCCAGGCGCCCACATGGGTGCCTTGGGCGCCTATACGCCGGGTCTCTCCTCGTGGAGCAGATTTTGCGAGACAAGGTTTTGGTGCCCTAATGGGTGCCTTGGGCGCCTTGTTGCATAGTGCGGGCTGCCCCCTTGCGAATGATTTGCTTCCAGACCACCACCTCCTGCCAGGCGCCCCCATGCCAGGCGCCCTCCTTGCCAGACGCCCTCCTGCCAGGCGCCCTCCTTGCCAGGCGCCCTCCTCCCATGCGCCCTCCTCTCAGGCGCCCTCCTTGCCAGGCGCCCTCCTGCCAGGCGCCTTCCTGGGTGCCGGCTTGTGTGGACGTGTGCTTGGCACTCTGCTTTATTTTTGTTGCTCATCCTGTCTCTTAGCCTGTTTTTCTTCTTGATGAAATTTCAGGGCTCGCTTGGTGGCGAGTGGAATTGCCTCTTCTGTCCTTACCATTATCTGTTTGATATTTCCACGATATTTCAATTTGACCATGAGGTTCCAGACGGGAGGATTGTCAAACACCACCCCCAACGGGGTTGACTTCGATGTCATTGCCCCCCGATTTTTTATGTCACATTTTGAAACATCCAGGCTTTCTCTTTATCTAGCTTGTTCCTTATGATTGTAACTGGCACGCGTTGGGTGGCCTCGGGCGCCAGTCATCGTCTTGCGCATCTGAATGTATAATCTCATACCGCCTCGTGGCAATGTTAACTCTGGGGGCAGTTTATCAGAATCGATCTGAATTAAACTCGCCCATCAGAGGTTGTGACACGTTTAAAGTCACTTCGCACCTGGTGGGACTCTGGGGGCAGTTTATCAGAATCGATCTGAATTTAACTCGCCCATCAGAGGTTGGGACACGTTTAAAGTCACTTCACACCTCGTGGGACTCTGGGGGCAGTTTATCAGAATCGATCTGAATTTAACTCGTCTATCAGAGGTTGTGATACGTTTAAAGTCACTTCGCACCTCGTGGGACTCTGGTGGCAGTTTATCATAATCGATCTGAATTTAACTCGCCCATCAGAGGTTGCGACACGTTTAAAGTCGCTTTGTGCCTCGTGGCAAAGTTAACTCTGGGGGCAGTTTATGAGAATCGATCTGAATTTAACTCGCTCATCAGAGGTTGCGACACATTTAAAGTCGCTTCGTGCCTCATGGCAAAGTTTGCTCTGGGGGTAGTTTATCAGAACTCGGTCTGATGATAACTCGCCCATCAGAGGTTACGGGGCCAGTGGCCATGGTTTTCCATCTTCTGTTGATAGCGCCCTCCTGGGTGCCTTGTTGTTGATGGTGCCCTCATAGGCGCCTGGGTGCTGGGCGCCTTCTATTGTACCAAGCCTTGTTTTCTTTTTGCGCTTTGGTGCTGGGTGCTAGGCACCCTCTATGGTGTCATGCCTTGGATCCCCGCTAGGTGGGTGTCGTGACCTTGGTTGCTTTGCTCTAGGAAGACGAGCGCGCCATGACACCCTTGACTCCCCCACTTGGAGAGATGATCTTGGCTTTAACCTAATGTTGAGGTTGCCCCTGCGATCCAGGCAGTCCCTCCCTGCATGGTATGTTGGGTCTCAAACTTGCATCGCTCCACTCCTAACTATGAAGTTGGACCCTTTTTCTTTCTTGATCTTAAGGAATTTTTCTTTGGGAACAAGTGTTAATGCTAGTGAGCTAGAGCAAAAACTGTAAAAATGAATTTTTGTATCATTCATATCGAGATTTTACATTATGTCTTCGTGCTCAAACAACAAAATTCATAACTAGCCCTAGGCTCAAGTCCTGATGTCATCCTCTTCTTCATTCACGTATCGGGCGAGCTTCCCTTCGCGGATCAGCTCTTCCATGTCATCCCTGAGGGTGTTGCATTTGCTGGTACTGTGCCCATAACGAGCCAGATCACCCTTCTCGCTGCCAACCTTGGCCTCCTCTTAGTAGGCCATGCTGTCTTCTTCATAGTCCATGTACTTCTGTGCCTTCCGAAGGAACTCGTACAAGCTCCGGGGTTTGTTAACCCCCATGTCCCTTTGAAACAGGCTTCCTTTCTTGAGGCCATCCTTCATCCAAAAGAGCGTTCTCTTGTCTTTAAGGTTCCTGACGTTGGCAGCCTCTTTGTTGAACCTTTCCAGATATTCTCTAAGTGTTTCTTTCTCTCCCTGCCTGATTGCCCTAAGAACCTCTTCAGATTTGGGTTTCAACCGGGAGGCAGTGAAACGAGCTGTGAACATTCTCGCCAGCTGCCCCCATGAGGAGATGAATTTCGGCCTTAGCTCTTGAAACCACTCTAGTGCGGAATTTTCGGGAGTGAGGGGGAAGATTTTGCAGTGAACAGGCTCCCTGGCGCCTCTATAGCGCATAATCAGGGAGAAGTGTGCCAGATGGCGGTCTGGATCTCCGGTTCCGTCATACATCTTGAGGGTTGGCAGCTTCTCCAAGGCCCTTGGGATTCGGCATTCATCCACCCTTCGAGTGAAATGTCCTTCCGAAAACCCTCTTGAGTTTCGGGGGGAGGTGTCTTCATAGTCCAACTCATGATACCTGCGTCGGTCGGGGGATCTACTCGATGGCGATCCCCGGTGGTGCCTCCGATGGGTATCGCCATGGTTCCTCGACCTCTTACGAGAATCAGGGGATGTGCGTGAGGAGGTCCTGGAGTGGGAGTCGTGAGGCTGGTAGGTATCATCTGGAGGGGATGTTGGAGATGAGCCTGACCCTCCACGCCTGCGACGCCGAGGGGGAGAGCGATGCACGTGCCTTTGCCTTCGGGGAGTACGATGGACGTGACGCCTCCGAGGGGGAGAACGATGGCGCCTTGAAGTCACCGCTGTTGGAGGAAGGGTTCCTCTGCTGGGTGGAGGCTGCTCAGACAGGGAGGTCACACGCCTTTCAATCTCCCTTAGGCGAGCTTCCTACTGCAGCATAGCTTGAGTGCGATTGGCCAGAAGATCCAAAAGTTGACTCACATTCGATGGCTGGTCAGGCTGACTGGTACCCTTGTCAAGTAGGGTCACGACGTTGCCCTCAGGAGTACCCTCTGATCAGGGTGCGGGTATGGCAATACTTTGAACCCGGGGTCTGCCTCTGGGAGCCATGGAGTAGCAAGAGAAAAATTCGAGTAGTGATGATGTGAAAGATAGATAACTCCCACTGTGGTCGCCAATGTTCTGTACCTAGCAGTATTTTGGTCGGCTGCTGTTGGTAGGTCTCTTGCTGCCCTGGCAGGAGGTCAGTGAGCGCCCGGGGGTACCTGCAAAGCCACTCCGACGCTCAAGTCAGTATGAGAATAAGCTAGTGAATTTGCAAGGGAAGAGTGTGTACCGTATAAATGGCTATGCGAGCCGGTATTTATAGGAAATCGATGCTCGTCTGTGGACCGTCAGATTATCAGAATCGATCTGAACCATCCAAGCGTGGTGACTTTAGTTGGGCTTGTATGTAGTGGATATGGGCCGAATCGATTGGGCTGATCCATATCCAATTGCTAAACGCACCCCCTGGTTTTGCTAAATGGACCTCTTGGTCCAGTCCAGAACAGGTTTCAAATAGGCTCTGATACCATCTTAGAATCCAGATTTGGACCTAACCTAACTCAACCCTAAAAGCTTGCTCATAGGGTGAGGATTGTCTACCACTTATAACCACTGTTCAGGTCATATCGCTATCCAATGTGGACTCCAATACATATTATACATTCACAATATCTCTTTTAAGTATAAAGAAGTAAACACTTTATGTTTTAAGGTTTTCACCTGAAACTAGGGATGCTTAACAACTTCTGAGGTATTGGTCCAGCAAACTGGTTGTTCTCGACATTCCTGCTCAAATAGGGCAGAATAAGGATGGATTTAAAAAGAGAATGAAAGTATCGGAAAAACTAAAAGATAGCATCAAATCCTATATGCATTCCAATTTTCCAAAATCTCTACAAACCAAATATAATAATAACAACAACATAGGTTAAAATTTATATGAAGCATGGTTAAGAGAAGTACAAATCTTTTAGTGGAAGGTCTTGTAAAACATCCAGTGTCCCAGATAGATTATTGTTCTGTAAATGTCTGCCAGCAAGGAAAAGGTTAGATTGATTGACAGAAAATCAAGAAATAAATTCATAAAATTCATCTTGCACGGTACTCACAAGGAGGTCACAGCTGACAAATTCTCTAGAGATGGAGGCAATTCCCCGCTTAAATTATTATTAGATAAATCTCTGCCATAGCAGTTTGTGACTCGGTAAATAAGTTAGATATACGATTAGCTAAGAGTTTTCATTCAACGTGTGAAAATTAATTAAAATGAGGCCTTACAGATTAATCAATTGCGTAAGAGATTGAAAGGCATCTGGAATTTCTCCAGTTAAAAGATTGTCATTAAGAGACCTGCAAGGAAATAGTTCAATCTCATTTAAATACACTTGCATAACAGTTAACATCAGCTACCGTTAGAATTCAATATGAAAATAGAAGAACCAATAAACTCACATGTCAGTCAGTTGGGTCAATGTGGATAAAGAGGTAGGAATACTTCCATTGAACTGGTTACCTGAAAGAAAACTGTGAAAGTACAAACCACCTTGTCATTTTGCACAATTTGTTGGAAGAGATAGTATTACACAGGTAGGTAACACTTACAGATTTTGCAAGGTGACTGGCAAATTGGATGGAATACTTCCCCCAATGTGGTTGTTGCTTAGACGTCTGCCCCAAAAACATGAAGCAAACAGCAAAGATGATGCAGAAGAAATATATAAGAAGGATGACCACTGAAATTCATGAACTGAGGAAATGCAAAACACATGCAGACATACACCGACACATGGACTTGCTCAAGCCATGCATATATGCCTGGGGACATAAAAAGAAGCAGAGAAAGGAAGCCAGCAAGAGAGAGTCATTTACAATGATTTGAGAGAAACAAACATTCCCAAGCTATCACCCAGTTCTCCACCCAAATTTGCACCATTCAGAACTCTGTTATACATTAAATGATAAGTCAAGTGTGCTAACAATCATTTACTTTGTAAAATACAACCACTATGAAGAAGCAAGAAAAGTAATAACATACATTTCTTGTATGAGTGATCCATTACATAAAACGCCTTGCCACGCTTGTCCGCACGGGTCTCCCGCACTAGAAACCCACCCAGGAAGAACAGGGCTTCCCAATGATGTATATAGTCTATTAATTGCATCAACTGATACAATTACAAAATTTTAGAACTCTCATAATATAATAGATGGAAGATAGATGAAAATAATCAAGAATATGTTGAGAGCAGCACTTCCACTTCAAAACACGGGCACAAAATTAAGTAGCCCCGTGGTCATTGGTCTAAAGGCAGGAAAGTCTGTCTAGATAAACTTCTTCACAAACACTTACGAAAAAAATATTAGAAGAATATTGTAATAAGTGTGAGTCTTTTAAATAATAAGTAACTTCCTGTACAAATGAAAATTAGTTGAAATTAGGTTCTGTATCTCAACTTTTTCATAAGTTTTCTCAGTTATCTTCTCCATAATTTCCCATAAACTTAAAAGGACTTTTCTGTGACGTAAAACTATTTTAATTGAGAAGCTAATCCACACTTGGCCTTAATAACCGAGCTATGAACTAAAAGCAAAAGCAGAACCAGAAGGTTACATAATTTTGATTTGAATGAGAAATATCTGAGTATATTGCTTAACATAAGAGGCACAGGAGCACAAATATACTAACTCATAGCATTACTATAATAGATGGAAAATGAGGAAGGTAGAAAAGGAGGAAGAATCAATACCATCAACAGGATTAGTGTCTGCAAGTGAAAATTGGACTATACAGATCAATAAAAATCCCAATAAAACTTGTATGTGGATTTTCACTCTCTTGTACAGTGAATCAGATCTCACTTCACCCATTGATCCCCACCTCAACCTTAATCTCCAGCTTAATCCTATCCGTTGAATCCAATCTCCCTCTCAACTGAAAAATCACCAGCAACGATTCTGAAAATTCAATACACCAAAACAAAATTGCAAAACGGTTAAGTCAATCAGGCAAAAAAAAAGTAAAAAAGAACAATTTCCATAATTAGAAAAAATGCATAGATAGCGTATTAATTACAGTTGAGTTGAGTAATAAACATGAACAAGAAGGATGAAATCTGATAAATGAACTAAATTTAGAAAGTGGAGAAGTTTGGGGGATAATGCTGGAAAGATCTCTTTATGAAAACTGAGCTTAGAAAAGAAAGAGAAAAAAGGGGAAAGAAAAGGTTTGTGGCGTGTGTAAATAGACTTAACCGCTAAGATTCGGAGTGAAATGAAATCAGTGTTGAGAGTGGGGAACGAACGTAAGCAAGCACAAATCGCATTGAAGAGCCTTTGGCATATAATAATAAATAAATTAATTAATGTGATAAATTAAAAAATCTAACCTTGAGAAAAAGCTGAAAGCAAGGGGAAAAGGCAGAGAGAGATGTGGGAAAAGCTGCAGTGAAGGAGATTCTTCTGTTCTGAAACAGAGAGTGAGCTCTATCGTGCAAGAGTGAGTGCGTGTGTAAATGAACTGCTAGGTGCAAAATCGTTGTACTTGTACTACACTTACTAATTTTACGGTTTTACCTATCTTATTTTTCACCATTCTAATTTAAGAAAAAATATCATAAAATGGAAATTACCATTAACCACGCTCCCTGGTAGACGCGTACGGTTTCTCTGCTGTGACATGTCATGCCATGCCATGCTGCATTCCTGCCCATGTTTGATGTTTAATCATGGAGTCCATAGGTTCTCGTGCTTTGTCTTGTCTTTTGTATTTCCAGTCCACTCCAGTCAATCAATTATTTGTCAATTTTTGTTGTGTTTGTTGTGTCAATTTTTGTTGTGTTTCTTGCGTTAATGAAAAACACAATACTCAAATTAATTTAATTAAAAATAGTTTATTTAAATTTTATTAAATTGTAGTACTAGCTTTTTTTTGACGAATTAGATAGAGTTTGCTTGTTAACATTGTCTTTCAAATTTCAATCCTCATACCACATTTGAAAAATAAACAAAAAATCTTTTTTTAGAAATCTTTAGAAAATCAAAAGACCGCAAGTATAGTATGATGTAAAAAAAATGACTTGGATGCTCTAAATGCGGCCTCAAATATGCTAGCAAATTGTTGTAAATATGAATCATATAGCAAATTGTTGGATATGGTTTAGTTTTTTTTGGTGAAAAGGATATGGTTTAATTGTCCATGCATATCATATCATATATCATATACTAGTATGTACTACAGGACTGAATTTGAATCCTTATAAATACTTTTAGGACAAGTTATGATAGCGAGTGACACAAACAATATTAATAATAAATATAATAAATGTTACTTATCTTTTTGTTTGTGGCATTCTCTCTTATGATTTGTCTCACAGTTACTTGTAAAGTTTCAAACTCCTACTAAACACTAGTTGTCATTAATAAAATGCTATTTAAGGAGAATTGGTGTTGGATGGCTTATTTCTTTAGCATGTAATCCCTGTTAAATGTTAACTATTCTAATACTCTATCAGGTAAATAGTATTATGTACTAGTATTTATTTATATTGTAAGAGACAAGTTGTATTTTTTTTATTTTTTTTTAACTCAGAGCGCGGGGTTCAGCGGTTGGGGCTAATCCTCCCTTAATCAAGGGTCGGGAGTTCGATCCCCGCCTTGGGTACGGAGCAGTTCCTCGAGGCACCTCCAATGAGCGGGGGATTAGTCACTGCTGTCCGTGCGGTGGATACGCGGGTTTACCAAAAAAAGTTGTATTTTTTTTTTTGAAAATTTGCTAAACGGTAAACTCACGTATACAAAAGATAGTGATACCAAAACAACGTACAAAAGATAGAGTATAAAAGTATTTATACAACATGGTCTGCAGACAAGTTGCGTGCAATAAAATAAAAGTCCTTGGAGTTACTATTATCTAAAAAAAAGTCCTCGCTGTTACCACATTATTTAAAAAAAATAGTCATCGGCTGTCAAGATTTAAAGCATGATTGGAGGAAAAACAAAGATTTTCAAATTTGGGGCAAAGAGCTTTTCTGTCCAAGAATTGGCCACCAGGATAGCAACTAACAGTCCATAGTATTAATTCCTTTTTCTATCGTTTTTATCCAATGACGTCGGTGGTCTAATTGGGTGGGTGGTTATGCGCAGTGTATTCACCTGCACTCACTGCGCGTGAGTTTGGTATTCCATGAAATAATGTTTTTTAGGTTACAAAAGGAGAACAAAAGAAAAGAAAAGAAAACAAACTAGGGCCTCGGAAAAGAACTCTGCTAGTGTCACATAGGAGAGCATTCAGCACACCCGTTGGCGGGTGATCAAGAGTAGTCTAATTGGGAGTGCTCGAAGCTCCAACTTTAACTAGGAAGTCCGCACAACTGTTCCCCTCTCTTAGAGAATGAGAGATCTGAACATTCCAATTCTTTGCGACCAAGTTTTTAATACTTTGGATACTAGCAGCATAGCGATGGCATGGCTCCAAGGGGGCCGATACCAGAGAGATTGCAAGGGGCGAGTCAGAATAACACCGGAGGTTGCGCACTCCATGAAATGATGTTAAGTAGCAGCAATTTTATGGAGGCAAAAAAACTGTCCTAAACCAAAAAAAAATTAAAAAAAAAAACCTAAATAATACATTTTTTTTAGATTATTTATCAAACTAGCACACTTTTAAATTGCAGTTGAGAGGACTTCTCAACTGTTTTTTATTTATTTTTAAATACGAATCTAAATGATATAAAATGAAAAAATAATTAAAAAATTAGTATTTCTAATTTAAGGTTAGTAATATATTTAATATTAAAAAATTAAATAAACACATTTATTAATTTATAATTAATACAAATGATTACAAGAGTTGTACAATTAAATTGAAAAACAAAGTTTTTTTTTTGAGATTAAAAGCAAAGTTTTATTGTCCTAGATGGTGCCCAGTCCCACATGGCGGGCAGGGGCAGAGCCAGGATTACAAACTAGGGGAGACCAAGTTGCTAAAACAGTAGAAATTAGGGGGGACCAGCTAGAAAAATTGAGTACATAATACAAAAATTGAGTACATAATATAAATAGTTACTAAAATAGTAGAAATTTGGGGGAGACCATGGCCCCACCAGGTCCCCCCTGGCTCCTCCCCTGATGGCGGGGGTTGGCGAATATGAAGTGGAAGTTGTGGTGCTGGGATTTGTTCTTTTGTCGGGGCATGGGCAAGCGATTGTTTGTCTTGGTGTCATGTTGATGAACTAACATCGGCCTGGTTGTTGTTTGACAATTGGTCATATTCTTGTAATGATCTCAAATAAGCATATGATTCTGGGTACCAAGGTGAACATCAAACAAGTTATTGATAAAATCTGGGTCGGATGTTGTCGTACATGTTCGCCAATTATATTATTGAATTTCTGCACAAGGTAGGGGTTTGTGTTGTCTCTATACTCTATACCGTGGTTGTCAAAGTCATAACAACAGTAAGCAAGAAAGAGGCAGTCCACAATGATACGAGTTTGAGATTTCATTCTGCATGCAAGTCATTAGAAAAATTCAAATGTTCATGTATATTGTTAGAGAACTCAAGCATATTATTTTATTTTCTTCAAAGGGCATTGGTTGATTGACCCATCATGGGAAGTCTTTAGTTGTCTCTTGCATTTAACGTGCGTTCATACTTTAAGAACATACGACAATTGCTCTTAAGTAGGACGGAATGTAATTGCTAGGCTTTTGAGAAATGTTAGTAAAATCCTTTTTTTTCCAACACATTTGATTTAACTACCGACTAAAATACAGTGTTGACCCTAGGAGAGCGAGTTCAGGTTATTCAGTAGAACTAATCTAAGATTTCACGAAATAAGTGTTGGAAAGTGTATTTTATTTGCTTTTGCTCTCTGATTTAACTCCTTTTTTGTTATTCATTAATTCTTTCGTTCTTTCTCTTTATGCTAAAAAAATGCGACTTGTTAGAGAAGTTGATATTTTAAAATGAGAAATGTTGGCAACATTATCTTTAATACTCTCATAAATGGATGAATTTATGTAGGTTTCGTCACTTTGGAAGTGGGTCATAAATGGATGAATTCTTTCGTTCTTTCTATGATTTTAGGTTTCTAGGTTACTAGTATTTTACCCGTGCGTATGGTTGGTGTATTGCGATGAAGTCATAATAGTAATTTGAAAGATAATCATAAGTTGTGAACAATGTCCAAAATGTATGATTTGAAATTCAAAGTGGAAAGAGATTGACAATCAGAATTACATTGATTCATAATAATGTATTTGGACATTAGAGGTAAAATATGCATCCACGTTGACACTCCCGTTTGCATACCCGTTGGCACTCCCGTTGGCGCTTTCGTTACCTCTCCCGTTGCCACTCCCGTTGCAGCTCCCATTGCCAGTCTCTCGTTACCTCTCTTAGTGGTTAAATTGATTGATTTTAATAGATTTAATAGAGAGATTATAGTAAATAATAAATTTTAGATGGAGTAAAAATGAAGAAAAAAGAAAATAAAAAACATTTTTTAAAATATGCATCCACGTTGGCGCTCTGTTGGCGCTCTCATTGCCTCTCTTGTTCCCACTAATGTTCCCGTTGTCGCTCTCGTTGTCGATTCCATTGCCAGTCTCGCATTGCCGCTCTCGTTGTGTTGCAAATTTTGTCTTTTAGGGGTGAATTTACTAAAATAGTTGTGTTGCAAAAAGTTAAAACAAAATCGGTATCTTCTTATAATATTAATAATGGAGTAAAAGGTAAAATATGCAGCTCAGTCGCTCTCGTTCCCTCTCTTGTTGGCGCTTTCGTTCCCTCTCTTGTTGGCACTCCCGTTGCCGATCTCATTGTCAATCTCTCGTTGCCGCTCCCGTTGCCACATGTTTTCTCCTTTTTTCTATATGATTTAATATTACAATTGTTAGTGGTTAAATTGATTGATTTTATTTATTACATGAAAAATTGATTGATTTTAGTAGTTTTAATAGAGAGATTATAGTAAATAGTAAATTTTAAATTATTTAATTATTGAGTGTGATATTAATTTATTTTTTTGGAATAAATAATTTTGAAACTATTGTTAGAGGTATGGTTTTTTTTGACAATTGGTAGTAGTTAAATTGATTAATTTTAGTAGTTTGAGTAAATTATAGAAATAGTTAAAAAAAATTATTTTTTAGTAAAAAAAACTTACAAAAAATGATTTTTTATGGAAAGAAAAACTAAAAAAATTTGGAAAAAAAAAACTGGAAAAAAAGTTGGTTTTAAAATTTGCTGTTTTTTGTCCTTTTGCTGCGTCACTTGCAGCTTCTGATTACAATTTTCAATCAGTTTTTTGTCCCTCTATCGTTGTCACTCTCGTGGCCTCTCCCGTTGGCGCTCTCATTGCCACTCCCATTGGCGCTCTCGTTGCCACTCCCGTTGGCATTCTCATTGGCATTTTACTCTTTTTTAGTAATTATAAAATAGTTATTTGGTACTTTTTTGTAGTGGTTAAATTGATTGATTTTAACAAAAGTAGTTAAATTGATTAGTTTTAGTAGTTATTTTGTAATTTTTGGTAGGGGTTAAAGTTTTTTACAATTTTTTTTTTGACAACGGATAGTGGCTAATTGATTTATAGTGATTAATTGTTTTATTAATTTTAGTAGTTTGAGTAGATTATGAAAATAATGAAAATTGATTTATAGTGACTAATTGTTTTTATAAAAATATTGACAACCGTTTTTTAAAAAAAAATTAAAAGAAATAGTGTATAAATTTTTTTTAAAAAAAATGAGTTTTTTTGAAAAAAAATTGAATTTAAAAAAAAATGTATTGGTACTATAGCGCATCAGAAACGTCACTGTAGCGTACTGTAGAGTGACATAAGCAGAACTATAGCGCGTCAGAAACGTCACTGTAGCACACTGTAGTGATACTGTAGCATTTTGTCTTTATGTGGTGAATTGTCTATTTTGCCCCTAAATTGTGACAAATGTCAAAATTTGGTGATGTCTAAAAATATAAATGTGCTAGCATATGTTTTGATTATATAGAAAGTAGATAGTGTATAAATTCTTTTAAAAAAATGAATTTTTTTGAAAATAAATTGAATTTTAAAAAAATGTATTGGTACTGTAGCGCGTCAGAAACGTCACTGTAGCGTACTGTAGAGTGACATAAGCGGTACTGTAGCGCGTCAGAAACGTCACTGTAGCACACTATAGTGATACTGTAGCATTTTGTCTTTATGTGGTGAATTGTCTATTTTGCCCCTAAATTGTGACAAATGTCAAAATTTGGTGATGTCTAAAAATGTAAATGTGCTAGCACATGTTTTGATTATATAGAAAGTAGATGTTCTGCAATCTAAGTTTGTGCTTGAAAAGAGTCTTCAATTACCATTAACTAGGCAAAAGTTTGAAAATGTTTCAGAAATAAACTTCCAAAGGTTTTGTTTTTACCTTGCAGAAGTTTGATTTTGGAACACGTTGTTGAGAAAATGGTTGACGTTTGCTTATGTAACACATTAATTTCAACTGTAGAAGAAATAAAAGAGTATTGACAAATCATACAATCAGAGAAGTAAACCTACTTAAGAATTTGGACCAATTATATCTTATAGGGAATAAGCCTCCTCAATAGGTTCCTTAAGGTAAAAATTACCAAAATCAGAACCAAACATCATGACGGATAATAAAGTGTTACAGTCATTGTACCATGGATGTCCAAACATCAAAAGTTGAGTTTACATTACATAATAACTTCGACTATAGCATTAAAGATTTCAGTCTTAGAGTAATCCTCAAATACATTTAGGAAAGGCTAAGCAAACATAATAAACATTGATCTGAAAGGATCCCTCGACAATCTAAGCAACTACATCCGCAACTACTTCTCATCGGTTTGCTTCGTCTTGCCCTGTCCATCTGAAAACACCACATAATAAACCGTGAGAGTACAATCTCAATGAGTTCACTACAACAGTAAAAGGCATCAGGGGCGCTTTTTTTAATCCATTAGGGGCGCTTTCGGGCGCCCCTAAATCTGGCGCTGCTGTTGCTAAACCTTCTACAGGAGCGCCCAACAAGCGCCTCTAATTATTAGGCAACAGGGGCGCTCGAAGCTAAAAGCGCCCCTGTTGGTCTTGGCGCGTTTGAGAATCAGGGGCGCTTGCAGCTAAAAGCGCCCTTGTTGGTCTTGACGCGTTTGAGAATCAGGGGCGCTTGCAGCTAAAAGCGCCCCTGTTGGTCAGACCAACAGGGGCGCTTTTAGCTGCAAGCGCCCCTGATTCTCAAACGCGCCAAGACCAACAGGGGCGCTTTTAGCTGCAAGCGCCCCTGATTCTATGTTTTTTTTTAAATATTGTTTTCTGTTTCTCGTATATCCAATATTTTGCATCAATCAACAACTGCCAATATCATAATCTGCATAAACCAGAAACAGAAACAGAACCAGAACCAACAACGATCAATATCAACTCAACAACCAAATAAATTTCAAATGAACTAACCAATTACAAATTAAATTCCATAAATCAACTAACCAATTTCAAATCAACCAACCAATATACCCATCTATTATATACATACATAAATCATTAACCAAATTCTAAATGCCAACATAGACAACAAAGTGACAAACATGATGACATACAATGAGGAACCAAAAACCAGCTAACCAAACTAATTACATGAATTTCGATTTTCATTAATCAATCTGGCAACATGATGACACCACTCTCCCTTGACCTCATCAAGTTGGTCACCAGAAAATGGAGCTCCAACCTCGTGTTCAGGAAAATACTACAAAAATAAAATAAAATAAAATAAACTTAGAATTAAGTGGTTAAGTGCTAGATATGGAATTAAGTGGTCAAAAAACAAACTATACATACAAATTCTGGAATTTCTATTTGATTGTGAGTGATTATGTCCTTCATAAACTTCATAACGTAATACCCGCAATCATCATTGTTTGGTTGCCTGGGACACTAGAAATCAAAATAACAATTAATTATTAAAATGCGAGCAATATTTACATGGATAAGAATGTTGATTATAAACTTATCGTTATTCCTATCCATTTTGTTTTCACATGCCCAACTCTAGCCCTGACCTCAGTCGATCCCCAATAAGTCATCAAACAACTGAAACATCATACATATAACTATATTAATTAATCGAAATACATACATAATTTAGATGATAAAACATGCGATGTATCTAAATACACACCTTTCAAACATTCATTTCAACTTGACGTGGTTGCTATAATGACCATGACACGAATCCAAATAGAAAATTGTATTTCTTTTGGGATCAACTACCAACAATACCCAATGTACCCTACAAAAAAATTGAATAACCAAATAAATAACAGATATTTCAAAAACACGTTATATATATATATATAGAGAGAGAGAGAGAGAGAGAGAGATATTAAATTTGTTACCCTAAGTTGATGGGTGCCAAAAATAAGCTATCACAGCTGTTTTCATGTGCCAAAGCCAAGCGTCTATTGACATAGGCTTTTACAGATTCATTATTTGCTTTAATCGCTTGCTTCACGGCTTTAACAACATCTTTTGACATGCCTTTTTCAATGCATACGTTGCGTAGAAAGGTATTTGCGGGGCACAAGAATATAAATCTTTGTGTTTGTTCCATGGGGATCATAATCTCATGGTACAAATACCTATAGTTAAGATGTATACAAATAAATTAACAAATAATAATAATAATAATAATAATAATAATAATAATAATAATAATACCTGATGTATATTGTAATAGAAGTTGCAGATGCCCACAAGTGATCATATACCTCTTTCAGTTCCACCTTTGAAAGGCAGACTTGGTTGCTATATCCCAAGATGTCTGGATCAAGCGATGCAATTATCAAATCTCCACCCATCATTGTTGAGGCATGAACCTTTAGATAGCCAATAAATTCCTTAGAAGGGGGTGGGGGTTGGAATTGAATCTGTTTCCCTTTATCTACTTGTCGAGACACTGATTTCTTGCTAGCAATAGAAGGGGGTGTGTTGGGATTGAATCTCATTCCCGCTAGATTCTCGCCTAGACACATGTTTCTTGCAACCAATAGAAGGGGAGGGTTGGGATTTGTCAACATACCCAGAAATCCGAGATCTTGCTTTCTTTACCTATATTAGAAATATAATTAGTTATTAATATATGACAATAAGCGAACGAATTATTAACAAATATATTAATTGCTCCATACATTGATAAGATTTGTTGGCCATGCCACAAGGGTGCCAAGTGCATCATTCACAGTGACCAAAGTCACACAATCAGTGTCAATTGGTACCGGCAATAATGCTTCATCCACAACAACAAATTCA
Source organism: Astragalus membranaceus (assembly GCA_039519185.1). NCBI lineage: Eukaryota > Viridiplantae > Streptophyta > Magnoliopsida > Fabales > Fabaceae > Astragalus > Astragalus membranaceus. The sequence goes on along the minus strand of CM076846.1, from coordinate 208,084,838 downwards.
ACTCTGACTCTTGCGTAATTTGGAGGAATGGGTAGATTGTGCAAGGTGGAGTCCTCATTGTTACAAACAAAGCCCTTTGCGACCAATGTAAGCGAGTTTGATGTATATAATTCACAGTTGTTATTGTTACCCTAAATTAAATGATAACCAAATATTAATACCTATAAGTTAATGTAAATGATAACCAAATTAAACGACCAACGATAATTACCTCATTGGACGCAATATTGCAACTATCCCTGAAGCTATTTGGGTTAGGAGATGGTACATCATCAGTCCTTGGACAAACTTTTTCTTTTAATTCACTAAGTTCTTTGTGTAGCATCAATACCATGGCCTCCAACCGCCTTTGTCTACTTTCTTTTTCCATATCTTTTTTTTGCCTCTTTGAACCCCAAAAAGTGGTTGGAGAAATCCCAAATCCCAAACCCCGTAGACGTCCTGAATACTCTTCAGTTGCCAATGCACGACCAAGGATGTCATTCGGACCATCACAATCAGTAATCTCTCCTTGTGATACTGATTGTGATATGGATTCCTGATTCACCAAAATTATTAGACATTATTAATAGTAAGTTCATAAGTAATGACTCATCTTTGTTAAGTTCATAAGTACATAAGTACAACAAATTTAATAAACATTATAAGTAATATAATTTTATCATACTTACAATTCTTTGAAACACCTCTCTCGTTTTTGGGTCATCAACGACACCATCTTTGTTATGTCGGGCTTCTAACCACAAAACATGTCGGTCAATAGATTCCTGAGTAGGATCTTTTCCGGTCTCCCGCAGCTATTAAAATTTACCATTTATTAGTAAATAAATCAAAAGATTAATTTAGTAAACGAATGATAAAATAAAAGATAATGTGCCTACCAATTGTTCTTCAATCTCGTGATAACCCTTAACACCGGCTCTATAAGGGTATTCAGGACTTTCCGCTCTCTGGCGATTTTCAATGCTTAATCTCTATAAAGACACATATTTTTACATTAATACTTTATAATTGTCAAATATAGGTATATGTATGATAAGTAATTGTACAAACCTGGAATTCCTCATCTTCGCGTGATGATATAAATGCACTCCAATCCTCTAATGGAATAATCCCATCATACCGTGGTGGAGGATGGTTTCTGATGTTCCCCTCTTTATCTTTCACCCACTTTGTTAGAGTTGATCTGAATCTTCTATGCGCCTTTCCAGCTTTCATAGGACAATAGTCTTTTCGAGAGTCATCCACATCAAAGTATTTCTGCTTACATTCAACAAAATGATTATAAATATGCTTACATATTTAATTATAAAATAACTGTATAGTCAAAATAAGACCCATACCTCTATCAAGTGCCATAGCTCCTCTTTAGATTTCTCTAAAGAGGCATCCTTTTTATTATTCCAACTTATGATTGTTATTGGTATATCCTGCCTTGCTCTCGCACCAATGAAGCTTTGCAACTCTCTACCATTCTCACCAATCGGTTGGTGTTTAGCATTCCATTTGACCTGCATTATTAATTGTGTAAATTAGATAATAAACAGGTAAAAGTATGTAACAAAGTTAGTTATTTAGTAAGTATCTTACGGAAAGTTTAGGAAGCCCTTTGTTCCCCCGATTGATGATATTCTTCTTAACTGTCATTCCACGGTGATTGAACTTTTTTTGTGCGTTATCATGACTCTCATGACCACTGTCATGTGCACTATCATCACTGTGGGAAGTCATCTCACCTGCAACAAAATATAATCATTGTTATATGAAAAATGAATAAAAAAGAAACACGCGTGATAAAGTAAGTTAATTTTTACAATATGAAAAATGAATAAAAAAGAAACACGCATGATATATTACCTTTTCCTTTTCCTCGATCTAATGTTACTAGCTACTTGTTTATTTGTATGATATTTTGCTTTTCGCTTCTTGGTACTTTGTTTTTGACGAAACATAATCCCATCGCTATGATCCTTTCTAACATACAAAATATCATCTTTAGAAGTACTTTCCCCTATTATTGGTTGTGATGTCCCAAAGAAAGGGTCATCCTCAATGTCAACATCTTCGTGAGCTTGATCACCAATGTTATTCACCAATAATTTTTTGTTTGTCAATAAAACAATGCACCAATTGATATCAACTGGATCAGTGACATAAAACACCTGTTGGGCTTGTGAGGCTAAAATAAAAGGTTCATCTTTATATCCTAACTTATTGAAATTCACCCGCATGAAACCCTAATCATCCATCTGTACACCATTATTATTGTCAACCCAATTACATTGGAACATAGGCTCACAAAACATATTGTAATCCAACTCCCATATGTGTTCAATGACACCGAAGTATGACATATTTGCGTAAATGGGATTTCTGTCTTTGGCACTTGATGTATGCATAGATTCAGCTACAAGAGTCACCCCCACTATTTTGCATTTTACTCTGATCATCGTGGGATTTTGTATAGAACGTGTACCCGTTTGGTAGATAACTAGTGTAAGAGAATGCATGTATATTTGGACCTTTTGCTAACCATCTCAATCTTTCGGAAATCTAGGTAGGATTTGAAACAAACTCAATATCAATTTGATCTTTTAGCCATAGTATGAAACTCCGATTGTGTTCTTTTTTTAACCAAACTTGATTCTTAGATGGGTGATCACTCTTAAGAATCTCCATGTGTTTGGCAACATATGAATCAACCTGACTATCATTGTGCAGAACATATAAGTGTGCTTGCTCTAGTTCTTTCCTGGATACCATCACTAATTTCCTTCCTGTCATCCCTTTACAAATGCTTCTTGTGTGACGCACCCTTGGCAGCCCAATAGAATATTCAACACTAGATAGATAGTCGGTGGAGAACTCAATAGCTTCTTCAACTATGTAGCGCTCAGCAATGCAACCCTCAGGTCGTGATCGGTTTTTAACATATCCTTTTAATATCTTCATGTATCGCTCAAATGGGTACATCCATCTCATGTAACATGGGCCACACAATTGTGTCTCTCTAATTAGATGAACTATTAAAGGAATCATTATGTCAAAGAATGAAGGCGGAAAAAACATCTCAAGCTCACATAAAGTCACAGTAATTGATCTTTGTAGAGCTGGCAACTTTCCAGGGTCAATCACTCTACTACAAATCGCCTTAAAGAAGAAACAAAGTTTAGTTATGGCCTGACGCACTTTGTTGGGCATAATGGATCGTATACCAATGGGTAGAAAATTCTCCATGAGAACATGACAATCATGAGACTTTAGAGACTTTAACTTGAGGTCTTTCATCGATACAAGGTTGGTAACATTTGAAGAGTACCCCTCTGGAACTTTAACTCCATGAAGAAACTTACAAAAGATGGTTTTCTCCTTTCTAGATAGAGTATGAGTTGCCGGAGGTAGATATGTACGTGTACCCTTCTTTATCGGACCCAATTCGGGTCTCAACCCCATACTAACCAAATCCAATCTTGTGTTGATGGTATCTTTAGTCTTCCCTGGCATATTGAGTAAGGTACCAATGACACTTTCGAATACATTTTTTTCAACATGCATCACATCAATGAAATGTCTTACGTGTAATGACTTCCAGTAGGGCAACTCAAAGAAAATCGACTTTTTCTTCCACCCTCGTTTGGCAAGCTCTCCTGCAAAAGGCTTCCCAAACTTAATGTTCAAATCTTTCACCTTTTCAAATAGTTGTTCACCGGTCAAAGGCGGGGGAGCTTTACGAGTTTCTGAATTCCCATTGAATGCCTTTCTCCTCACCCGATATTGATGAGTTGGAGGCAAAAATCTCTGATGGCCAAGATATATATTCTTCTTACCATGTTCCAACCACGTCCAATCTGTATTATCTTCACATATAGGACATGCACACTGACCTTTGTTACTGTACCCAGATAGATTACCGTACGCTGGAAAGTCATTAATGGTGCCAAAAATCATAGCCTTCAGAATGAAACTTTCTTCTCTGAACTCATCATACACCTCTACCCCAATCTCCCACATTTGCTTCAAGTCTTCTATTAAAGGAGCCAATACGTCAATATCATTTCCTGGTTGTTTGGGGCCAGAAATTAACAAAGACAACATCATATACTTTCGTTTCATGCAAAGCCATGGAGGTAAGTTATAGATCGCCAAAATCACAGGCCATGTACTATGGGAGCTACTCTGGATACCGTGCGGGTTAAATCCATCGGCAGACAATGCAAGGCGTAGGTTTCTTGGGTCATGCCCAAAATCAGGATAATCAATATCAAGCTTTTTCCACTGTGGAGAATCCGCCGGGTGTCGTAGCATGCCATCTTTAATCCTTTCATCATCATGCCAAGTCAACAGTTTTGCATCTTCCGAACTATGGTACATACGCCTAAATCAAGGAATTATGGGAAAATACCACAATACCTTTTCTGGAGCAGAGTCTTTCTTCTTATACCGCGGTGCATTACATTGAGGGCACGACTTTAACAATGCATGTTCATTCCGAAATAAAATGCAATCATTCGGACAAGCATGTATCTTCTCAAAGTTCAAACCAATGGTGCCTAACATTTGTTTTGCATCATACGTCCGAGAAGGGAGAACATTGTCTTCCGGCAACATATCTTTCAATAGCGCGAGTAATTCCGTAAAGCTCTTATCCGTCCATCCGTGGCAAGTTTTCAAGTTAAACAGCTCTATCACAACCGATAACTTTGTGAATTCAGTACAGCCCGCATACAACGGTGTCTCCGCATCGGTTATCAACTTCTCAAACATTTGAGGAGAATCATTAAGATCGTCTTCAACCGCCTTTGCCATCTCTTCAAATTGGTCGCCATCAAATGTTTCAGGATAATCAACCGGATCACATCTCTGAGTACTATTATCCATATTTGAAGGTTCACCTCTTTTCTCACCGTGCATTGTCCAACAAATATAACTTTGATCGATTCCATTGGCCTTTAAATGTCTTCCCAACTCAACTGCAGTAACACGATTGGCGTAACAACATCTTAAACAAGGACACTTGAACTTACTAGAAGTTCCTAAACGTCGAACAGCAAAATTCACAAAATATTCCACTCCATCGGCATATTCTTTCGACAGACGATTGGCAGACATCCACTTTCTATCCATATTAGACCGAAATTTAATATAAATTTCTGATAAGAGAACTTAAATATGTTATAGGTGAAAAACAGACAGAGTACAATGTTTAAAAGTTTTTCAATTCATATCCAAAAAAAACAAACAAACTTTCTTTTTTAAAAGTTTTTCAATTCCTCTCCCTATTTTCCCAAGCTATATTTCCTATTCTATTCTTATTCTCGGTAACATCCCCAATAACAGTTATTCAAAATATGTCCAAAAATATCAAAAACTAGATAACAACAAAAGTACCTGAAACGCTAAGAGAGATGAACCGCAAAGCTAAGCGAGATGAACCAGAGAGAGCGCAGGAGAGAGATCAACGAGAGCCTGTACCAATAAATGAATTTCTTAAAGTTATTATAATCATTATTATGAACCCAACGAAATTCAAAATGATTGTTAAGACTTTTCTCATTCATTTGCAAATAAGATAAAAGGCTTAAGGACTAAAATGCTAACTGAACAACAACTAAAAATAAAGATCCAACTTATTAAAATTCTACACTTTTTTTGACAAACCCAAAAAAAAAAATAATCATTCAAAATACTCTATCATTATCTATAAAAAAAATTAATCATTCAAGAACCGAAATATCAAGAAATAATTCCTAATCATTCAAGAAAAAAATACTTTAACACTAGGGGAATGCCCGTGCGTTGCACGGGTTGATATATTAATTTTTTTTTTAAATTTATAAAGCCTTTATATAAAGATATATAAGTTGTTGATATAAATGATGTATTTTAAAAATATAGTATTTCATAAATATATTGTTGATTTTTATATTCAAAAATCATTTATTTTGAGTAAAAATCTTATATAGTGTATTATTTTTATAAATATAAATAACGGGTAATATTTTTATGAGCTTAATTGTTGAAAAAGAATTTTATTAAACTTCATTAGACATAGAAATAGTAATTGTAATTTTATTTTATATGTAAGTTTATGTGCACAAATTTTAATAGTAAAGGCAGATGAGTATGATAAAACATATATCATAGTAAACAAAAATATATTGATCTTTAGTTTTTTGTTTCTTTGATTTTTAGCGCCAATTAATAAACCATAAATTGAAAGTAAAACAATAAAAAAAATTAAAATAAAAGTTTAAATAAATTTATTTTAATTTTAATTTATAAGAAGAAAATAATAAAAATAAAAATCTATTCTTTATTTTTACTTTTTATAATGATATGAAAACGAAATCATGACTTCTTTATGCTCATAACTTTAACAAACAATATTAAAATTACATAATTTCTCAATGCCTATAACTTTACACATAAATTGTTGCATGAATCACTAAGTGATCCAAATTTATTTTTTTGCCTCTTTGTCCACTTCAAAGCTGTCAAGAACATGAAGCTCTTTATCTTTTTGTGTATTCTACATTTTTTCGCGAAACTCGCTCCTTTCTCCTACTTTTTATTTTTCATTATGAATATTTGTTTGGCAAAATCTCTTCCATGACCATCCAAAATTGTCTCTCTTAAATAGTTATTTCTTGCTATAATTGACTAAAACTCTACCTCTTCCGATCATATTCTACTAACTCATGATAATATTGTAAACTAACGAAATAATTCATATGAAAGTGAAACTCCTCTCTTTCAATGCATAATTGTTACATAAAAATTAATTTTAAAGGCCAACTAATTAGTTGTTATTTCAAAAACAACGTATATGAATTTTGATGAAAAAGAGAAATACATGGCATTGTAATATTTTTATTTCATCTAAATAATTATAATATATAAATATATTTTTTCAAATAATTAATTAGATTTTTACAAATTTTAATAACATTATAATTTCTTTGTGAATAATTAAATATATAACTTCAAATCTCAAAAAATATATATAACTTCAAAAACTATGTTGAGATTTATGTCTCTCTCCCTCCCTCCCTCTCTCTCTCTCTCTCTCTCTCTCTTTCTCTCTCTCTCTCTCTCTTTATATATATATATATATATCTGTGTGTGTGTGTGTGTTTTGAATATATATAAAAGAAATCAATAAATAAAAGTATAATCTCATAAGTCTTGTGCCAATTGAAAGAAAAATTTTATGGTAAATTTTAAAGTCAACTAATTATTTCTTATTTCAAGAACAACTTATATTAATTTTGATTAAAAAAATAAATACACGTGTATTGCAATATTTTTATTCATCTATACTATTATAATTGGTAAATATTTTTATTCAACTAATTTATATTTTTACAAATTCTCATAATAATATAATTTATTTGTAAATAAAGACATAATTTCAAAAATACGTTAAGGTTTATATATATATATATATATATATATATATATACACACACACACACACACGCTTTTAAAAATGGAATGAAAACAATAAATAAAAACGTTATCTCATAAGCTTCGTGAATTTACTATAAATAAAAACTTTTTCTTATATATATATATATATATATATATATATATATATATTTAATTGTATATTTTGAATAAAAATGGAAGCTTCATTTATATAAAAATTACAATAAATAAATATATGTAAAAATAATGAGGAGTGTTATAACCAAAATCTTCTTTATGTGTAAATTATAAACAAAATATTAGATTACATGAAAGATAATCATAAGTATTATATATATATATATATATATTAAATCACCTTAAGGTAACCAAAAAAATAAAAGAAAATAGCATTAGATGGAGGGGTTCCTACACAAAAAAAATGAGATGATAATATTTTATGCCAATCATTACACACAGTTAGGCTAAATAAAAGATAGGAAGAGAACCGAAGAAGAATTTGAACATCCTATAATCTAAGTTACATGAATAATCTTTTCATATATGTTACAATTACAACAACCAGACCATTTGAGTGACAATCTCAAAATTATATCCTAAATTTTCACCTATTTACTAATCAAACTTCAAGCTACTACATGTAATATATAGCTCTAATCTCCAATTCCATACATACCCCTATATTCTACAAATTAAAACCTCCAAATCTCATAAGCCTCATGCACCAAATACTTTCCATGCATCATTTGCTTATGGAAATACAAATCACAACCCATTGTAGCTGATGTGCTAATGAGTCCAATTGACAACAATGTTCAAGACTTTGTTGTTTATATAGCCACTATTTACTTAAATGATCAATGTAACATTCTTTTTTACCATTTAAAAAATGTAACATTCATTTTATTTTTCAATGTGTTTGCCTTTTTGTCTTACTATTATTCATTGTGGCTACTTTATGGTTCATAATTAAATGGATATGAAAAGATGCATGTTTAGACAATAATAAGTCTTAATTTGTTTTTTTTAAGTTTTATTGACACCTATAAAATTAATTTTCGTTAAAAAAATTGATATAAAATAATAACATCTTATTTTCTTCTTACTCTATGGAGTATATATATTGTTATTAATTTTTTAATAATTTTTAGACCACCCTTCTTAAGTATTTATAGTATTTCTTAAAGAAGACCTAAAGTGAAGGAAAATGAAAAGATCGTAACTATATCTCTATTAAAAACCTACTATAATAATTAGGACTAATTATAATAATAATTTAGAGACACTATAAGACAACCAAAATCAAAACATCAAGTAATGAATTAGGAGTAATCAATAAGAGAGGAAGTTTTGTAAAATTAAAAAAAAAAGGAGGAAAACTCACAATTCAAGAGTCAAGCTTCTTTTATAAAAATTAATATATTAATGTTGCAACATGTTTATAATATAAATAATAATATTACTTCCGTTAAAAATGTAATAATTATTTTTAATATATTAAAACTAATAAGTTCTATAATAATAATATTTTTAAAAAATTAATATTATCAATTACGGTTAAATAAAAAATTTACAATTATCTTATACCATTAATATGATGTATATGCAATACAAATAAATCAATTAAATATATAATAAAATTAAACACTAATAATAACCTGATAAAAAATACTAATATATTTGATCAAATATATATATATATATATATATATATTATATTATATTATATTATATTATATTATATTATATTATATTATATTATATTATATTATATTATATTATATTATATTATATTATACTTAAACTATTTTTAGTTGTTATTATCAACTTCTATTTTAATTTGAAAATATCATCATTTTAATGTAAATATAAAATATTTATTTGATATTCCACTAAGATAATCATTTAATATGTTAGTGGAAATTATTAGCTTTCATTAAAATTAAATTCCTCTTCATGTATAAATTATAAATAAATATTTTAATACACAAAAATATTGAGATTCATTGTGGGGACTCCATTGGGGTCTCCTTTACATATATATATATATATATATATATATATATATATATATATATATATATATATATTATATTATACTTAAACTATTTTTTGTTGTTATTATCAACTTCTATTTTAATTTGAAAATATCATCATTTTAATGTAAATATAAAATATTTATTTGATATTCTACTAAGATAATCATTTAATAAGTTAGTGGCAATTATTAGCTTTCATTAAAATTAAATTCCTCTTCGTGTATAAATTATAAATAAATATTTTAATACACAAAAATATTGAGATTCATTGTGGGGACTCCATTGGGGTCTCCTTTACATATATATATAGATGTTCAGCAACATATATAACTATAAATATCCAAAAAATACTTCAACATTTTCAGCAACATATATATAACTATATAACTATAAAAGGAGAAAGGAAAAGGAAACCTTATGGCTGGGCTGCGAACAGATGGTGGTGGCCACTGGTGGTCCGCCGCGTCTGAGAGCTGAATGGGGAGGCGGGCCGTTTGTGTCGTCCTTGTCGAATAAATAATTCTAAAAACAGAACTCTTAACCACAGATTTCCTCAATATCCATATAATGCAGACTGGTTATTCTCCTGCCACACATTTCGATTGAGTTGGATTGGATTTACAAAAAACCTAGGAAAGCTAATATGCTCATTTTCTACCGGTTCATTCAGAGGTTCCATTCATTTTATAGATCATACCAATAATTGACACTACAATCATGACAAAAACCGAATCAGTCAATTCAGAGCCAAATTCAGAAAAAAACAATAGAAAAATAATTCAAAACCAGTTCACAACATAGGAACGTAAAACTAGAACAAACCTACTTCAGAAATTTCTAATAAAAAAACAATGAATTTGAATAAGAAACAACCTCAAATTGAAGATTACATCTCACTGTTTCTATTTTCCCGCATTTATCAAACTTGTGAAAACCATAAAAGAACCAGGGAATTGAAAAGAAAGAAAAAATAAAAAAGAAAGCTATGAGGTAAAGGACCAAACCTGGAAGTTTCTGTTTATACCCAACAAGTACGGTTACGACGGCGGATGAACAGAGGCTGCGACAGAGCACGTAACGGAAAGGAAGTTTCGAGGCACAGAGGCACTCCTCCTCTACGTAGAACAGAGACGTGAGATGAGACGAAAAGGAAGAAATCGATTGCCACCGTACGCCGTTGATGGGACCTCTCGTGGTGGGATTTGGCTTGCAGGGAAGCAGAGAACGACAAGTGAGAGGATGAGAGGTAACCAGAATGGCAACTGGCCGCGGTGTAGGGAGGGAAGCTGCTGGCCGCGGTTCAGGGTTTCAGTATACTGTGAGTGAGAGGGAAATGAAACAAGGGGATCTGAATGGGAGGTAACGCGAAAATTAAAAAAATTGGGCATTGGGGGCGCTCGTGGAAAGCGCCCCTGTTGGTGGATGCGAAAATTAAAAATTAGGGAATTGGGAGCGCTCATAAAAAGCGCCCCTGTTGGTGGATCCGGTTTTAGGCATCAGAGGCGCTTGTTAAAAAGCGCCCCTAAAGGCCCTGCGTATTTTGAGCATCAGGGGCGCTTTTAAAAAAGCGCCCCTGATGCTCAAAATACGCAGGGCCTTTAGGGGCGCTTTTTAACAAGCGCCTCTGATGCTCAAAATACGCAGGGCCTTTAGGGGCGCTTTTTAAAAAGCGCCCCTGATGCCTAAAACCGGATCCACCGACAGGGGCGCTTTTTAAAAAGCGCCCCTAAAGGGTGCGCCCTTTTTCTACTGTTTTGTTGTAGTGGTTCCTTCGTAACCCCTCACCATTAACCTCTCGATGTTTTCTTATATAATCATTTCCTTTTTCCTTTTATCCTCTTAGCACAACCCGAGAGATTACTTACTTAATCTCAACGGAGAACCCAACTCATGATAGCTATACTGAGTAATTCTAGGCCTTGGTTTTTGAGCCCATGACTTCCCTCCACCAAGTGTGCTATTAAACCTTTTGGGATCGTCATCCCCCTCGTATATTATGCATTTAATTAACCTCTTTGTTTATTCTCACTCGGTCAACATATAATACGACACATTATTTATGAACTGTATACTAACTTCATTATATAATATCAAATGCATACTAATTCAGACCATAAACACTTAGAATAACTTCAATTAGGCTAAGAAGAGGATTGGGTAAGCATTGGCATCAATTTGGAATGGTTTTTGACAAAATTTAATTGGAGGTGGCAGAAACTTCTCCACGGACAGGGCCTTTAGGGCGCACGGACAGGGTTTGGCCACACGGACCGGGCCTCTAGGGCGCACGGACAGGGCCCGGTTTGCAGTTTCACAAAAACTGTTTTCACTTGGAAACTTCCCATTCCTTTGGTTCCAACATTTATTCCAATCATTACCTTAACTCAAAATATATTACCAACAACCCAATGATAATCATAACTACACCTCAATCATCAATAGGAACTTGAATGCAAACATAACAACATTTTGAAGCATGCAATTTCATAGAACAACCACTAATTTACAATTTCAGAATTTTACGAGTTCCACTCCACAATCTAAGAACATGCAAGTTCTGTAATTCAGAATAACACACACTTCATCAACATGCATTTTCACAAAAACGAAGTAAGGAACTCACTTGTAGTTGCTGAAAATGCAATTGCTAGCTAAAATGTGCCCTTTGAACACCCCACGGTCTCCCAAGCTTCCCCAAATTCGACCCCTACTCTCAAAGCTCCTATTTTGTGGCTCCAATTAACAATGTAACCCTTGTACAACTCCAATGAACTGAAATAACCCACATGCAAGTTGAATCCCAGCATCTAGAACACCATTTACCCACATGCAATTCGAAATGGAGGAAGATGGATATTGGATGAAGTGAACTATTGATTCTATAAGCTTGTATTGAGAATGGAGAAGAGAAGGATGATCATTCACCAATGATTTGGGCTGAGGTGAGGTTGGTGTGTGGTTTCCATTTTGGTCCCACTCTTTCTCTCTTCCCTCTCATCGCAACTCTCTCTCCTTTCTCAATGTTTTTTTTTAAAACACAAAATAGTGGAATGTGTGTGTGTGTGTGTGTGTGTGTGTGTGTGTGTGTGTGTGTTAGTGTTGGAATGAGTAAGTGTTTTTAGTGGGAGTGAGTCAGAGTACGAGTGAATCCCTTCAGCTGAGTATTCCAATGGTTCAATTGAAAATGGGCTGATCCTAAACATTTTTGGACTCCTCTCCCCTAAATGTTTAATAGGTGCACCCCCCCCCCCCCCCCCACGACCACATTACTAGCATCTAGTTAAAGGCCAATTCTCACTATCAATTTAACAAACAAGCACACAAGGCATACTAATCTCATAATCAATCAAACAATTTACTCATTTATCACACCAAATCAATTTATTAACATTTAGTCATCAAAGTAATTATCTTAATTACTTTGGGGTGTTACAGCTTATGTAGACAAAACACACATAACTCGACCCAGAGTGTGGGGTTCACACTACAAAAAAGCAGCGTTTAGCCACGGTTAAAACCGTGGCTAACGGACTCTAATACCGTGGCAAATAAGATTAGCCACGGTTATGGTGACCGTGAAAGGACCTGGCGTCGCGAAACCTTAGCCACGGTTAAATGAGCAGTTAGCCACGCCAAATGTAACCGTGGAGACATAGGGTTAGCCACGATTTAGGATTTTTTTAGCCACGGTTAACGCGTGGCTAAGTAGCATGTTCAAACATTCAAGTAACTGTTAGCCACGCTTGAACCGTGGCTAAACGAATAGTTTTTTTTTTTTAAAATTATACCCTGCACCCATGTATACCTACATGTGTGAATATTTATAGCCATGGCCACATCTCTCCCATCATTTAAAGCTGCCACTAACAGAGATGCTGCGACATCAATGGAATAAAGATGCACCTGTTCAAATTTTTACAAGTTTTGAGTATAAATTGTTAATAGAAAAACATGAAGGTGTTGAGGTAGAAGCATACCAACTCAGCACTTTGGAGAATGTCATCATAGTGACCCTCAGTCTTTAAGGCTCTACATATTAAATTGCTTTACTTAAAAGTATCTGATTCAAAGACCACATCATTTGAAGCTACTTCTGACCAAATTGATCTGCCAAAACCATTATTTGTAAGATAGAAACAATCAATTTGTAGAAGTGTAGAACTAATTGGGGAAATCATTTTGATATGAAAATTATCATTAGGATTTTGTTTATACGTTTACTGCTGAAATGTAAAAGGAAATAGAGATGTAAAGTGTAAACTTGTTTCTGAATTACAAAAAGCAGTAGAATTTGACTCACAGTGAAACTGTTGATGCATGATCTTAACAAGTTACTTGAAGTTGAGCTTTCAGGGAAACAGTCTCAATCAGTGCCTCAGTTTATGCTAGATACCTAATACGCAGAGATTGAAGAATTAGATGGTAGGAATAACCTTTAAATTCCAATTAAACAAACCAGCCAAGTTTATGCAAATACATGACCTCTTGATACCATCTTACACGAATTCCATGACTATACTTCTCTCTAATGCGAGCAGCTTCAGCAAGCCTTCTTTTTGGCACCTGGAAGAAAAACAAGGCTATGTTTATCAAGAATAATCAAGCTTCTTTACATCTTTTATCCACACCAGCACATCCAAAGTGGACAATGAGAAGAGATTTAAATATTAATCAAACATAGTGTTAGAGCATGACAAAATCCAAAGTAAATAGGTCTCCAAACTTCACAACCTTGGGTCTTGAAGAAACAGTATAATTCACAGTGGAGAAGGGTGAAGATCTTGTCTCCTACCACTTCAGAGGAAATCCATAGGAAGAAACCCAAGATGAATAATGTTCTTCCCATAACCATGCTGCAAAGACTGTCCACTTTAAGCTCCAGATCTTCAGTTCATAATTAGCATCAACTGGGAGATCTAAGAACCAACCAATCGAATGCCAAACCATTCATTTCCAAAACTTTCAAAAAAACAAAACATTTCACTGCATCTTTAAAAAACCTAAAAGAGATTAGCACAAGCCATTAAGCACAGTACCACACATACAATTTCGAGAGAGAGAGAGGGAGTGAACTATAGACCGTATCAAGAGAGAATAGCCTGAACTAACTAGTATATGACAGGTCCTAAGTTCAATGCTATAGATGCGATAAATATGGGCATTATGTTATTGAATGCTCTACTAGAATGGACTCTAAGTCCAAAGAAACTGAAGCCAATGTGGCTAAAGAAGATTCTGATTCAGAATCTGATCATATAGATTTTAGTATGATTACTGATGAACTAGAAGAGATAGAAACTAAGGAAGTTTCTGTGATCACTAGTGAATTAGAAGAAACAGAAACTAAGGAAGTTTCTGTGGCTACAATTGAACCAGAAACAGAAACTAAGGTAGTTTTTGTGTGTTCTAAAGCTGAAACAGAAACTAAGGTAGTTTCTGTGAACTCTGAAACTGTGAATTCTGAATCATTCAGAATCTGTGTGTTCTGTGACTGAATGTGAAACAGGAACTAAGGGAGTGTCTGTGATTGAACCTGAAACAGTGGCTAAGGAAGTCTCTGTGAGGTTTAAGGCGAAATTAGAAACAGAAACTATGGAAGTTTTTGTGGCTGAACATAAAACAGAAGCTAGGAAAGTTTCTGTGACCTCTAAAACTGAATCTAGGATAGATAAAAACTGTGAATATGCTGCCTTTGTTATTGTAACTAATTTTGGCAGGTTTATTGAGGTAGTGTGGTACTTGGACTCTGGCTGTTCAAACCACATGACCAGTGGTGTGTGAAAATATGTGCAAGTATACACAGTCACAAACAAGTAATATAATGATAAGAAAGGTCGAACCCACAGGGATTGGATTAATTTTGTGTGTGTTTAGAAAACATATAAATTAGTACTACTATTCTACTCACAAATTTTGGGGGTTTTTAGTTTAAAGTAAAAACTGAATGCAAGTATGTAAAATAGGATGAAGGAAATCAGTTGAGAAAGATAGTTGAGATGTCTTTACCAAATAATGCTTCTTTTGAGAGTTTCTATGCTTTTAGAAATGCAGAAGCACTATGATGCAGAAGCATCAAGTGCAGTAGCATTGAGTGTAGTAGCATAAGTGTGTGTTTTTCAGCTACTTTATTCAGAGTTTCATTACAAGCTTCCCATGTCTGGGCTCGCTAAATAAGTTCACTCCTGCCTTTGAAGTACCCACTGTTTCACCCTAAGGACTATGTTATCCTATGTCTAGGACTTAACATGGTTTTAACACAGTTTCTTTATTAAAACAAGTTTAACAAAGCATTTATTAAAACACTCACCCTTATTAGTCTTGATTTCTAATTATAAACCACGTCTGTGAATATAACTCTACTTATTGTAAGAGATCAACCTTAAAATAAGATGGATGTAGTATAACACAAGACCCAAAATGCTACAACACTTAAAAACATATTAATTTACTCAAAAGAACATTATAAGTTAGAACATCTCAACTAAAGGAATTTAGCTCATCTTACTCATTATATAATAGAGAGAATATGTAAGGAACATGATAACATGAATCATATAAAAGATATCAATAGGGTAGAAGTTACACAAATTGATGATCCCTTGCATGAATTCTGACAGGTGCAGAAGCACTGATTCCTTCGTCTATCTATGAAGAAGTGGAGGAAGAGGGTGTCAATTCCTTCCTCACCTTCTTACAACTAATTAACTAGTAAATAAAATGCAAGAATTGAAACTACTAAAATATAAGTAAAGTGTTTGATCTACATATAATCAAGTGAGATATGCGATGCTCTTCAAGTGAGAAGTGGGAGCCCTTTTTATAGCCTTGGAGATTTCCCTTGCTTGAGGGTTTGCTTGAAAACCAAGTTAACCTAAGGAGGTTTAACCATGGTTGCTTTTATGATCTTTAGATAAGGAGATTGAGTTCAGCACATTTCCATAAGAAGAGGTCCAATTATGTAAGGCCATATGTCTTTAGGTGAATAGCCTTTCATGATGATGTTTATGGTGGACGCCTCCTTATGCATGTGGCCATGTGCTCCATGTGAATTGTGACAAAGCATGATGTCATAGAAGTTCTGGAGTAGAGGTATGTTTTGAGGTGCTTCCATTGTGGGTTTATAAATCTTCAGCGCAGGATGGTGCAGAAGCATTTGTGATGCAGAAGCATTTGTGGTGCAGAAGCATCTGTGGTGCAGAAGCGTCATATGTAGAAAAAACTGAACAAACACATCAAACATACCAATATATATACAAAATGCTTTATTCATCACATAATTCCTAGAATGTTGTTATTTTACTAATATTACTATATTTAACACACTTTGTACTTGAGTTTAAAGTAATTTGTTGCGTTTAGAAGTATAAATAACTCTATATAAACTAGAGTTATCAACCAGCCATAAGGAATGGTTGATTGATTTTAATCCTAGGAGGAAAACTAGCATCAGATGTGCTAGCAACAAGCTTATTACAACAGAGGGTATGGGGAACATATTGTTCAAAAGGGAAGATGGACAGGTAATGTAACACCCATTTTCTACCCGGAAAATTTTTGACGAAAATCAGAGTTTCAAAAACATTTTTCACTACACCCACAAGGGATGCCACATTTACACCATTAAAACATCACACGCCAATAATAAAATTCACCATTTAAAAGTAGTACGATACATAGCACGTCATAATTGGGACGAACCCCAAAAACACCTGTTCAGTCTACATGACAGTAACTCCATCACCACGCAGCGGAATAAAATAAAGGTTTTCAATAAGAAATCATAACATCACCATAAAACTTCAGAAATTAAATATTAGAGACGACTTAAATAAGACTAGCGTTCATCCCCCCGAGTGCTACGTATCAGAGCGACGACACCGACTCTACTAGCGAAGGTAGACATGCCTTCACTCGCAATCACCTGCACGTTACCAGCATAGGGGTAATATTCAAACAGAAGGGGTGAGATATCTAACATTATAATAGCATAGGCAATATGCTAGAGTTACGACAACTATATCCACCGCTTCACAACAACATCAAAGTTTCAATCACCAAGAAATCATCACCAATGTCATGAGTACATGAATGAGATGCAACCCACACCAACGGGTATATGCATGTGGTACCAATCATCACCAATAAAGTAGCCAATAAGGGCATCATCACCTGTATCATCACCTATAGCTCTAAGGCCGAAGCCATCATCACCAAAATAATGCATATGAAATATATGCGACACCATGAACAATGCACCAGAGACAATCAACAACAATAGTCATTTAATTGACACAACAACACCAATATCAACGAATGGTCATAGACCCATCACCTATCACCTTAGCCAATAAAATAGGCACATCACCTGTTATATCATCACCAATAACACCAATCATCACCAATAATACCAACACCTGTAGGACAATCTAACAACTTGATCAACAACCACCGACACCAAAGCCACCAATGGATTTACATAATCAATGGCAACAACAATTATACGACACCGAGAACAACGACAATTTACATCACCTGGAACAACAACGATTTTACAACACCAATGCCAACAACCAAATAGGACATGGCAGGAACTGGCGCCCAGCAACAGGGCGCCAACAGGCAACAGCAGCAGACAGAAACTGGCGCCCAGCAACAAGGCGCCAAGAGGCAACAACAACAACCAGAAACTGGCGCCCAACAACAGGGCGCCAAGAGGCAACAGCAACAACCAAAAACTGGCGCCCAGCAACAGGGCGCCAAGAGGCAACAGCAACAACCAGAAACTGGCGCCCAGCAACAGGGCGCCTAGCACAACAGCAACACCAACAGACATGGCGTCCAGGAGCAGGGCTCCTAGCACAACAGAAGCAACAACAGACATGGCGCCCAGGAGCAGGGCGCCTAGCACAACAGAAGCAACAACAGACATGGCGCCCAGGAGCAGAGCGCCTAGCACCACAGCAACAGAAACAGACTTGGCGCCCAGGAGCAGGGCGCCTAGCACCAACAAGCAACATAACACCAGCATAGGGCGCCTAGGGCGCCAGTTTCAGCAGCAACACAAGAACCATACTGGCACAACACAGCAACACACAGAAACAACACAGGACACCACTGGGCGCCTAGGGCGCCACTTTCAGTGACACAGACAAACACTGGGCGCCTAGGGCGCCAGTTTCAGCGACAGGGGCAACACTGGGCGCCTAGGGCGCCTTTCTCAGCAACACCGAAACAACACTGGGCGCCTAGGGCGCCATTTCCAGTAGCATCAAAACAGTATTGGGCGCCTAGGGCGCCACTTCCAGCAACAACCAAGAACAGTGGCAGGGCGCCCAGGGGCAGGGCGCCGTTTTCAGCAACTAAGACAACAAACACCAAATTGCACCAAACCCCAAACACCAAATTTCACCATGATCAACCAATAGCAATCATCATGCATACATTCTAACATCGCCAAATAAACACCAAACAAAATCAAAGGGCAACCTAGAGCCTAACTCCCACATAACACCCATCATACACCCTCTTATAAAGTAGAACCCACCCTTACCTTAGATTTGCCGAATACGAGATCCCCTTGAATGAAGCTCCAAAGAACCACAGCAACAAGAGCTCCTCTCCTCTTTCTCCTTGGTTGCGCCTCCACCCTTTCTCTTCTCTCTTCGCAATCTCTCTTTCTTTTTCTCAAAAATGCGCAAATGAGCCAAACCCTAGCTAATGCTCTCCTTCATGCGCCTAGGCCCTTGGGCCCTTGGATCACGGGCCTCCTTCGACTACTCAACTTAATTACTAAACACCACCCCCTGATTTAAATAAAGCACCATATTATTATTTTAAAATGACTATACTAATAAAATACCTAAATAATTTAATTAAATAAATAATTAAATTATTTGGGCGTTACAACTTTCCCCACTTAGAATATTTCGTCCTCGAAATTTACCTAATTCAAACAGCTCGGGATAGGATTCCCGCATCTTGCTCCCCAGCACCCACGTCATGCTGTCTCCGGCAGCTCCTGGCCAGACTACTTTAACCAACGCAATCTCCTTGCCTCTTAAAATTTCCACCTCATGATCTTCGATTCGTACAGGCATCGTCTCCACCGTGAGATTATCCCGTACCTCCACATCATCCATGTGGATCACATGAGATGGATCTGAAATGTACTTCCGAAGTTGCGACACATGAAACACGTCATGCAAATTCGAAAGGTTAGGCGGTAAAGCCACTCTATATGCAACATTCCCGACCCTCTCCGAAATCTGATAAGGACCAATGAAACGAGGAGTGAGCTTCTACGACTTCAAAGCGCGTCCAACACCGGTCACTGGAGTGACTCTCAAAAATACATGCTCACCCGCTTGAAACTCTAAATCTTTCCTCCGCTTGTCGTGATAACTCTTCTGTCGACTCTGTGAAGCCTTCATCTTCTCACGAATCAACTTCACCTTTTCAGTTGTCTCTCGAACAATCTCCGGTCCAAGCACCACACTCTCTCCAGACTCATACCAACACAACGGGGTTCTACACTTCCGACCATATAATGCTTCGAAAGGTGCCATCCCAATACTAGAATGGTAACTGTTGTTATACGTGAACTCTATCAGTGGAAGGTAGGAGTCCCACGAACCTCCCTGTTCCAAAACACAAGCCCTCAACAAATCTTCTAATGACTGAATTGTCCTCTCTGACTGACCATCTGTCTGAGGATGATATGCCGAACTCAACCTTAACTTAGACCCCAACTTCTCTTGCAAACTCTTCCAGAAATCTAAAGTGAACCTCGGATCTCTATCCGAAACAATACTCATAGAAACTCCATGAAGCTTCACAATCTCTCGGATATAAATCTCCGCCAATCTCGACACCGGATACGTGATGCTGATAGGAACAAAATGAGATGATTCCGTTAACCTGTCAAAAATCACCCAAATTGCATCATACCCTCTCGCAGTATTAGGCAATCCCGTCACAAAGTCCATCGAAATGCTATCCCATTTCCATTTTGGAATTTCTAACGGTTGCATCAATCCAGCAGGCTTCTGATGCTCAACCTTTGACTTCTGGCAAGTCAAACATGCATAAACGAACTGCGCCACATCTCGCTTCATACCAGGCCACCAAAACAACTTCTTCAGGTCTTGATACATCTTTGTAGCTCCCGGATGAATGCTTAACTTACTTCTGTGACTCTCTTCAAGAATGGCTCTCTTCATGTCTGCATCATCAGGAATACAAATCCTACTGTAACACCCCATTTCTACCCGGTATTTAAATAAAAATTATCAGAGTTCAAAAATTGTTTTTCAACACATCAAAAGGGATGCTACATTTTCTTCGCACAAAACAACAACATTATAGTAACAAGGTTCTCTTAAAAATTAATACAATTACGCAACACACAGCAATGGGATGGAATCCTCAAAAATATATTATTGTTTCAATTCACATAACGGGAACTTTCAACGTCTCGCAGCGGAATAAAAATTAATATCTTATAAAACATATTACCGTCTCAACAATAACATAACAATCTCGATAAAATTATTCGACAAGACAAATAAACGAAGACAAATAAGACTAGCGCCCCATCCCCTGAGTGTTACGTATCAGAGCATATGGACCGACTCAGGAATGAAGAATAACAGCCTTCACTCATGATTACCTGTAGTAATAACAACAAAGGGGTGAGTCTAAACCGCATAATAAGGCTTATAATAAGCAGTATGCTAGAATATAGAACTACACCCATCACAGCAACATTTTTATATTTTTAATTATATACCTATATATATGTATAGCAACTTTCATAGTATATATATATATATACGACTCTCAACAGTTTATATATTTATTTATGTATATGCACATATAATAGCTTCAACAATATATATATATTTTCATGCACATACCAACTTCAGCAGCATATATATTTATGTGTATATAAATATACATTATACTTTTAACAACATACAGAAACTTATACATATATATATAACAACACTCAGCAACTTGTACATATATATATAATGACATTCAGTAACTTATATATATATATATATATATATATATATATATATATATATATTACATTCAGCAACATGCTTATACATATACTTGTATATTATACACATACCACTTCCACAATCTATACACAGGAACATCCACAGCGTATAAACATATATATATATATATATATATATATATATATATATATATATATATCAACATCCATAATATAAATATAAAACTACTCACAGTTTATATACATGTATTGTCACGCAGTCATATCACACACCAACAAAATTATGAATGATGAGCATGCATGTATGAGGTGCAGAATGCATGTGGTACCATCATCACTTCTCATTAGCCAATTGGGCACGTCGCGACCGCAGCCGAAAAATAACGTCAAGACCGCAGCCTAATGTATGCATGTGACTCCATGAACAATCAACAAGCATAATTTTTCATAACCCCAAGTCACACACATCTTCATTATCAATCACAACGTCAAGACCGCAGCCTAAAATCATCACCAAAATTTTTGGTCCGTAGACCCACCGTCACTTTACCACATCATTGGCAACGTACAAGTGTCCAAAAACTTTCAGCCAAATTAATCATTTTCCACCTTACAGTAGCACATTCAGATAGAGGACTGAACAAGCTTCGAAACGCACTTTGAAGCACTTAAAACGGACACCCGAGTCAAAAGATACGTCAAAAACAAATTAGAAACAAAACCGAGACACGTGCTGAAAATGGCTCCCAGGCGCTGGGCGCCTAGCAGGGAACAGCAGCACAAAAACTGGCGCAGCAGGGATCCTGGCGCCCACAGAAAACTGGCGCAGCAGCACAAAAACTGGCGCAACAGGGATCCTGGCGCCCAGACACAGAAACTGGCGAAGGGAACAGGATTGGCAACACAGCGCAGGATTTGGCGCCCAGGAACAGGGCACCCATCAAAATGTCACAACAGTACACAAAGTGCTCAGGAGCAAGGTCCAACCCACAACATATGATATAACAACAAGTTCTGGGCGCTTGGGGCGCCAGAACCAGCGACACAGGCAAGAAAACATGTGCATGGGCGCCTAGGGCGCCTTCCCAAACAGCACTGGAACAACATGGAGCCACACTAGAACAACTTAGTATAATTAGGCAAGGTATCCCACGCTAAGACAGAGGCTAAAACATCAAGGGAAACACAAATGGCTTGGCGCCTAGGCATAGGGAACCAAAAACTGCAACAGAAAACAAGGCAGGCAACATGGCTCCCAGGGGAGGGGATCCCAGTGACATTTCAGGACATACAGCCTAGCAACCAAAATTCAACCCCAAAGACATCCAAGTAACATGACTACCCAGAAACACAACTTGGGAACGCAACACGGGAAGCCAAATTTAGGCGCCCTTGGCGCCCAGGCACAGGGAACCAGCGCCCAGGACAGCAACACTGAACGCAACAGGACAGGCACAGGCGCCCATGGCGCCCAGACAACAGCAACAATGTGAGACAATGGCAGCAACAATGGCGCCTAAGGCGCCTAGGGTCTTTCAAACTCAATTTTCTCCAAATTTCATATGCTCAATCATCAACAACAACTTCAATCATCATCAAACATCATCAAACACGAGTTTCATCAAACATTTAGCGTGCATTACAATTCTTACACACATCTCATAGTTCACACATTTTCAATCATCAAACACGAGTTCCAATCATACATCAAAACAACAATAAAAACACAATGCGATCAATATAATTCCTACAACCCACATACACCCCATTATAATCCCTATTATAAGGTAAGACCCACCCTTACCTTAAGTTTTCCGAAAACGAAGAGATCTCAACGAAGCACCAAAGTAACCACAGCAACAAAAGCTCCTTCTTCCTCTTCCTTCCTTGGCCGATCGCACCTCTTCTCTCTTCTCCCTCTTTCGCAAGTTTCTCTTTCTTTTTCCTCTCCAAAAATGCGCAAATAGATAATGTTTATCCATGTCTTCGATGAGAGGAACCCAATCTTTTTTCGGAATGATGATCATAGCAACCGGTGTCAAAAGCAACAGTAACATAATAGTCCCAAACTAGAAGTTATCAAGAGCTAGATTGCCAAACCCAAAAGACCAACTATCCTTGAAAACTCGTGAGCCACTAATCATGGGTTTTTGCACATCAACTGAATGTCTATCGTAAAACTCATTTGGTGGAGAATTTGATTAGAATGTGTCTTTAACTATGCATAAGCGATCAATAAAAAGATGGAGTTCAAGAACATGATTGGTTAGTGCTAAAAGGAAGTGAAGAATACTTGAATTCTAAAAGCCACCGACAGAATTTTGACTATGAAATATTGCATATATGGCAATTTAAATTGGATCATGAATCACACAAAAAGGAGTAGGGCCTGACTTAGCATGTACTGAAGGTTTGAGAGTAAAATAAAATAAAGAAACGTGAGATGACAAATCCCTTGGAATATTGCTACACGTAGGTGAGTAATTAGGGACTCAGGAAAAGACATTTCAATGGTTATGGGAATAGAATGTACATAAATTGCTTGTACTGGAAAAGATGAAAGACATAGAATTAAGTGTTTCGGGTTTGGAGTTGCGGCTGACATGATGTGGGAAAGAAGGAAGAATAGCGATTAGGTTAATCAGATGAGGGAATTGGGTATTGCACCATAGACCAATTAAATAAATAAATAAATAATTGAATACTTAAATATTTAATTAAATAATTTAATTAAATATTTGGGCGTTACACCTACCACGGAACCTCAACACACCTTGGGAATCCAACCTGAAGTCCTCATTCTCAGATCGATCAATCCCGACCTTCAAGTCTACCAGTTCAACATCTGATTTCTGGGCCTCTCTGATGCTGTCCAGAAAATCATTACCAATATTCAACATCCCTAACTTAACACTCTGAGGTGTCACTTCACACACCAGACTTATATCTCTGAACTCCTCAATCAATTCTAACTCCTTAACCATCATTGCCGACATATGCAGGGTCTTCCGGCTTAAAGCATCAGCCACGACATTAGCTTTGCCTGGATGATAGTTCAAACCGAAATCATAGTCCTTCAACAACTCCAACCATCGTCGCTGCCTCGTATTCAACTCCTTCTGGTCAAACAAACATCTCAAGCTCTTATGGTCACTAAACACCTCAAATCTGGAACCATAGAGATAGTGCCTCCAAATCTTCAGCACAAAGACCACTGCAGCTAGTTCTAAGTCATGCGTGGGATAATTCTTCTCATGAACTCTTAATTGTCTCGATGCATACGCAATAACCTTCCCATCTTGCATAAGCACACCACCTAAACCCATTTTTGAAGCATCACAATACACCACAAACGAGCCTTCCGGATTGGGCAACGTCAAGACAGGAGACGTTGTCAATCTCTTTTTCAATTCCACGAAGCTTTCTTCACAACAGGCGTCCCAAACGAAAGCCTTTCCTTTGCAGGTTAACTGAGTTAACGGAAGTGCTAACTTAGAAAAACCTTCAATGAATCTCCTATAATAGCCGGCCAATCCCAAAAAGCTTCTAATTTCAGTAGCCGACTTCGGAGCTTCCCAATTCACCACTGCTTTTACTTTCGACGGATCCACCGCAATACCACTACCAGAAATGACATGACCGAGAAAACTCACTTCCTTCAACCAGAACTCACACTTTGACAACTTCGCATACAACTTGTTTTCCTTTAGTACCTCCAATACTAACCTCAGATGCTCTGCATGCTCTTCCTCCGATTTAGAGTAAATCAGAATGTCATCGATGAATACCACCACAAACCGATCTAAGTAAGTATGAAATATACGATTCATATATTCCATAAATACTCCTGGTGCGTTGGTAACACGGAACAACATCACCGAATACTCATAATGACCATAACGGGTTCTGAAAGCCGTTTTCTGAATATCTTCGTCCTTCACCTTGATCTGATGATAACCCGACCTCAAATCAATATTACTGAATACTTGAGCACCCACCAACTGATCCATCAAATCGTCTATCCTCGGAAGTTGATACTTGTTCTTAATTGTCACCTTATTCAACTGCCGATAATCCACACAGAGTCTCATACTACCATCCTTCTTTTTAACTAACAACACAGGAGCTCCCCACGGTGATACACTCGGCCTCACAAACTTCTTCTCGAGCAGATCCTCAAGTTGCTTCTTCAACTCAGACAATTCGGATGCGGACATCCTGTACGGTGCCATAGAAACAGGTATGGTACCAGGTACAAGATCAATAGAGAATTCAACTTCTCTCTCTGGCGGTACACTTGGAATCTCATCAGGGAAAACATCAGGAAACTCGCGCACTACCTGCAACTCTTCAATGATAGCTTGATTCTCAACAGACAACGATGCCATCAGCGAGAATAACTGAACTCCTTCCTTCATCAACTTCCGCAACTGACTAGCGGATAACAGACCAGACTCCTCTCCTTCAAAACTCACCGACTTGCTACGACAATTAATATGAACATGGTTATGCTCTAACCAGTTCATACCCAAGATTACATCCAATCCGCTCAACGGCAAACAAACAAAATCCACAACAAAGTCTCTGTCGAAGATCGACAAGGGACACTGAGAACACACCAGAGAAGTAGTTACCGACCCATTAGCTGGAGTGTCGACAACCACCTCTCCATTCATAGCAGACAATACAAGACCCAATCTCTTACAACAATCAGTAGCAATAAAGCAATGAGTAGCACCAGTATCAACAATAGATTTTAAAGGAGTACCATTAATGAAGCACGTACCTCTAATAAATCCATCATCTTCAGTAGGCTCTTCACCTGCTAAAGCGAACACTTTTCCACTGGACCTTTCTTTCTTCGACTTCGGACACTGCGTACTAATGTGCCCTCCTTCACCACAGTTGTAGCACACCACCTCCTTACGCTCACACTCAGCCACCACATGACCCTCCTTACCACAACGGTAACACTTCTTCACTTCAGCTTTGCACATGTTACTCTTGTGACCAGCTCTGCCACATTTGTAACATACAATGCTAGCAGGAGCATCTCCCCCACTAGTCTTCTTGCCAACAACAGCTTTCTGTTTACCCTTACCAGCAGGAACATCATACGACTTACCACGACTTTGAAATTTGCTCCTCTTCTCATTCATAATCTTGTAGTGAGCATTGTTGTCTTCCTCATAAATTCTGCAGCTATCAATCAAGTCGGAGAAAACACGGATCTTCTAGTAACCAATCGCCTTCTTAATCTCAGGACGCAGCCCATTCTCAAACTTAATGCACTTGGAAAACTCAGCAGTAGCCTCACTGTAATGCGGGTAAAACTATGCTAATTCCACGAACTTAGCAGCATATTCAGTCACAGACATATTCCCTTGTTTCAGCTCGAGGAACTCAATCTCTTTCTTACCTCGGACATCCTCCGGATAATATTTTCTCATAAACTCTCTGCGGAACACAGCCCAAGTGATCTCTTCGTTTGCAGTCTCCAACCTCTGTCTAGCCTCTAACCACCAGTCATCGGCCTCCTCTGCAGGGGCGATTTTAGGGCCCAGCTAGCCCGGGCACGCGCCCGGGCTCAACTTCTACTTTGTTTGTAAAGCCCCCAACCCAATAGCTGATTTTTAGTCATAACTAGGGGTAAAAATAGTAAAACAGTGGGTGTGAAATAAAAAAAGAATGGTCCAGCCCAATGTAAAAAAAAGTAAAACCCAAAAACTAAATGAAACCCAAAAGCCCAATATATATAAAAAACTAAATAAAATAAACAAAGCAATTAAGCAAACACAACACATTCCTCTCTTTTCTCACGACAAACAGAACCCCACCCCCCCCCCCAATTTCCTCTCTTCTCTCACGACACTCTCCCTCTCCTTTTCTTCTTCTTTTCACTTCAAGTAGTCCAATCCAAGCTTAAATCATTTACATTTGAGCTCTATTTTAAGGAAAACCAACTCATTCCTCTCTTTGGGTAGTATTTTGGAGTTAGGGTTTTTGCTCTAAAAAGAGGGAAAAGTACCCACACATTCAATGTTACTCTTTGAAGTTATTTGAGGTATATTCCTAATCCCTACTCTTTATTCCAAATAAATTATTGAGACATTAGTATTGTTGATGAAGATGGACGTGGACCATCTCAAGCGGCGGGTTTGATAGAAAAAATGGAGAGCTTTAAATTTGCTTTCATTTTGAAATTGATGTTAAAGTTGTTTGGTATCACAAATGAGCTTTCAAAAATCTTGCAAAGAAAAGATCTAAACATTGTGCTTGCTATGGAATTAGTTGATGATGTCAAATCTCGGTTGGCCACATTGAGAGATAGTGGTTGGGATAATTTATTTTTTGTTGTCCAAGAATTTTGTGTTGCTAAAGGTATTCCGGTGCCAAATATGGATGAAGAAATACCAATTCGGGGTCGTTCAAGAAAAGAAGGGAGAACTATCACTAATCTTCACCATTATCGTGCAGAGATTTTTTATGTTGCTATTGACAAAATATGTGTGGAGATGGATCACCGGTTTAGTGAAGGAAGTAACAATGTGCTGAATTGCTTCTCATGTCTTGACCCTAAGAACTCTTTCTCAAGGTTTGATATTGATAAACTTGCTCGTCTTGCTGATATTTATCATGCTGACTTTTCTGATGATGATCGTGGAACAATAAGAGAGCAACTTGACAATTATGTACATCACATGAAAATGCATGCTTCCTTTACTTCTTGTGAAGATATTGAAAGTTTGGCTATGAAGATGGTTCAAACTCAAACATTTGGTATTTCCATTGGTCTACAAATTCATTGAGTTGGCTTTGCTGTTGCCGGTGTCGACAGCATCCGTTGAAAGAGCTTTTTCAGCAATGAAGATTATCAAGTCTAAATTACGCAACAAAATCAACGATGAGTGGTTCAATGACTTGATGATATGTTACACCGAGCGGGAGATATTCAAGTCACTTCAAGATGTTGATATTATGCGAACATTCACCCGAAAGAAGTCTCGGAAAGGGCATTTACCTCCTAATTTTATTTAGCACTCTATTGACAGGTTAGATTTCATCTCTCCTATTTAGCACACTTTATGATTATGTATATATTATGTCATATGTAAATTGGCGGGAAATTTTCTTGCCCAGGCTCTAGAAAAATCCTGGCTTCGCCACTGCTCCTCTGTCAGCATATGTGCACCATAACGGACCTTCTGTGCTGGAGTGCAGTCCATCACATGAAAGATCCTCTCCATCTCTTTCAACCCAGCTAAAGCCCCATCGGGATCATACCTGCCCTTGAAGGTAGGCGGATTCTCTCTCTGAAAGGTAGCCAAACTACGAGACCCAGCATTCTCACCAGCATTCTGCTGACCCTCCACGGCCTGAGCCATAGCAGCCAACGCAGCAGCAATAGCAGCATCGTCCCTTTCAGCCATCTCAACTAATCGCTACAATCATAAGCAACAATTTGAACTAATTGACAATACCTGATCGTCAATGACACAATAACTTGACAACTTGGCCGGACAGACCGAAACTGCTCTGATACCACTAATATAACACCCCTTTTCTACCCGGAAAATTTTTCACGAAAATCAGAGTTTCAAAAACATTTTTCACTACACCCACAAGGGATGCCACATTTACACCATTAAAACATCACACGCCAATAATAAAATTCACCATTTAAAAGTAGTACGATACATAACACGTCATAATTGGGACGAACCCCAAAAACACCTGTTCAGTCTACATGACAGTAACTCCATCACCACGCAGCGGAATAAAATAAAGGTTTTCAATAAGAAATCATAACATCACCATAAAACTTCAGAAATTAAATATTAGAGACGACTTAAATAAGACTAGCGTTCATCCCCCCGAGTGCTACGTATCAGAGCGACGACACCGACTCTACTAGCGAAGGTAGACATGCCTTCACTCGCAATCACCTGCACGTTACCAGCATAAGGGTAACATTCAAACAGAAGGGGTGAGATATCTAACATTATAATAGCATATATGATAGGCAATATGCTAGAGTTACGATAACTATATCCACCGCTTCACAACAATATCAAAGTTTCAATCACCAAGAAATCATCACCAATGTCATGAGTACATGAATGAGATGCAACCCACACCAACGAGTATATGCATGTGGTACCAATCATCACCAATAAAGTAGCCAATAAGGGCATTATCACCTGTATCATCACCTATAGCTCCAAGGCCGAAGCCATCATCACCAAAATAATGCATATGAAATATATGCGACACCATGAACAATGCACCAGAGACAATCAACAACAATAGTCATTTAATTGACACAACAACACCAATATCAACGAATGGTCATAGACCCATCACCTATCACCTTAGCCAATAAAATAGGCACATCACCTGTTATATCATCACCAATAACACCAATCATCACCAATAATACCAACACCTGTAGGACAATCTAACAACTTGATCAACAACCACCGACACCAAAGCCACCAATGGATTTACATAATCAATGGCAACAACAATTATACGACACCGAGAACAGCGACAATTTACATCACCTGGAACAACAACGATTTTACAACACCAATGCCAACAACCAAATAGGACATGGCAGGAACTGGCGCCCAGCAACAGGGCGCCAACAGGCAACAGCAGCAGACAGAAACTGGCGCCCAGCAACAAGGCGCCAAGAGGCAACAGCAACAACCAGAAACTGGCGCCCAACAACAGGGCGCCAAGAGGTAACAGCAACAACCAGAAACTGGCGCCAGCAACAGGGCGCCAAGAGGCAACAGCAACAACCAGAAACTGGCGCCCAGCAACAGGGCGCTAGCACAACAGCAGCAAAAACAGACATGGCGCCCAGGAGCAGGGCGCCTAGCACAACAGCAACACCAACAGACATGGCGCCCAGGAGCAGGGCGCCTAGCACAACAGAAGCAACAACAGACATGGCGCCCAGGAGCAGGGTGCCTAGCACCACAGCAACAGAAACAGACTTGGCGCCCAGGAGCAGGGCGCCTAGCACCAGCAAGCAACATAACACCAGCACAGGGCGCCTAGGACGCCAGTTTCAGCAGCAACACAGGAACCATACTGGCACAACACAGCAACACACAGAAACAACACAGGACACCACTGGGCGCCTAGGGCGCCACTTTCAGTGACACAGACAAACACTAGGCGCCTAGGGCGCCAGTTTCAGCGACAGGGGCAACACTGGGCGCCTAGGGCACCTTTCTCAGCAACACCGAAACAACACTGGGCGCCTAGGGCGCCATTTCCAGCAGCATCAAAACAGTATTGGGCGCCTAGGGCGCCACTTCCAGCAACAACCAAGAACAATGGTAGGGCGCCCAGGGGCAGGGCGCCGTTTCCAGCAACTAAGACAACAACACCAAATTGCACCAAACCCCAAACACCAAATTTCACCATGATCAACCAATAGCAATCATCATGCATACATTCTAACTTCGCCAAATAAACACCAAACAAAATCAAAGGGCAACCTAGAGCCTAACTCCCACATAACACCCATCATACACCCTATTATAAAGTAGAACCCACCCTTACCTTAGATTTGCCGAATACGAGATCCCCTTGAACGAAGCTCCAAAGAACCACAGCAACAAGAGCTCCTCTCCTCTTTCTCCTTGGTTGCGCCTCCACCCTTTCTCTTCTCTTTTCGCAATCTCTCTTTCTTTTTCTCAAAAATGCGCAAATGAGCCAAACCCTAGCTAATGCTCTCCTTCATGCGCCTAGGCCCTTGGGCCCTTGGATCACGGGCCTCCTTCGACTACTCAACTTAATTACTAAACACCACCCCCTGATTTAAATAAAACACCATATTATTATTTTAAAATGACTATACTAATAAAATACCTAAATAATTTAATTAAATAAATAATTAAATTATTTGGGCGTTTTCAGGTAATATCTATACAAAATGTATTCTATGTTCCAGGTATAAGCTGTAATTTGATTAGCCTAGGGCAATTAGTAGAAGAGGGCTTTTCTATTACAATGAAGGACCTAATGCTAAAGTTGTTTGATGTTGCAGATAGGCTGATTGTAAGTACACCCATTGCAAAGAATAGAACTTTCAGGATCAGCAGTTGCACTTCAAAGGCAGAATGCCTAAGTGCAATGGCTGAATCTGAAAGTACAATTCAGCATAAAAGGTTAGGGTACTTAAACCTTAAAGGTTTAACTAACCTAAGAACTAAGGAAGTGGTAAATGGTCTACCTAAAATTGAAAGACCTATTGGAACTAGCATTATTTGTGTGCTAGGAAAACAGCCTTTGGAAAGGCTGAAATCTGAAACTAATAACAGATTGTATGCTGCATATTCATCTATTTGTAGGCCATTTAATGTGTTGATATTATGTGGTAATAGTTATGTTTTAACTTGTGTAGATGAATACTCAAAACTTTAGATCTATCTAATCAAACCCAAAGGAGAAGCTTTGGTGTGTCTAAATCAATTTCAGGAAGTTACCAAGAGGCTAGGAAGCTGCCCTAAGGAGAGGAGCAGTCCTAAAGACACTATGATGGAGGAATTTAACAGTGAGAGAGACTTAGGGACTCTACTCCATGTCCTAGGGCTAGAGTTCTTAAGGATACCTCAAGGCATCACTCTACAACATTACAAATGTGCTCAAAAGGTCCTAACAAGTCTGGACATGGTAAAATGCAATTTTGGCAGCAACATAGCAGAATGCGCTCTAGGGGCTTGTCCCAGATCAATATTCTTTATGGCCTAATAGGGGGCAATCCTGGTGTAGTATCTGTCTCTAAGCTTAAATCCTTCTAGGCTTAAGGAAGGGTTCTAGTTTTTAGGGCTTAGCTTAAGGAAGGATATTGGTTTTTTAAGCAAAACCCTAAAACCTCTAACAGATATTTTTCAAACAGAAAATAGCCGTTGGAAATTATGTAAATAAGGTCCTGTTTACAGTTTGTTTTTTTACAGCTGTAACAAAGTTAGTTTCTAACTAACTGATAGTTTGTTATCTGTTATAACAAATTGAGTTTGTTGGCTACAACAAACTCCTTCTACCAGCTAGTTTTATTCCCAGAGAAAGCTATAAATACATATGTACATACACTGAATTTAACATATAGATACAATCAATAAAATTTCAGTTTTAATTTTTACATTGCGTGTTCAGTTCCTTCTCTGCATTCTTCTCCTTCAGTGCTAATACCTTAAGTCCTTGGTGAGCATCTCTTCAAAAGTGTTGAAGTACCTCACAAGTCAAAGGAGAGCAAAGTGTTAGCAACTCTGTTGCTGTGACGGAAACAGAGAATAAAGAAGAACAAGAAAGGAAAGAAAGATATACCTTTTCTTCAGGCTGAGTTGAAAGCTTGAAGAGTGCTATTATGGTGATTGTTCATCAAGAACAAATCACAAAGTAACCTGCATCAAGAAAACAGAAATTAGGGTTTCTGAAAGTCAAAACAGAAACATAAAAATTCACTGAGAAGAGTGAATACCAGCTTTATGTGTTGCTGCACAAGTGGCTGTGTATCCAGATCTACAACGATCTCAGTGGCTCAACAACAAAGAATCACAACACAGAGATTAGGGTTTGACTGTATCAAGCAAGAAAATAAAGATTTCAAAGATCTGTTCAGGAATTTACCTTCGTGGTGGTGACCGGTGGAAAACCCAGGAAGAAGGAGGCCATTGAAGCTGAGATACGAAATTAGGGTTTCGTGAAAACCCCAAATTTCGTGTACAACATCAACAGGTTTTTCAGCAAACAACCAGAGCGCAACATCTGCGAAGTGATTGAAGCGCTTGGAAGCATCAATCACGCAGAACCAGTGAAGAACCAGAACCAGAGGAGAGGCGAGGAAGAAGAGGAACAGTTCTGGGAACAAGAGAGAGAGAGAGAGAGAGTCGCATCTTGATTTTCTGATCAGTTAGGTCAAAACGAGGCTTTTATACTCCGGGTAAAAAAGGATCCGCGTGTTGACCCGTTTGCACCGGGTTCGGGTGCACAAAAATCCGCTTCCGTAGTTTTGTTTGAAAAGCAGGTGTGTGAAGGTTTGGGTTGGGACAGCAAGTGGGCTTTGTAATACTTGCACCCCAGTTTTTTCTCCATACACCCCTGCAGAGTAAAAAACAAGCAAAAGGTCAAAAATCCAACAGAGGAGACCTCTTTACTATATATGTGTGTGTGTGTGTGTGTGTGTGTGTGTGTGTGTGTGTGTGAATTAAGAATGGTATAATACAATTGCGAATTAACTATTTTAAGAAACACTAAATTTGTCACTATTCGATTGGCTACTCATGAAGACGTCGCTTAGGTGTCCCATTTCTTTTCATCCACTTAAATCTGCTCCGTTGCTGACTATTTTCATAAATAAAAGGTTTAAATACGTTTTTACCCCCTGCAAATAGGGGGTGTTTTGCTTTTACCCCCTGCATTTTTTTTTTTAAAAAAACACCTTGCAAATATTTTTTTTTGTATTAGTCCTTCTGTTAAATATCCGTTAGTGCTTTGTTGAGATGTTTAACAGATTTGCTGATTGTATAGGCCACCTCAGTAATGAATCTCATTAAATTAATGGTATTGCCACGTATTAAATGAAAAGCCCTTCTTCTCCATGTTCTCATTCTTCCCCCTTTCTTCTTCATCTTCACGCACAACCTGTCTCTCTCTCTCTCTATGAACTTCTTCATCTCTCTCAATCTCCCCTCTTTCCCACAACCAGATCTGTTCTACATTCACTTCAACCATCGAACTCTAAACAACACCACAACACTTCAACGACACTGGTTTTAAAATCAGTTGGGATCTGTTCAACAGGACTTATTATCCTAACATACCAGTTCAAATCAAATACAATTGCCATGATATGATATCATCAATAATCTAAAGATTCTCATCTATTTTCATTTCCTTTTCTCACCCTTCTCTTCTTTCCAAGTGAGAAAGCCAGATTAAAAGGAAGAAAAGTCAGGGAAAGAAGAACAGAACAAATAGATGCACAAATCACCAACTTTATCTAACTTAAAACATCAACAGTTAAATTAAATTAGAACAAGGGAAGACAAATCAGATATAAAATTTCACTCTATCAGTATTACTATTACCTAATTGCAAAAATTGAAACTTTATAAATAAAGATATATACTAGAACCATCTAATTTAATTGGATTGTTAAACTTGTACAATTAAAACTTTATAACTCTCAGTACTCTTCTGCCTAGAAAAGATTGCCTTGCATTTTCTCTTCACAAGCTATGAATTTGATTCTTTTTTTTCTTCTTCTTTTGATTTGGGTTTGGAAGAGTGAGTTGGAAGTGATGATGAGGGTCGCTGTGAGAGAGGAGGAGACGGTGATGGCGGTGGTGCGATGGTTGGGCGAATCTTCCGTCGAATCCTGTGAGGTGAAAACAGACATCAAGGTGTGAAGATGGCAGATCTGGTGGGTCTGGGGGTTTAGGAGGAGGGAGAGGGTGAAGCGATTTCGTTGTGGAGGAGGCTGAAGATGGCAGATCTGGTGGGTGTGGAGGGGGGCAAGTGGGTGGAGGGTGAAGATGGCAGATTTGATGTTACTATGGTGGACGATTGAGAGAGAAGAGAGAGGTATGTGTGTGGTGGTATGTGTGTGAGAGAGAAGAGAGTGGTGCAGAAGAATGGAGAAGAAAGAGGAAGAAGAATGATGTGACATATCCATTTGGCATTTAAAATAAACAAAAATGAATTAAGAATGCCAAATCAACAATTCGTTTGACACATAGACATTTTTGTAACGTCTGTTTGACAGAAGGGCTAAGAGCAAAAAAGTGATATTTGCAAGGTGTTTTTTAAAAAAAAAATTTTGCAGGGGGTAAAAGCAAAATACCCCCTGCAAATTCAAAGGAAATTAATTTCAAAGGAAATTAATTTCTCTACATTAAACTCTATTTATATGTAAAATATTTTCAAAAATGGAAACGCATTAAACTTGACATGGAAAACATTCCAGCAAAAAAAACTTTTGCCTTTTTCGGCTTCGTCAAATTCGTTTTTAAATTCCTTCCAAAACAAAACCATTACAAATGTTTTCCTGATATCATAATATGAATTCATTACTAATTGCTCCCTTTTCTAAATTTGCTATCTCATGATTTTAGATTTAAAAAAAGTTAAAATTTATAGGAATTTAATAATCCTAATACTGTCTATACCAAAATAATAATAATCCTAATACTGTCTATTTATAAATAAAGCATTTCATATATGATATACACATAATTAGCATGGAGGTGTCAATACCCACCCCGGCATGCCCCGTCCCAAACACACTCGACAAAACATTATTTATTTATTTTATTTTAGACGTATATACTCATTTATTTTGTTTCATAAAGTTTGTTTATTTTTAATTTTGATCTATTTTCAATAGAAAATCTATTTTAATAATTTTACTTTATTTTATTATTGTATAATTATGATTTTATTCTATTAATTATCATAAAACATAATTTTTTATTTTTCTATAAATTAGTGGCGGAAACGGGTACCCGCGGGTAACCCAACCCCATTTGGGACATTAATGAGGGATACAAAACCCAACCTCGCTAGAAATTGGGCGGGGACGAGGGATGCAAAACTCGCCTGTTGCCATGTCTATTTGGAAGACGGACAAGAAATACTATGTAGCAACATGTATATAACACTTACGAATTATAACTACCCACTTTGTTAGTCAGTTGTTGAGTTGTCAAATGTCATATTTTTATGCATTGTTCTTTTTCTTGCAAAAATTCTTCGTAAGAAGTAGCAATGCTCCAATAATAAATAGGAAATTAGAATCTATAAATACTCCCTCCGTTCCTAATCTTTTGTACTTTTGACATTTTATTTTTGTTCCAAAACAATGGTACATTTGAAAACCCAACATACAATTCAATCATTTTTTCAAAATATTTCCTTTATGTTTATTAAGTCTTTTATAAAGTCCCAAAGTATGATATAATTGTCTCAAAGCTCTTTTATTTTGACTTCAATTATCCCAAAATAACTATAAAGAGAATATTTTAGTAATTAACTGCATAAATTGATGGTACCTTAACTACACAAATTATGATTCATGTTGATTCTTGAACGAATACATCCAGCAGTAATGACACAGTGACTCAAAATGCTTATTAAGTAAGCCACATGAAGAGAGCAGCAATTCCACAGACATCAATGGAAAGTAGTATTAAAAAAATCTGAAGGGAACCATGGCAGCCCTCCACTCCTATATATTAACCTACGTCACTATTACTAAACAAATTATTTACATAAATATTTATCATAGTATTAGCAGACTACTAATGACATACATATTATTGGTTTACTCAACATTGTATTAAATATTTGCATCATTCATATCCATAACTATACAACTATTATTCAATTAATACTCGCATATATAATATTTACATGATTGATATAAAATTGTTTAAGGAAAATATACTGATATAATACCTCAAAATTTCCAAATTTTTTCAACAAGTTGATGTATACCGTGCATCGCACGGGTCATACACACTAGTAGTTTTCACATCGTAGCTAACTGATAGCACACACAACACTAACAATCGTTGATTGTCATTACTTGAGATATTGGTGTAATTTTGATAGAGTTGACAGTCTTTATGCCATTTTCTTACTTCGAGTCAAATTGGAAATTACTTCCTGTATAGGGATATTATGGAGAATAAATGAACTAACTCGTGGTGGTATACTTGCAAAAAAGAGTAGGTGCAATTAGTAATCCTAACCCAAATTCTGTTGGCCTAAAGTACCAAGTAGTTGGCCCAAAAAGTGAAGACATTGGTGGTCATGGCGTTGGCGTGCCTCTCTCTCTTTCATCTATCTGCGCAAGCGATCTGTGATTGTCTCAAAGAGAGAGAGAAAGAGAGGGATGATGTATTCGCGGATTAGAACCGTTGCCGGAAATCTCAAATGCGCCACCAAATGCTTCTCTTCATCTTCCACCGCAACCACCAGCGCAGCACCGTTAGAATTCCCGCAAAATCTGGCGGAGCTTCGTGCTCGGTTGGCGACGGAGTCGCCATCGCTGTCAGACTTCATTGCCATGAAATCAGACAACGCGTACTCGGTGGAGGTTGGGACGAAGAAGAAGCCTCTTCCTAAGCCGAAATGGATGAAGGAATCGATTCCCGGTGGTGAAAAGTACGTGCAGATCAAGTCGAAGCTGCGCGAATTGAAGCTTCACACTGTCTGCGAAGAGGCCAAGTGCCCTAACTTGGGAGAGTGCTGGTCCGGCGGTGAGACCGGCACTGCCACCGCCACCATCATGATTCTTGGAGACACTTGTACTCGAGGTTGCAGGTTATACACCAATTAGTTCTTTTTTATTTGCGGAATTTACATTTTTTTTGGCGTGGATGGATTATTAATTGTGGTTAGAAGGTGGCTTTGAGGAAACATTGTTTACTTTGAATTGTGAGTTAGGGACACTAATCTACAAAATTTGGTAGAGTAACTGTTGGTTGGTATGTTTGTTTTATAGATGAATAAAAGAGATACGAGTCAGTAGTGGAACTGCAAAAAATGACATGGAGTAATCCTGTGGGCCTCTGTGGGTGCTTATCTAGGGAAATGCGGAAATTTTTTAAGCATATCCTGATAGAGTTTAATTGCTCAATCAATAAGAAGTCATGATAGGTATACTTTCAAGATTAATAGGATAGAAGTCAAATATTTTTATGATTTGTCAACCAATAAGAAATTACTAGCTAAGGCTTGTTGTAATGAATGATGCCATTTCAAAAGTATGGAATGGTGAGTTGAGTGGAGTGGCTAGTTGCTAGCTTGTAGTAGAAACAATCAAATTTCTATGTTTTTTTTAGATAATTAAAGATTTCATTGAAGGGAGCACAAGGGGTGCCCAGCCCTTACAATGAGAGAAAGGAAAGGGGGAGGGCCTCCTCAAAACCTCCCAGAGCCAAAACCCATTGGGAAAAAGACTCTGGCAGGAAAAAGAGTACCCTGCACAAGACATGTGCCACAGTGGAGAAAACAAACAACACTCCACTGTTTCTCCCCCTATGAATCTCCATAATGTCTACGAACCGTATAAGTAGTAAATTACAACATGGAAAAACAGTCCATCTCCCCCTATGAATCTCCATAATGTCTACGAACCGTATAAGTAGTAAATTACAACATGGAAAAACAGTCCATCGGGCAAAGGAACCAATCCGCCCATGTTGCCATACAGTTTCTTCCCTTCCTTGCCTTGAACCAGCACCACGCCGAGTCCTTGATGCCCGCTAGTATTTTTTGGAGTTGAGACTACCTCGCCTTTGAATAAGACATTGTTTCTCGCCATCCATAGGTTCCAAATTTCTATGTTAGTTTAAAAGAAGAAACAATGCTGCTGTCTGAATCTGAATCTGTATATCTGTAGTGCCTTTCACGGTTTTTATAGGTCATATAAAATGTGTGGTAATTACTTTAGGGTGACCTCTCTCAAGGTTAAATACTTATGCACCGACACTTCCGGTTGGAGATGTGTCCGGAGTCTGACACGTATCGTGTCGGACATCGACACCGCACTTTAAATACTTGTATTTTTCATATTAAAACTGGTGTCTGCGTGTCTGTGTCATGTCCGGTGTTCGTGTCTGTGTTTGTGTCGACGCTTTATAGCTTATCCCAGACTTTGTTTACTCCTATGATGCTCGACACCCTTTTTTATTTGAGAAATTGCCCCTACTTCCCATACTTTCTGTACATTCCTACACTATTTTATGTTGTTAAAGACAAAGTAAGGTAGGTAAACGTAATTCCCGAAGAAAGGTATTTGGATGTAATAACTAAAGGGACGTCTGTTAATGATTCCTAAAATCTATTGTAGTTGTGCTTGGAGTATCCTTTGTTAAAAAAGAGTCTTTTTTTTACTAGAACACTTCCATATAGTCATTTTATGTTAATTTTCAGATTTTGCAATGTCAAGACATCAAGGGCTCCTCCTCCACCTGACCCCGATGAGCCCACCAATGTGGCTGAAGCGATTGCATCGTGGGGTTTGGGTTATGTGGTTATAACAAGTGTTGACCGTGATGATTTACCTGATCAAGGGAGTGGTCATTTTACTGAAACAGTGCAGAAGCTGAAGACACTGAAACCTAGCATGCTGATTGAAGCCTTAGGTAAGCATTTTGAATATCTTTAGCTTCTAAAAAAATGTTAATGTGGTCATATGTGTGAACATCTAGTTCTATCTAATAGTAAACAACAACCAAGCCTTAGTTTGCCGGGTAAACACCTATTTATATTGAAATAAAGGAGCATCTACATGGTTTGCAGTTAGAGCTAGTTGATCAAGGATATGAAAGGAAGGACCATCTTTTGTGAGTTTCTTTTTCAACTAGAAGTATTAGGCAGTGGGGTGAATTAGGTGGTACCTGAAATGTTAATTCTATATGCAGTTTCTTTCTGTTTATGAATTTCTTATATGTAGTTGTTTTTTATTGAACTGGTCCTTTGGTAGTATGGCTTTTAACCAGAATTCAAAAAGTAACCATGTTGATATGAATTTGAGATTTTGAGCATAGGGGATAAATTTGAAGATTTGGTTTGTGTTTACATATTTCCATTATATGGTGGAGTGGTGGGAACGTATAATATTAAGGGGACTATGCTCAATTGGAGACCTTTCAAATTCAACTCAAAATTTCTCACTGATGATTGTTGTTACAGTTCCTGATTTCCGAGGAGATGCTGAATGCGTAAAGAAGGTTGCCAAATCAGGATTAGATGTCTTTGCACATAACATTGAAACAGTTGAAGAGCTTCAGAGTGTTGTGCGGGATCACCGTGCTAATTTTAAGCAGTCTTTGGATGTTCTGATGATGGCCAAGAAATATGCTCCTGCTGGAACCCTCACCAAGACTTCAGTAATGTTAGGTTGTGGGGAAACACCTGACCAGGTTGTGAAGACAATGGAGAAGGTGAGAGCAGCTGGTGTTGATGTGATTACATTTGGTCAGTATATGAGACCTTCAAAGCGCCATATGCCAGTATCAGAATATATTACACCCGAGGCCTTTGAGAAGTATCAGACCCTTGGCATGGAAATGGTATGTTTATAGCATTTATTCTAATGGTTCTGACTTCTGATTATTTATATTTTACTTATCTGTAGATATAAGGAATGTATTTTTCTGAATGAAGATTAATTTCTATTAGCATCTATAGATGTTGACATAGTTAGTGTTATCAATGGCGGAATATGGCAGAAGGCCAAAATTCCACCATATAAGCTCGCCATTGCGGTCTATGGCACCACCATGGCAAGCCTCCCTTCATAAATTGCCTTTGGCGGTTGGCAAAAAAATCTGCCAGGCCATTCCACCATGGCGGCCATTTAACAACACTGGTCATAGATTCACTGATGTTCTTTAATCGTAATTTCAGTCCGCATTTACTAAAATCTCTTGGTGGTTGTTTGCTGTATTTTCTGCATACATTGATATTTGGGCTTCTTGCTGGATTTATATATGTTCCTAAAGAATTGAGGCAGATAAAACCACTTCCATCATTCTTGCTTATTTAGTCTGTGAAGTAGTCTGTCTTGCTAATCCATATTCCATAGTAAATTCACACCATGATGGCCTTTCCAATGAGATTTAATTGTAGCACTGTAGCTGGCATTCTGTTCACCCCATGAGAGTATAACCATGACACATTACTTTCCTTGTAAAATGTTGTGCTTGTAACCAGCACCAGATTAATTTGTGGATATTCTTTAATATATAAATTATAACTTGATCATGTGGTATGAATGATGGATTGATTCTACTTTGTATGTGATAGGGATTTCGATATGTGGCATCTGGGCCCATGGTAAGGTCATCATACAAGGCAGGTGAATTTTATATTAAATCCATGATTGAATCAGATCGGGCTGCATCTTCCTCAAAGCTGAATGCCTCTTGATCATTTTTTTTTGTTATTTTTTTATACACCCTTAATGTGCATTATGTGTAAGAAGAAGCGCAGGCTTACTTCATTCTATTGATGCCCATGCCGCATGTAACATATCATTAAAATGGTATAAACGGGCTTATAATGTCTGCAACACCCCCTCCCCTCCACACACGCACAAGCATCAATGAATTGATTGGTTTCATTAGAAAATGCAAATTGCAAAGATTAATAATTTTGCCTTCTCACTTCTCATCTAGGTGAACCTGTGCAATTTATACTTGTAGCTATGAAAAGTACTATTTAATTGTTGGCTCTTATTCGAGAAATCATTTAGAACTGTTGATTTTGATGTTGAACTTCGGAGTGCTTGTTTCTGTAATTGCTACTTAATTTGGGTTTTGACCTTTTAACCCATCTCACTGACCTTAAAATATTTGGGACTACTTGATAAATAGCAGTGTACCAGATAGAGCATGTATAATTCTGCTAGCAACTTAACCTGAAGAGGTATTCTTTTTTGGGTTGTGACTTATGAGTATGACAGGCTGGTGATTGTCTGTCTTTTCAACATCCTGTGGGGCTGGTGCTAAAGCACTAGAAAGCTCTAATACTTGAGTGTGTGAGGGACAAATTTTGCCACTTGGTATCAAGCTACTGAGTGTGTGAGGGAGTGCAGGAAGTGGGAAAATGACTTGTAAAAAGAATTTCCCAATGCATAAATAGCTCAAATTTGAATATTTATGAGTATTTTCTGTTGGAAGCTTTTTTTTTGACAGATATCTGTTGGGAGCTTGAACTAAGTACATACATACTAGGGACAGCCGTATAAATCAGGTTTTATTTTACAAATTATTCCTAGTTCTGGACACCACATTTATCTACAATATTGTTTAGTTTAGATTAAATTTGATAAGATATCTTTTTTTCCAAACTTTTTAATAATATTTTAGTTATAATATAACTTTTTTGAATAGAAAATAAACTGATTTTAAATACATAGTCAATATGTCGAAATGCTTTTTGAATAATTCAACTTAAACTATTAGATTGCTTCAAAAAAAAACTTAAACTATTAGTTTCCCCTTTTAAAACAAAACTTAAATTAATAGCTTCTAATTTTTTTTTAAGTTCCTCAAGATGAAGTTGAAGCTTATTTGATTTCACTATCAAATATACTAGGGTGATATAAGAAAAACAATTGAGGAAATAAAAAAAAAACAATACATATGTTCGATAATTATATTTCTTGCAAAATTTTATTCACTTAAATATATGTTCAGCCCCTGCAAATATAGCTAAAATCCAATTAAGCCATTGTAAAAATAAAACTTTTAAAATGACCCTTGTAAATATTAAATGTTTGCGGTTAAGCCCATCGGTCAATTTTCCATATTTGCAAAGGGTAAAAATATATGTTCAGCCCCTGCAAATATGGCCATAATCCATTTAAGCCCTTGTAAATATTAAAAATTCTAAAATGTTCAGCCCCTGCAAATATGACCATAATCCATTTAAGCCCCTGTAAATATTAACAATTTTAAAATGACCCTTATAAATATTATATGTTCAGCTTTTTTTGATGAAAAATTGACAGAGGGGCTTAACCGCAAACATTTAATATTTACAATGGTCATTTTAAAACTTTTATTTTTACAGGGGCTTAACTAGATTTTGACTATATTTACAGGGGCTGAACATATATTTAAACCAATTTTATTTCCACACGATATATAAGATAAATTTAACCTTAAAAACATGTGATTTTTTTTTTGTGAAACATTGTATTTGTGTAACTACAAAATAATTTCTAGAAGTTCTGAATCGTTGTGTACCAAAAAAATGTTTTCGAAATGTTGTTCAAACACCACCTTTCATGCATTTCAGTTTAGTCTTTTGCTGATTTTTTTTTTTATAAACAATGTTAGTGGGGGTGGGGAAATGCTAGTAGTTTAGTCTTTTACTGATAATTTAAATTCAAATTAACCTTTCATAACTGACAATTGAAAAGGCATACATCTTTTTTTTTTTTTTTACATTTTTGTTCCTTTGCTTACCATTGTTATATGTTCTTAAGCTTGACATTGACAGCCTTGTCCAGCATGTTTCACTTTTGAATCTTCTTTTCCCATTTCTTGCATAAACTATCAGATATCCCTTTTGAATTCATCTTTTTCCGCTTATGGCATAAACTTTCAGAATTATCTTTTGAATTCAACTTTTCCATTTTATTGGGGTATAATTATAAAATATAACTATAGGAATGATTACAACGGAAAATACAAAGGGTTTTTTCTTTTGCACCCCCTCTTTCTCCCCTATACCCCTATTTTACCAAAAATCCCCAAAATACCCTTTTTTTTTTAAAAAAAATGGTTTTTTAAAAATTTTCGGAAATAGGTCTAAATTTGGAATGCAAAGTTTTAAGATTTTCGGAAATACCTCAAAAAAAGGTATTTTCGGAGGCAAAATGGCTTCCGAAAATACCTCTTTTTGAGGTATTTCCAGAAACCTTAAAAATTTGCATTCCGAATTTAGATCTATTTTCGGAAAGTATTTTAATTTTTTTTTTAAAATTTAAATTATTACCATAAATAACGATATATAACGAAACTTGCTAAACTACGATCACGATAAACGATAACAATACAATACGAGAGAATAAATACGTCAAAATATACAACTAAGTGTCAAATGTCAAAAGCCCTAAAGCAGTCGAAAGGGTCTCACATACAGCAGGTGGAATGCCCTCGTCTACCATGGCATCCCGTAGAAGTGCAGCTGCTCTCTCCATCCTATCCTCCGCGGTCAGTGGACCAATATCCTCAGTTGCTGCCTCCTGATCTGGTACATCATCCTCTGGAGGCGGGGCCGGAGTCAGACGGGGAATGGACACCTCCAAATACCATGGTAGGTAACCGTCATCGTAGAGACCCGCCACGGCTGGACGTCTAGAAGTGTTCCCGAAAGTCCGCGTCGGGCCAGCGTAGAGCAACCACTGCTGTAAAATGTCCGCTGTAGATGGACGTGAGGAAC
The DNA here is from genome assembly GCA_039519185.1 of Astragalus membranaceus. NCBI lineage: Eukaryota > Viridiplantae > Streptophyta > Magnoliopsida > Fabales > Fabaceae > Astragalus > Astragalus membranaceus. Next base: position 208,040,357 of record CM076846.1, on the reverse strand, counting down.
CAACCAAAAGGGGCGGGTCAGGGATCTGCCGGATGTATCCAAGCTGCCACCGGACCCTGTCTGGCATATATGGCACGGTGATGGAGCCCCAGAGCAGGTAACCTCTGAAAAGTGAAATCTGTAAAAATGGTGTGTACTCTCTGTGGTCTTCCCAAGGCCTCCATATGACCTCCTCCCGTCCTAACTCATCCAGTCGCCCCCGAAAATCTATAAGCTTGATAGTGTCGCACTTTTGATTCCCCCACCTGCTGCAACGTGGACGCTCAGACGCACCAGTCTTTGCGCACCACGATGGTGGGGAAGTACTCATAAATCCAACACTGAAATAAAAAAATGAATAAATAAATAAATAAATATGTAATTATATAAATAAAAGTAATTAATTATCGGTAAAAAAAGTAATTAATTATTACCTGTAGCAGAGAAGCGTATCCGCCAATCAGCGATGTCTCCCAAAAACAGTCGTCGTTGAGCTGCTCGTACAGAATGGCCAGAGCAGCTGGACCCCAAGCCCACTGGCCACAACGCTCAAAATCCGCAATAAGAGTGACCCACTTGACGGGCACATATGTGTGACTCTTGTCACCACTTTAGTTCAATCATGTTAGCTCTGTATGCTTGCTCCAAAAAACTAAATCTGAAGTTCGGTCCCCTAGTGAACCGACACTCCTGCCAGCAAGAGTCGTGGTCTATACCTAGCAACTGCACTCCAGCTGCAATGGCGTCAGCCTCAATAAAATACAGCCCATGCTCCAAAAATGTGCCGGTGAACGGCAAGTGGAGCAACGCGGACACGTCGTCCAACGTCACCGTCATCTCCCCGAACGGCATGTGGAATGAGCTGGTCTCAGAATGCCACCTCTCCACAAAAGACGATATCAGCTCGTGGTTGATGTTGTTGAGAGGTGTGATGTCAAGATCCAACTGACGGGCCTGCTCTAGCCATCTGTGTATATGAGGGTGGTGCTGCTGAGGTCGAAACCTCGATACCTTCAAACCATGGGATGCCACCTTAACATTCCCACAGTCCTGTATAAAAATAAAAAATATAAATTAAAACATATTAAATAAAAGTAATTAATTATTGGTAAAAAAATAAATTAATTATTAAAAGTATTACCTGTCCCAACTGTAGCCTGGAGACCACGTGGACATGAAAACGGTGCAACAAAACTTGCTGAGCAGCCTCAGCCTCCTCATACTACTGAAATGGCTCAGCCTCCTCATACTGCTGAGTAGGCTCAGGCTCATGATACTGCTGAGCAGGCTCAGCCTCTTACTGCTCGTGCTCACGGACACGCCTCTGACGCTCAGAAGCGTGACCAGCCCGCCTGGTGACCAGCCGAATCCTCGTCCCGGTGCTAGGAGCAGGAGGAGTTTGATCTGCATCTCCTAGTGCTGCTCTGGAAGACTCGTCTCGCTCTAATCGTCCTACACGTCTCGCCACTGAAAAAGCAAAAAAAAAAAGTTAAAAACGAAATTTAAAAAAAAAATTCCGGAAATACAGGTAAATGCGGAAGGAAAATTTTTTGGATTTCCGAAAGCACCTCAAAACAGGGTATTTCCGGAAGTCAAATTGACTTCCGGCAATACCCCGTTTTGAGGTGTTTCCGGAAACCCAAAATTTTTTCCTTCCGCATTTACCTTCTATGGGGTGTTTCCAGAAAGTTTAAAACAATTGCCTTCCGGAAATACCCCTGTTTCCGGAAAGGTTAAGGTGAAAAACTTACTTTTTCCGGAAATAGGTGTAAATGAGGAAAGGTTTCGTTATTAAAGTGTTTCAAGGGGTATTTTTGTCCGTTTGTGTTAATTGAGGGGTATAGGGGAGAGGGGGGATACAAAAAGAAACCCAAATAAAAATTACTAGATGGCAATTTTTTTTACAGTAATCCAATTATTTACATGAAGTGTAATAACCAATGTTTTTAAAACCGGACCGGAGATCGAACCAGCGAGACCTCCGGTTCATGGTTCAATCGGTTCAACCGGTTCAACCATAGTTGAACCGGATAAGTAATTTATTAAATAAAAAATAAAAAATATTAAATTTTGGAGAAAAAAGTAAATTTAAAAATAAAAAATTGCATTTCGGGCGGTTCAACCTGGTTCAACCCGGTTCGGTTCTCGGTTCTTTCCCGGTTCAAAGCGGTTCTTGGCGGTTCAATCCGGTTCTGGGCGGTTATTTGGCCTGCAGTTCAAATGGGGTTGAACCAACCGGCCAGGGGTCCGGTTTTCGGTTCAACCGGTTGAACCGGCCGGTCCGGTCCGGTTTTTAAAACCTCGGTAATAACTATAAGAAAGATAATCTGGTCACCACTTTAGTTCAATCATTAGACCATTTGAAGTGGAACTTTATTAAAGGGGTTGTACATGCAATTTCAAGTCAAACAATATTCTCATTCTTTTTATAAACCCAACCAAATAAATAAGTAAAGTTTTAATTTATATACATGATTGTATTGCGAATTAAGTTGAAATTTCCGGTTAGTGATAAAATTTAAAATTTACTTACGTCAACCCATTAAATAGATCTTCGATACTTTGAAAGATTAGTCTACATAGTCGCTGTGAAAGATATCTTAGTTTACAAAAAAAATTAGAGTTTAATTAGTACGCATCGGCAATGTAAATTTTTTTAACATAATAAATAAATAAGAAATAAGTAGGCATGATTTTCAACGTGAATGAGATAAAAGTCAATTATTTTTGTGATGTGTAAATTTTTAATTAGTTGATGCCATAAAATATTTCTAAACTGTCGAAGGCATGAATACTAATTAAATCCTAAAATTAATTCGATGTCAGTCACTAACTTTTAAAAAGAGATATCACTAAAATTAATTCAATGTCTAACGGGCATAACAACTTATTTTTACTATGAAAAAAATTGATGCTTAGTATTTTGGTGACAAAAAGGTGTAAGACCAAAAATCTTTACATACTTGAGTTAATATATGACGTATTGTGTACTTTCAACAAAAATAACAATGCTTTCGTATATCAAATTAGAGTTTTTTTTAAAGTAACATAATATTTTTCTTGACTTATCTTTACAAACTGAGATGTCTTTCTTATTTATTTTTTAAATTAAAAACTTAAGATCATGTACAGGAATTATTTATATTTATGTTTCCATGTTTAATATTTAAAATTATACCCCTAAATTTTACTTAAATTTAAAAGTGCTTATACAATGTACAGATTTTTTATTAATAATAAGTAGCAGAAGTGTGATATTAAGCTCGAGTAAAACAAATTATGGTATTTAATTAAGAACTCCAACATGCATCACTTGCTGCTTTCATTCTAGTCCAATAAAATACAGTCTATAAGAAATATTTTTAATTCCCGTAAAAAAAGAAATATTTTTAATTAGAAATAGGAATTAAATAGTTTATTTATGTAAATTAACAATACAAAATGACAGCTAGGTTTAAGCTTCCATACTAAATCCGCATCAACCCCCATCCAAGCATAACTACTCTCTCTCAACGCAAGATTGTATTCTATGTATACTGATTTATTTTGTGTCAAAAAAATGTACATTGATTTATTTGTTTTATACTTTATTATATTTATTTATTTATAAAATAAATAGCAAGATAAAGCTACTTAAACAGGTCCAAACATGTTCTTGTTTGGTTCATGGGAATGGATCACCTCAATAGTCATTAGATCTCTCCCTTTGTTACCCTCTTACTTTTCAATTTCTTCCTCAAAATTTTCAAAACCAAGCTAGCCATCCATCCACATCCATGCAATATCCAACACTGTCCTCTTCCAATTACCACTACACCACTGCCATCTAAAAATTAAACTCTCTTCATAACTTGAACCAAATGGGTTGCTTTTGCAGCATCCCTAAAAAAGACCAAAATAACCTCAAAAACCAGTTCCCCCATCTCAGATCCCAATCACCCAAATCAAATGCCACTCAAGAAGCAAAATGTAGAGCCACACAACCAACATCACTACCTGTTGTTGAAGAAGAGGAATTTGTGAAAGAAGTCCTCTTGGAAACACAAACACCCATTTCCAAACCCCAAGTTCCAATTTTGAAGCCAGAAACAAAGACCCAAATGCCCTTTATGGAAACCGTAAAGGACCCCATTATCAACCAACCATTAGAGGAAGCTTCCGAGGAATTCTCTCTCATCTCGGAAACATGCAGCATGAACGAGAGCTTTTCCACAACTACCACCGCCACCGTGCCGGAAACAAGAGAAGACGAAGTTACGAGTAAAAGAACCACCAGAGAGGGAACTTGGAATCGGAATCGGAATCGAACTTACTCCGATGCATCAAGGAAACGTTCTTACACCGTCGAGGGAAATAGAATCGGAGGGAAAGAACGAAGGGTCAAATCTCCGGCAAGGGTGCCGGAGAATCCACCGAGTAAGAAGGTTCCGATGAGTTCAACGTCGGTTTGTCGGAGGGGATTTTCCGATCAGGTTCGCCGTGATTCCGGCGAGAGGTCCAGTAGGCGGTCGAGATCGCCGTCGTGTGCCAGGACGGTTGATACTGGCGCTGGTTGTAGTCAGCACAGGCTACCGGGAGGGGGTGGTCGGAGGTTGCCACCGCCGGCTAAGTGTGAGAGTGTGGAGGTTGTTGGGGAGATAAACGACGGCGTTTCAATGGATGAGTCACTGGAGGACCCGCGTGTTTCTTTGGAATGCTTTATTTTCTTGTAATTGTAAATTTCGGAAGCACTTTTACTTTTCACTTTTCAGGTTTTTTTTTATCTAAAAAAAAGTGATTTCCACGTGGGCGTGTTTTTTGTTTTGCTATCAGTTTCTCAAGTGCTTTTTTGTTTATGAGCCAGTTTCTCAAGTGCTTGTTAGAACTTGGAACGTTGGGTTTGATTGTTGTGTGACTTCTTCATCACGAAATTGCTTTTGTAAACATTCATCTTCATTTAGTGTGTTTAGTTATGTTGACAAGAATTGATTTTTTATTGAATTAATTATGTGAAATTGTTTTTGATAAAGAGTAGTTGAACACAATGTAACTAATTTATGTTTAAATACATCTCAGAAAAAAGTAATTTTATTGATTTATGTTGTTTGGATTGTCTATATCAAAACTGTTTTTGAGTGTAAACTTTAAAAGTTATAATTTATAATCTATCTTTTTTAAAAGTAAGTTGTATGAAGTCACTCTTTTCTTCACAAACTAGAAGTATACCCTTGCGTATGAATTTTTAAATAGATTTTAAATAGACTTAGACAGAATTCAATTACAATAAATATTTCAAGTTATTAAGAAATGAATTTTACAACTTTAAAATATTTTCTTCATTTGGCATTTTTGATCGTTACAAAATACATTTTCTCAGTTATAAAATTATGATAACAACATGTAACTTTTTCCCGTTGAATCAAATATAAAATATAAAATAATTATTCTGATAATGTGTATTGTTCCACCATAAAAAATTAAATGAAACTATAACAACAACATATAATGTTTACCCGCTGAAACTTAAATATAAAAAATAATTTTTTCGACAATATCTAGTACTTTCTTGTCGCGGCTCAAAAAATGAATATATCGACAACACACTACATTTTCCCGTAAGAAGTCAAAAATAATGAAATTATATCAACAACATGTAATGTTTACCCGTTAAAACTCAAAAGAAAGATAGAAAAAGATTTATAAAAATAAAATAAAATATCCATTTATAATAGTAATTATATTTTTCCATCCATTTATAATAGTTGATGATTAGTTGTTTCATTAATTCAATAGTTGATAGTTGATTAATAGATAGTTGATGATTAATATTTTGATTAACTAGACAGTAGATAGAATAAAAAAGTAAACTCTGAAGAGAGATAGAGAGAAAGAGAGAGGGGATAGAGGTGGGAGAGAAAGAGAGAAGATTTAGAAAGATAAGAGTGGGAGAGATAAAAAAATGAGTTTTAAATGTGAGATAAAAAATTTAAAAGATGATGTAAAATGGTGGGACCCACAAAAATAAAATATGAAATAAAATAAAAATCAATTTCCAAATTTGCCCTCAACAAAGAAAAAATTTAAAAAGACAAATTAATAATTTTATCCACCATTTTTTTCTTAAATTGTTAATTGACTGAAGTTGCAAAAGGACGTATGAGCTCAGTGGCATACATGTTAAATTTGCCAACTATTTAATAAAAGCTACCATCATCCAAATGCATGGTCATGAGTGTTGCACATTTGCCAAACTATTTAATTAAAGCTACCACCGTTCAAGTACACGGTCATAAGTGTTAAACAAGTACCACCGTCCGGAGTTTAATTTAGGATACTAAGCCAAAAGCTTATAATAACAAATACTAAAGGGCATATGAGTCATTTCCCAAATAATTAAAAGACCAAATTTCAAAACGCTTTCCCTGATTTTAAAAATCACAAAGCAAACGAACAGACTCACTGTTGCAAACGGTTTCTGCGCGTAGAACCCACTCTACAAACTCGCCGTCGTAAACCACCGTCAGTCGCAAACGAACTCTACAAACTCGCCGTCGAGTGTTGTTGCTCTGTCGTCGAGTGCTCGTCGAGTGTTTCAACCATCGTTTACGGAGCAAAACGTCTCGTTGTCGTTTCCAGTTCGTCACCCTCACCGTCGCGCGTTTCCAGTTCGCCGGCGTTTCCAGTTGGTCAATCGCTGAACTCTCAAGTTCCAGTTCGTCACCGTCACGCGTCCAGCTAACCGTCACCGCAGTTCGTCACCGTCACCGCAATTCATCACCGTCTGCCGTCGCGTTCTCCGCGAGAAAACCGTTCTTCACCGTCGCCGTCATTATCTGTATACCTCTCTCTCTCTGCATGTTCTGTTCTGGGGGTTTACGGTTGATTGCTTTCTGCGTTGGTGAAAATTTGGGGTAAATTTGAGAACGAGCTTGTGTTGGTGATAATGATGATGAATTGATGATGATTCCGTGCTTGTTTGTTTGATTGGTTAGTTTTTTTTCTTGCATTTGTGCCATTGTTTTTTGTTGAATTTGCTTTCTGGATATGCTGGAAATTGAGGCATTGAGCTAAATGAAATGAACTGAACTGAGAATTTGGGTTCTTTGCCTATGCTTTCTGAATGTGTTTGTTTAAATGCTATTAAGACTGGCTCTATTAATAACTAATAACCATTGTGTTACTAGTTTGTTGTAAGTGGTTAAGTGCTTCTTTTGGTATCTGTGACCACTAACCACTAACTAGTAACACAATGGTTAGTGGCTACTAACCATTGTGTTACTAGATCATGGTTAGTGAGTTAATGAACATAAGATATTGAACGAGAAATCAAAACCATCGTTATGTGGTGTAGGTAACTATATAAGAATAGTTTCTCTTACTCATTTCTCTGTTTATAACAATGGACATTGTATATATATGTATACATATATGTCAATGCCTTGTAAACTCTCTGGCTGTGCAATTTTTTAGAGTGTGGTCCACTATAACTTATTGGCTTTATACATATTATGCTAAAGCATTTTGCTCTATGTCATTTTGTGTCTGGTTCTATTACTTGAGTGTGGTCAACTATCAACTTTTTCAATAAATTAATAGTGTAAAACATGTACTGCAGGGAGTAAATAATAATATTGATACCATATTCTGGATAACAACTCACTGTAATATGATATCTCACATCAATTTAAAAACAAATTGCAACAAAGCTACTGCAGAAGACACTAACCACACATATGCACAACATTGGTTAGTGGCCACTAACCACAGAGTTGCTTAACACTGGTTAGTGGCCACTAACCACATATTGTACAATTGTGGTTATTACTTGTAAGATTGATAATGTGACTCTAATTTTAGCTTTTGATTCTAACTTAATGGTTGTTGCCCACTCATTTTTTAACATGACCTATATTGCATATCCTGATCCCTACTATTGCTCAATCCCACTTTGTCACATATGTGCTCAACTTGAAGATGGGGAGCACTACAAGAAAAACGCGCATTACCGGCGGATTTTTTCTGCCGGTACGGTTCCGGCGGAAAAAGGTAATTTCCGATGAAAAAATCCGCCGGTAATGCACATTTTCGGCAGATTTTTCAAAAATTATTTATTTATTTATTTTACACTCTTCTCATTTCCTATAAATAAAACTTTCTCCTACACTCTTCTCATTCTCTCATTTCACTCTTTATTTCCTTCTCATACTCTCCAATCTCCATAAATTTCTCTACATATCTCTCTTCTATATTTTCTCTTTCTTCTTCCTTCTCATTCAATCTCTTCTCAAATCTTCTCACATACACACACTTCATTTTTCTCAATCTCTTCTCAAAATCTTCACACATTCATACACTTCATTTTTCTCAAATCTCTTCTCTTCTCACATTTCTGTTTTCTCTAATTTCTTCTCTTCTCAAATATTCAGTCTACGAATTTAAATAACTAAATAATTAAAATAATATTAATTTTTTAAATAAACGAATTTAAATAAAATAATTTTAAAAAAAGAAATAAATTAAATAAGAAATAAATTAAAATAAACTAATTTAAAAAAGGAATAAATTAAAAACAAATTAAAAAAATTAAATAATATTTTTAAAATAAATTACCGGCGGATTTTATTAATTTACCGGCGGATTTAATTTTCGTTTAATATAAATATTTTAACAAAAATTAATTACCGGCGAATTTTTCAGAATTACCGGCAGAATTTTTAAAATAAATATTTTTAAAAAAATTAATTACCGGCGGATTTTCCGCCGGTAATCCCCGAAATTCTTGTAGTGGAGATATGAGTATCTAACAAGCCTTAAACGGTTTTCAAGAAAGGATGAAAGTGACACAATTTCAGTAATTGAAGCCCCTGGAGACAAAGATGATGACTGAAGCACATAGTTTTGTTGTGGAGAGATACAACGTCATGGGAAAGGCTTGTCCTTATAAATGGGAAGAATCTGAGTGGCATGATCCACAAATGCCACAACAGCTAGATGGAGATAGTCGTGGTGTATTCACAATGATGTTCCTAAAGGAATGGCGTGAAAATGAAAACGACATCGATTCGTTTCGCAATTGGGACACATTGGGAAGGAGTCAAAAAGTGTCTGCAACTAATCAATTCCGGATAGATCTCTGCTGCTCAATCATGAAACACCAAACCAACTTGCTAAGGGAATCGACACAAGAGGAAGCAAACACCTTTTGTGAGCAATTGAAAGCTGAAATAATGAAAAATGAAGGGGGAAAAAGGCTCGAGGAAAAAGAAGGAAAAGATAGGAAAATTAGAACTTCTATGTAATTGAAATTGTAGATGAATGAAGAAATTGAACTTCTATGTAATTGCTTTGGCTAGTGTATGGAATTTATTTAAGCTACTAATGAAGAAATTGAATTTCTAATGTACTATTCTAATGAAGAAATTGAATTTCTAATGAAGACATTGAGATTTCTACTATTAACCACTGTTGCACTATTCTGTGGTTAGTGGCCACTAACCATTGGGGTACTAATTTGTGGTTATTGCCACTTACCACAAATGTGCATAACATTGGTTAGGATTATAATTTGCTTTTAATCATAATTTGTTTATTTAATTTTCATTCTCATTCCTTTACATTTTATGTTCAGGATTATGATTTCTAGTAGTTTTCCGGTAGGAATTCTGTCTGGAATTTATTGAAGCTACTAGCTTGTTCTTACCTATACTATTAACCAGATTTATGCACAACTGTGGTTAGTGGCCACTAACCACAGATTGTACAATGGTGGTTATTAATTGCTATGTCCATAAATTAACATCAAACTTAATCAGAATCACATTATCAAACTAAATCAGAATCACATTATATATCAAACTTCTATGCACATTACTCTTGCTTGGAACAAGGGATATCGCGTCGTCACTTGTTATTCTGATTCGCAGACTTCTCTACGGCTCATAAGGGGTCCTTCATCAGAGTGGCATATGTATGCTTCAATTATCCAGAGTGTCAAAGATCTTCTCAGTCGGTATTGGGTCGTGAATGTCGAGCACGCGTTACGTGAAGGGAATGCCTGTGCGGACTATCTGGCAAAATTGGGTGCGGTGAATACTACATACTGGATTTATTATCCGGATCCTCCTGACGGTTTGGCACCTCTGTTGCTTGCAGATGCCAATGGTGCTAGTTTTGTAAGGCATTAATGCCTCTTTTCTTTTTTTTTTGTTTTTATTTACAACTCTTACAAAAAAAACTTCTATGCACACAATGTGGCAATGGTATGTCAGTAAGCATATGTTTACATGCCATTATATAACAGACATTACAGTCTTAAGTATAAATGCATAAAAACTGTAAGAACAATTGTTTCCTCCTAAATTTTTATACAAGTTCTGAATCCCGGACAGCTTCTGAAATTCAATTGCCCGCTTGCATTGCTGTTTCCAAATCAAATGTCTTTTCTCTGATTGGGACATCAACCCGATCTTTCTCTTGCATGGATTTTGACGTTGCTTTATCTTTTTAGCTGGAAATTCTACTTCATCTTCTTCAACTGTAACGTTCAACAACCACAACATATATAAGTATTGCAAAATCTTGAACAAAAAATAAATGTAAGATAAAGAGCAATGGAAATAAAATAGCAAATACCTGGCAAGGTTGAACACTCACCACACGAATGTTTAGTGGTATCAGACATCGAATGTAGCAACTGCTCAGCCTCTTTAACTCCATCAAGAACATGACAATGAAATACGTTAAAGGCAACCTCGTTATAACATATGCGTGACCCAGCTCCAGAAACTATATCAGAAAGACACTGGTATTTCTCACCAAAATTCGAAAGAGGCTTGGTTTCAAGATGTAATTCCTCAGTAATATAACCAAGAGACTTCTTATAATCTATGCACCATATTTTTTTCACATACATGGGAGGGATGCAATGACAAAAAAGGATTACCCCACGCAGCTAAAGCATCCAAAACTCTCAGTGTGTGCCGGCAAATTAACCCCCAACTCTCAAAAAATCCAACAGCTGCAAGTAACAAAACTCTTGACCAAATCTAACTTCACAACTTCGGTTTCTACCAAAACTCCGTTCTCAGTAAATTGATTATCCCATCTCTCAACATTTATAACTTCTGTTGTGTCGCGTTTCAACTCGTGAACAGGCGGCACACGAAATATACTATTAGGAAAAATAATAGTTATTGAGGAGTAATATTGTTAGTAACAAGTAATAGTAATGACAATCTGTGACATCTAACAAGTATTAACCACTATTGTACTAATCTGTGGTTAGTAGCCACTAACCAGTGTTGTGCATATCTGTGGTTAGTGGTCACTAACCACTAGCCACTAATCAGCATTCAACTTGCAACCACAACTTCATCGAGTTCATCATTATGACATCCAACATTGGTACTTGATTCTATGCAAACAATATAAAGGAAACAAAAAAATGAATCAGCTAAGCATAGGAAGGCAATGTCAGATAACACTAACCATACATATATGGTTCACAAATTTTAACAAATTAAAATCAAAGAATTTGACAATTATATGTTAACAACCTGAAACAACCATATCAGTGAGATTTTCATCCTGACCATGACAATCCTGAACTGCAATAAAGAAATACAATGTAGTAAGTGGCAATAACCACAAATTAGTACCACAATGGTTAGTGGCCACTAACCACAGATATGTACAACATTGGTTAGTGGCCACTAACCACAGATTAGTACCAAAATGGTTAAAACAATGCAACAAGCAACAGAGAAAGATTACAATGCAACAAGCGGCTTACGAGCAAGTAAACGTGGAAAGCTGATTGCTTCACCATGTTCATCAACTCTGAGCATATTGAAATCTGGAGAAAAATGACTTACGCGTGGAGGTTTCGTGAATTGGTTCTATGATGCAAAAACACAACTTACGGACTGAATGAATGAAAATTCAAATAAGAAAAACGACTTATAGAAATGAAAATCGCTCATTAACTCAATCACAGAATTTTTATTAACTCAATCGCTCATTAACTCAATCACGACTAATAAAACGACTTACGTCTTGAATTCTTATCACAGAAATTAAAGAAAATCGCCTCATAGAAATGAAAACCGCTCATACAACGATTTCTCAATAATGGAGATGAAAATTGCAAATCGGAGTCGTGCGCAATCGGAAATCGCTCATACCACAGAATTCATTTAATTATAAGTCAGAATTTGCATGTATAATCATAACAATAAAAGCTGACAACTAGCATGCATGGGTACATCTTTGAAAATGAGAGTTATAATTCAGTTTTAGCATTTTTACAAACACTTATCTGAGCGATCGGTCCTCTTATTGAAATGAGTCTATTTGTGCTGGTGCTGTCTTGGGGGCTTGGTTCCAGGTATTGAGGTCGTTCCTGTATGAAGGCTGGTCGCGCGCAGAGCTCCCTCGGGGTGTACCTGCGATGACACTCCAACGCCCAAGTCAGTGGGGTGATTTAGTATAGTAATATTGGTAAAAAACGTACATTTCATATGATGTCAGACTCTTTATATAGTACTTGGGGCTGTGGGCGACCGTTGGATCTGCGAGAATTCCTCTCCGTCGTAGATCTTCCCATCTTGGGCATAGGGTGGCGCTGGTCGTATGACGCTGGTTACGTCCTGGGCCGTCCGCGCCGGTCCAGTATTCATTATGGGCTGCGGCCCAATCCAGAACAACGACTACTAAAACGACTTACGTCTTGAATTCTTATCACAGAAATTAAAGAAAATCGCCACATAGAAATGAAAACCGCTCATACAACGATTTCTCAATAATGGAGATGAAAATCGCAAATCAGAGTCGTGCGCAATCGGAAATCGCTCATACCACAGAATTCATTATGGGCTGCTGCCCAATCCAGAACAGTTGCCCCCCAGGCCGAAGTCGTCCAGTAGGATGGGTTCAGGCCTAAGAGTCATATTTCTTTTGGTGAGGCGGGCTGCCTCCACATTGGTCGCCTGCGCTGAGACGATCTCATCGTGTGCCCGTTCGGTTGAGCATGCTCGCGCCTTCTAGCGACGTGGTATTCTGATAGTCATGACGTTCTAAAAGGACAAGCGTGACGCTTCGATGGGGCTGTCATCATACTTCACGCTTTTTAAAAAGGGGGCGCTTGATGATGACGGTTCAATTTTCGAGGAAGATCATCAATTTAGAAGGGGAAGGGACGTGTCCCCTCACGTTCTGGCTCTTCCTCCCTATAAATACGGGGCACCCCTTATGTTAATTTGTTCACTTCCCGGATTTTCTGCTCTGAGGGCGACTTCTTTTCTCCGACGAGCGATCTATTTTCCGACTACTCTGGCACGGTGTTTCCTGATTAGCGACTTCAAACTCCGGCGCGACCTAACTTCCGATCGCCTCATTCTGGTGATTCACAGTGCGACGAAACTGTATCCCGCTCCTGGTATGTAGCTTTCTTTTTGGGCTTTAGTAATTTAAATCGCATTTCTCTTCTTATTAACATGGGCGAGGAGGGGGTGTCAGACCCGGGGTCGATCATGTCGCCCCTTTCCGTAGGTCATCTTCGATGGTCTGACTTTCATGCTCCCTTCTTACAGGTTTTCTTTCGTCATGGCGCGGACGAAGCTAACCGCCCAAGTAACCGGCAGCCCGCCAGTTTCTTCAACCGATCCATCCTCCAGTTCCCGAATGTCTACAGATAGGACGACTTCGGAGGGTGGATTTACTTCTACGCCCCCGGCCGAGGGATCGGATGTTGCGATGCCCGCTCGCCCCGTATTCTTCCAAGCGGGGGAAAGTCATGACCCACCTTCTACGTCCTCGGCTCGTTCGGAGCGGGTAATCCAGCCAGACGCCGGGAGAGGGGAAGCCGATTGGAGAGGCGTTCTAGGGGAGGATCGATCTTGGATCTCGTCGGCCGTGCTAGGCCGGGTACCATCACTATTCAAACCTGGGGATGAAGTGTTATCCTTTTTTGCCTGGCTGGTTGGCGCACCGGGCCAGGTGTGGGCGGTCGAAGGCCCTACTTCAACAGAAAACGTGGCTATGATCCCGGCCACCTTAAAATTCACCATGTATGCCACTGTCCTTCGCGACGTGGGGATTCGTCTGCCATTTACATGCTTTCAACGCAGTATTCTTCGTTATCTTGGGGTTGCACCCTCGCATCTGCACCCTAACTCGTGGGCATTTGTCAAGGTGTTTGAGCAGTTATTGAGAGTGATGGGGCGAGGGTGCAATTGGCAAACTTTCTTCAAAATTTTTGAGACAAGCAGGCGACCAGAGCCGGGCAGCAATCGGAATCGGTGGGAGCATTTGAGTCTTAAGGCTCAGTCGGACTACAAGATTTTCAAGCCTTTTTCTGACTCGCTCAAACCCTGGAAGTCGTCTTTTCTATGGGTGGTCCCCGTTTGCGAGGCATCTCAACGGATGGTGGGGACGATCGACCCCCGTGGGAGAGTAACAAGCATGAAATATCCCATAGCGTGGACGTACGCTCATTTTCGCCGCATGCCCGCCACGTACAGATCCCGTTGCCAACTTGGCGAAGAAAATACTGAGACTCTGAGACTGCTTGAGAACTTGGCCTCTTGGATGGAGGAGGGTTTGATCAAGTGTCACCAATTGGTGAAAACGACCGATGATAACGGTTTCAAAGTCGCTCTTGGTATGGGTAGTCGTACCCCTTATTTTTTTTAACCGTGTTCTTACCTTCTTTGCAGGTGAAATGGCCGGTCTAGGCTTTGCTGAGTTGATGAAGCAAGCTAAGAAAGGGAGGAGGCCCCAGACCGGCCCGTCCACCCCTGCAGTTACTCTTTCCCCGGTTCCTGAGGGTACCGTGGCTGCTGAAGGTGGCGAGAGAAGCACGCCCGTTGCTGGAACGAAGAGGGGACGTCCCCTTCCCACTGTCGATCTGACCCAGGATGACCCTGCTCATAAAAAGTCCAGGGCCCATAAAGGACCTCAGAAGAGCTCGGCCTTAGTGGTCGATCTGAACGAAATGACCGATGAGGGCATCATAAGCGGATTTCGTGAAGACCCCCTACTGTTTGCGGCTGAGGTGGTCAAGGCCGGGTCTCGCCTGGTCGTGAAGTTGAAACACGGAGAAATGGAGCGGACAAAAGGTAATATTCTCCTCGCCCAAAATTTATGGTTGGAGAGTGATAACTTAGACAAAACCGACAAGCTTAGCCGTGCTCATGTTTATATCTCAGAAGTTCGGGAGGAGTTGGAAGCTACCAAGAAGAAACTGCAAGATTCAGAGGCCGCCCTTCAGCCTACAGTCAGTGCCCTTGATGAAACAAGGAAGTCGCTCTCCGTCGTCACCCAAGAGCGAGACGACGCCCAGGTTGCTTTAGTTGAAGTTGAGAGGAAATTGCAGCTTGAGGTGGGGAAGGTTAACGATTTGTCTGAACAGATGAGCGGGTTGAATCTGGAAGCTGCTGAAATGAGGTCGACCATTGAAGCCTTGAAGAAGGAGCGGGAAGAGGCCGTTGCTCAATATGACCGGCTCGTTCAATCCACTGTTTCAATTTGCCAGAAGCGGTTTGATGAGGCTCTGTCTCAGATGCGGTGCGTCTACCCGGACCTTGTGCTTGACCCAGGCGTTATCAACTTTTCCCATTCTTATGTGGACGGTCGGATCATCCAGCCCGCTGAGGAGGACGAGCAAGGAAACTTCGTAGTGGAGGAAGTGGTTGTTTTTTATCGTTCCCTTTAGAATTTTTGTAATATGTTCCAAGTATTTGACATTCGTTTTTGGGCGGCTTTCGAGTCGCCCCAATGTTGTAATATGTACTATGTTTTTGGCTTTAAAATCGTTATTTTACTCGTTCTGTTCAATTCGTTTAGCCTTCGGGCAGTTTACTGGACCTCGTATCTAGATTTAACTCGCCCTTGGGGGTGCGACTTTCGATTGTGATCGCTTCGTTTCTTTTAATTCGTGTTTTTAGCCTTCGGGCAGTTTACTAGGGTTCGTCCCCAGATTTAACTCGCCCTTGGGGTTGCGACTATCTATTAAGATCGCTTCGTGTTACTTAGATCGACTAAGTACCTCTGATCCCGCCCAGTGGTTTATCAAACTCGGTTTGATTATAACCCGCCTGGTGGTTAATGGATCTGTATGGAAAACATAAAAGGATGAGACAACATATAAAAATATTCCATCTGCAGTGATGGCCGGGCGGGCCTCAATAAAAACCCAGTGGGAAAAGAGTGTCCCGCCCGGTGTACTTACTTTATTCAATTCAACAAGTGTCAATGATAGAGTTACAATTGAATTTAGGCAAAAATTTAAACAAAGTATCGCCTGAGGTTGGCCGCGTTCCATGTTCTTGGCACCGCCCCGCCTCCCATGGTTTGAAGTTGGTAGGCGCCCTTCCCCGTCTTCGAGACGACTCGGTAGGGACCTTCCCAGTTTGGAGCGAGTTTACCTTGAGCTGCGAACTTCTGTCCTATCGTCGCTCTTCTGAGGACGAGCTGGCCGATGGTGAATTCTCTAGGGACGACCTTTGAGTTGTATCTCGTTGCCATCCCTTGTTTCACAAGTGCTTCTTTCAACGACACTTTGGTGCGGAGTTCTTCAACCAAGTCGAGCTCCTCCCTGAGTCCCTGATCGTTCTCATCGGGGTTTTTGGGATATGCAGTTCTCCAACTGAACTCTCCAACTTCAACCGGGATGAGTGCTTCCACCCCGTATACCAACTTGAATGGACTTTCGCCTGTGGTGGAGTGCGGGGTGGTCCGGTAAGCCCATAGTACGAAGGGGAGTTCTTCTGCCCACTTGCCTTTGGATTCATCCATAGTACGACTGTGTGGTCTACCCCCAGCAGGTCAACTCCAGCCCGAATAGCATCGACACTGTCAAAATGTGGCCGATGCGCCAACGGGGTGTCGGTGAGCGGCAAGTGGAGCAACGCGGACACGTCGTCCAACTTCACTGTCATCTCACCCCACGACATGTGGAATGAGCTGGTCTCAGAATGCCACCTCTCCACAAAAGCTGATATGAGCTCGTGGTTGATGTTGTTGAGAGGTGTGATGTCCAACTCAAAAAGATGCGCCTGCTGCAACCATCCCGCTATATGTGGGTGGTGCTGCTGAGGTCTCATCTTGAGTATCTTCCCCCATGGGAAGCAACTTTAATCTTACCCCGGTCCTGTAAAAAAATAAAAGTAATTAATAAATTATTAAAATTAATTAACTGTTAAAAAAATAAACAAATTATTAAAAGTATTACCTGTCCCATTTGTAGTAGTCTGTGGACGCAGTGGACATGTAACCGGTGTAATAAAACCTCATCATCATGCTGAGCAACCTCAGCCTCAGCCTGGTCATCTACATGCATGGCGTCTGGCTCAGCAGACTCGTGATAATAATGCTTGTGGTCCTGCTGCTGCGCTCGGTCTCGGACACGTCTCTGACGCTCAGATGCGTGTCCCGCCTCTCTAGTCCTCAATCTGATCCTGGTCCTACTGCCAGCAGAACTCTGCTCATCTCGGGGTCCTGTGCTCGCCTCGCTCTAGCTTTCCTGTTCTGGTTGCCACTGAAAAAAGCAAAAAAATCAATTAAAAGGGAATTCCAAAAAAAATCAAAAACATTCCGGAAATACCATTTAAAGGTATTTCCGGAAAGTTAAATTTTAGGGATTTCCGGATATATCTCAAAAAGAGGTATTTCCGGAAGCCATTTGGAAAAATACGTTCCGGAAATACGTCTATTTCCGGGAAGTTTAGGGAAAAAACTCACTTTTTCCGAAAATATGATGAAATGATGAATGATTTTATTTTTTAACAATTTTTTAGGGGTATTTTGGTCAATTTGGTGAGTATGGGGTTCATTTGGGGGGGGGGGGGGGGTTTAAAAAAAAAAACACCCTAAAATGTATCTGCAGGAAGAATCTTGAGAGTTAAACAGTGGGTGTAACTGAGAGAAGGTAGAGTGAGGTGTGAAGCTTGTTCACCAGGAGAAAGGAGTATCTCATCCTTGTAAATCACTTTGATGTTGAATAAAACTGGACACAAGCGTTGCTTAATTCCCCCAGATGTAAGAATCATTGATTGATTATGAACTGGGTCATCAAATCGTGTGTTTTTGTATTTTAACTTGTTCTTTACCCGTTCTTGGTCATATATATTACGACAAGGTGGAGGATCTAGGTCCAAGATAGTTTGTTCCAACCTTGGAACCGTCAACCGTGATGGCGATGGTGCCGGAAGCCATCGCTCCGACGAAATAAGATGATCAAAGGATGCGGCATTGGAAGAAGGTTAAGGGTGGGGAACACAATTTCTCCAATGATTCATGAATGCCAGTTTTTTTATGGCGATCTCATTGATGAGGATGGAGAAACTCGTAACCCTAGTATGAAAAGATCCTTCAGAGATACAGTTACAGGCAAAGACTCAACATCGACGGATAAGGCAGAGGGAGAAAAACTCATGGACGACGACAATTTTGAATTCACGGCAGAGATGTTCGACGGTCGCATTGTGGTTGAAGAAAAGATGTTACGGAAACATGAGTGTCCGGTTTTCAATCTTTCCAAGTGGGAGGAGGCAAGAATCCAGAGACCATGGAGGAAGGGGCGCAAGATTGGCTTCAAAGCCCTATAAAATCGTTTGAATCAGCTCTGGGTTTCAAATGGCGTAATCGCTATCATTGATTTGGGAAACGATTTCTATCTTGTGACTTTCACGAGTGAAAAAGATCGTGACTTCACATTAGGGCAAAGTCCATGGCTTATCTATGATCACTATCTCATAGTTAGGGAATGGAGCCCAAATTTTCAACCAGAGAAGGCTAGCATTGATAAGGTCGCGGTCTGGGTTAGATTTTCTTCATTATGTAGGGAATCGCATTTGTAGAACTATTAAAGTTGACAAGAACACCTTCCAACATGATAGAGGTAAGTATGCTCGTCTATGTGTAGAAGTAGATCTCCATAAACCTCTTCTTGCTGTGTTTGAAGTCAAAGGAAAGCATTATAAGGTGGAATATGAGGGTTTACACTTACTTTGTCTGAAGTGTGGTCGATTTGGTCATTATAAAGAAGGTTGCACTGTGGTTGAGGATGATATAGAGGCAAGACAAGATAATGAGAATCATACTAAAGAAAGTGTGGAGACAAATTCATTGTGGACTGTTGTCCAAAAGAATAGGGGTTATCTCAGGAGAAAACAACAAGCAAGTCGTGCTGATAATGGCAAACAAGGGAACAACTTTGTGGGGTCAAGATTCACTGTGCTCAATGATGAGGTGAATAATGTGGAACCACAAAGGAATAGCTTGGTGAATGAGGAGATTGCACAAGAGAAGAATGTAAATGTTACTGATAGAAGCAGGCAGACTAGAAGGGGATTAGATACTCAGAAGAGAGGAAACTTAGGTGAGAAAAATGGGACTACAGGGACTGCTACTCAGACTGTGGAAGAGGTGACCACAGAGGAAACAATTGAACCAAGTGTGGCAGGGGATTTTCAGTCAGCTCTTGCTGAAGATAAAGAGAATACTGCAAAAGATTCCAATATGGATATCGATCACATGGAGAGAAATGATGGTGATCAGAATGCAGAACATCACAAGAGATAATTATGTTCACTATGAAGATTGGATCACTGTTGATGAGAATGGACAAGTGCAGGTTCATTCTCAGGAGATACCAATGAAGGCTAACACTGTGGGAGGTTTGGCTCAAGGAGATCACCATCATATTGTGTTGGAGAATCACCATGGCCATGCTCCTAGGCCTCCAGACAAGGAAGATCTTAACTAGCACAACCAGCTTCAAACTAGTTCCCAGGATCCCAATTTGAAGCAGGTTTTGGCAGATAATGAGACTGAAATTGAATATGCAACATGAGATGACTTCGTTATGGAGCAATTGGAGGAGCCCTCTGCCCCTACCACGGCTTGAGAAGGTTTGTCTGTGTCTAATTATTCTTTCCTCAGTTTTTTATGACTGTACAAGCAAATTTATTCGTGTGGAATATTCGTGGTGCTGGTAATCCTGAATTGTTTTGAAACATTAAACAATTTACTGATGTACATAAGTCGGATGTATTAGTTATTGTGGAGCCTAGGGTAGACCCAAGCAAACTCCAAAGGACTTTCCTGCTTCTTGGATACACTGGTTTCTGCTACTCCCCTGTTCAAGGTTTTGCAGGTGGTATTATTTTAGCATGGAAACAAGCAAATGTGAGTGTTAAAGTGCTGAAGAGAACTTCCCAATTTATCCATGCTGAGATTAGCATCAATAGAGAGCAATAATGGTTCTTCACAGTTGTGTATGCAAGTCCTCATGAGTGCAATAGAAGGATTATGTGGGGAGAGCTGTCTAATATAGCTAACAGTATGCAAGATGACTGGTTATTGGCTGGTGACTTCAATGATATTGCAAGTGCATCTGAGAAAAAGGTGGTGGCCCTATCCCTTATGCAAAGATCACCAAGTTTGTTGAGAACATCAATAAGTGCCAGTTAATGGGCTTAGGTGCTGTTGGATCTAGATTTACTTGGAAAGGACCCCTGTTCCATGATGGCTATCATATCTTCAAGAGACTTGACCGAGCTCTTAGTAATGATGGTTGGCGCCTGAGGTTTCATGAGGCATATGTAAAGGTTCTTGCCAGGATTGACTACTATGATCACCACCCTTTGCTTATTGTCACTAAAGGGAGGAGTTCTTCTGGTGACAATCAGAGATTCAGGTTTGAGAGTCTTTGATTGACTGATAATTCCTACCAGGATTATGTTAAAAGCTGCTGGCATAGTGACTGGCAGATAGAGCAGAATTTGCATCAGTTGGGATCCAATTTAACTGTGTGGAAACATAATACTTTTGGTGCTGTGAAGAAGGGAATTACTTGCCCGTATTGCAGGCATCCAAAATAAGCAATGCCTTGGGAGAGAAAGAGCCTACCTCAGAAAATTGGATAGCAAGCTCCAAGAAGAATTAAACATGGTTAACTATCAGGAAGAACTGTTGTGGTTCCAATGTTCTAGAGCTAAATGGCTAATTGGAGGGGATAGGAACACTAGGTATTATCACCTCAAAGCCACTGCCCATAAGAAAAAGAACCAAGTGCTTGCCCTAAGAAAGAGTGATGGTAATTGGGAGCAAGAAGAGACCAACATTAAGTTAATGATGAATGACCACTACAAGACTCTATTCAGTGACCCTATCAGTAATGCTAATTGGTTTCAAACCTTGTTGACCTACCCTGTTGTTGATGGTAATACTCTACAAAATTGCTGCTCCAGTTTCTGATGATGAGATTCAGCAGGCAATGTTTAATATGGCTCCTTGGAAGGCGCCTGGGCCTGATGGTTTCCCTGCTGGTTTCTACCAGCATACTTGGGGGATTGTTGGCCAGCATGTGTGAGTTTGTGAAAAGAGTTTGGGAAGAACCTAGTTTGATTAGTACTGTGAATTATACTGATATTTGCCTTATACCTAAAGTGGAAAAGCCAGAGTTTGTGGATCAATTTCGACCCATCTCTCTGTGCAATTCCTTGTACAAAGTTGTTAGCAAGATTATTGTGGCAAGACTGAAAGATATTGTGCCCAACATTGTAAGCCCTTTCCAATCTGGTTTTGTCCCAGGGCGCAGAATATAGGAGAACATAGTAATAGCTCAAGAGATGGCGCATAGCATGACCAAGATGAAGGGTAAAACTGGCTTCTTTGCAATCAAAGTGGATCTCTCCAAGGCATATTGTATGCTCAAATGGTCATTTATTGAAAACACATTGGGTGAAATTGGATTACCAAATAGAATATCTCAGCTAATCATGAGCTCAGTGACAAGTGTCTGGACAAATGTTAATTGGAATGGCAATAGAAATGATTTCGTCCAGCCTCAAAAAGGGATCAGGCAAGGAGATCCTGTGTCTCCCTACCTGTTTGTACTGTGTATGGACAAGCTATCTCACTTGATATGTGAAAAGGTGGCTGATGGAAGATGGATTGGGCTCAAAGCAGGAAGGAATGGTCCTGCAATATCCCATTTAATGTTTGCAGATGACCTGCTCCTATTTGGGCAAGCTACTGTGAATCAAATGAGATGTGTGCTCCAAGTGATTGAGACATTCTGTATCCTGTCTGGTCAGCAGGTAAACCTGAACAAGACAAGCATATTGTTTTCTAAAAATGTTACTAATGTTGTTAAGCAGGAGCTTGTATCAATGTCTGGTTTCAAAGAAGTGAACACCTTGGGGAAATATCTTGGAGTCCCTCTCCTAGGTAGATCTCCCAAGAGGACTTATTATCACTATCTTATAGAGCAAGTGAACCAAAAACTTGCTGGTTGGAAAGCTAGACAACTCTCTAAAGCAGGGAGAGTTACTCAAGCTAAAAGTGTGATTGAAGCCATGCCCATATATCCTATGATGGCTGCCTCTATTCCTAAAGGGGTTATTCATGATTTGCAAAAGATTCGGAGATTTGTTTGGAATGATGAAGATGGTCATAGGAAAATGCATGCTGTTAGCTGGGATGAGATAACTAAACCTAAGCATTTAGGAGGGCTTGGCATGAGAAGACTCACAACTATGAATACTTCCTGCTTATTGAAACTTGGGTGGGAACTGAGAAGCAACAAAAATAACCTCTGGTGTCAAGTAATGAAGGGTAAGTATCAAAGACCTGCCATTGATAGCCAAACTTGGATCCATAAGAGCTCAGATTCTAGCCTTTGGAGGACTCTGGCCCCTCTTGAATACATCTTTCAAAACCATGAGTATTGGGTTATTGGCAATGGTAAGTCTGTCAATGCGTGGAATCAGAAATGGTTGAGCTGTGATTCAACAATTGCTGATTTAAATGTTGTCATTCCCCCTGATATGCTGAATATGTGTGTTGCTGATCTAGTTAGCTCTAATGGAGAGTGGAATTTTGAATCCCTGAATGATTGGTTATCTGAAGAAACTATAGTTCAAATTCATGCTATACCTCCTCCCAATGAGAACTCTGGGGAGGATCTGTGTGCTTGGCCTAACAGTATTGATGGAAACTACAAAGTAGCTGTTGGTTATATAAACTGCTGTGTAATTTTAATGAAGCAAATATGAATGCAAACTGGCAGCAAATATGGAAGCTTGAGACAAAGGCAAGAGTTAGACATCACATGTGGTTAATTTGCCATGATAGACTCTTGACAAATGAGAGAAAATAAAAAATGCACCTGGGCTCTGCTGACTGTCATCACTGTGCAGGGGTTGCTGAAAATACTATGCATATGTTCTAAGGGATTGTCCCATTGCTATGGGTGTTTGGATCAATTTAGTGCATCCCTTGAAGAGAAATGTGTTCTTTGGGTGTGAGCTGCAGGATTGGATTACCATGAACCTAAATTTAGAACTGGGGAACACCTCTGAGTATATTTGGTCTGCAGTATGGGCTAATGCGTGCCATTTGCTTTGGTCATGGAGAAACAAATTGACTCATGATGCTACTTTTGTTATGCCATGGCAACCTTGGAAAATAGCCATCAAAGAAACTAAGGATTATCATGCTGTTAACCAGCAGCACATTCTGAGACCAGCAGCACTTAAATGGGAGGATTTTCCAACTCTCTCGGGTACTGCAATGCATATGTGGCTGAGATTTGGGGAGTATACGAGGGCCTGCTCTTGGCTAAAAGAAAAGGTTACAAGCAACTTGTGGTTGAATTGGATGCTGAATTCATTGTCAAGTTGCTGCAGCAGAACAAGCTTGGAAGATGTGAAGGTGGGAGTCTCATGCGAAGGATCCGAGATTTACTTCATGAGCCGGGCTGGTGCATTCAATTCCTGCATACTTACAAAGAAGCTAAATATTATATATATTTAAAAAATACATATTCTCACAATTAAAAAGAGTAAAGGCCTAAATTGATACAAAAAATGACACTTATTTAGTTCTTAAGAAATGAAAAGTATCAATTTGGTCCTCAAATATCGGTTAAATTAGTCATTTAAAAATAATTTATATCGGTCAAATTAGTCATTTAAAAATAATTTTAAGGACATTTTAGTACTCATTAGAGACTAATTTGACTAATATTTAAATTTTTAAGTGATTGTGGGTTGCCACAGAGCAACTTTGAGTCTATGCATTAATATTAATTAGTGTTAAGTTTTAAATTGTACGTATTTGTCAATGAAGAACTATTTATTTTAAGGTTAGTTTGTGTTTATTGCTGTTAGTGGTTTCTCTCGTGATATATTGCTATAAATGAAAAAATAACAAACTCGTGCTTCAACCTTATTATTACTACTTTGGTGATGAATGTTCAATCTGAGTTTGAGAATTTGGTGATGAATGTTCAATCACCAAATTTGGGGAGTTTGAGAATTTGGTGATGAATGTTCAATCTGAGTTTGAGAATTTGGTGATGAAAAAACAGAATTTCTGCAATTCAGTCAAAACCGGTTTGAGGAAAAAACCGGTTCAGTTAAGCAAAACCGGTTTGAACAAAGAAAACCGGTTTGGAATTGGAAACCGGTTTTAAACCGGTTCAGAACCGAACCTAATCCGGTTTAAGGAAAAACCGTTTTTTACGAAAATGGTTTTGCAAACCGAACCGAACTATATAAATGGTCTAATTTGGTGCAGTTCTTGCACCATGCACACCCCTAGTTGGCTGGTTGTGGGGGTTTGTTTAGGGACTCCACTGGTACTTAGATGGGAGGATTTTCCAAGTCTCTTGGGTACTGCAATGCATATGTGGCTGAGATTTGGGGAGTATACGAGGGCCTGCTCTTGGCTAAAAGAAAAGGTTACAAGCAACTTGTGGTTGAATTGGATGCTGAATTCATTGTCATGTTGCGGCAGCAGAACAAGCTTGGAAGATGTGAAGGTTGGAGTCTCATGCGAAGAAGGATCCGAGATTTACTTCATGAGCCGGGCTGGTGCATTCAATTCCTGCATACATACAAAGAAGCTAAATATTATATATATTTAAAAAATAAATATTCTCACAATAAAAAAGAGTAAAGGCCTAAACTGATACAAAAAATGACACTTATTTAGTTCTTAAGAAATAAAAAGTATCAATTTGGTTCTCAAATATCGGTCAAATTAGTCATTTAAAAATAATTTTAAGGATGTTTTAGTACTCATTAGAGACTAATTTGACTAATATTTAAATTTTTAGTCATTAAACTAATACTTTTCATTTCTTAGAGAGCAAAAAAATTAGTAGCAATTATTCTCACTTATATTTCTTAAAATTTGTGTCCCTCACTATTGGTTGTCTTGGCAATTTTAGCGACATGGGGACGTCGGTTCCCGGGTTCAACTCGGGGTGTGAGCGGTGGTAGTGTACGTGCGTGGTGTTTATTTGTCATTTTATCTAGTAGACAAAAAAAATTCTTTAAATTTGTACAAACATTTTAAAAAACAGGTAGCTTATGGGGGCAATCCCTATCTTTTTATGGGGCAAAAGATATTTTTCTTAAATATTATCATACCCTAATTTCGTCCGATCAATTAAAATCCAAAAAATTCTTATCGCGTCAAACATTGTTCTAAACGCGCGTGTCTTTAGCACTCTCGTATAACGATTGTTTGACGCTCATTTTATTTTATTTCGCTGTTGTTATTATTTTAGTCTATTATTATTGATGCAAAAATAATTGAAAAAAACTGAATAGTTAAAAGTTTTTACACAAAATATAGTTTCTTTACACATATGAATCAAAAAAAGCAAAATAGCAAAAATAGTACAAAAATAATACAAAAAAATTTAAAAATACAAAATTTCAAAAAAGGAAAAAAGAAGAAAAGGGGCTGCCTGCCCTAGCTAGGGTTTCTCCTTGGCTGTTCTTTTGATTCCTTGTCCTTCCTTTGACTGTCCTTGGTGCCCAAAATTGCTCCAGCTGTTGTCCTTTTTATTCCTCCTCAAAATGCTGTCCTTTTGGTGCCATTTTTGCCCTAATTGCTAACTGGCCTTTGGGCCCCTCAGCACCTCATCAATCCACCTATAAAACAGTAACACAGTCACAAATAATGGGAGCACACAATGGACGAAAATTGACACCAAAAATACACAAAATACACACACAACAACAGATTTTGAGAAGATACACAAATATTCAGAGAGACAGCCACATACACACAAAAACTGAGAGAAAAGGGCACTAAATTTATTGAAACAAAGTGATAGTAGCAGCAAGCAATAAACAACAGGAGTCTATTTCAGAAGCTGGAAAATGGTTATCTAACATACTTTTTATCAAAATGTAGTCTTATTTTAAGGTTCAGTTCATCTTCTTCTTCTTTCTTTTGAAAGTTTAGCATTAGAAATTAAAACGAGATTTTCAGAATCAGTAGCATTACCTTTCTGTTTATAAAAACAAAATTGATTAGCTATCTAAATTAAAGGTTAATTAGCAATAGGTTTAATACTTTAATAAAAAGAACTTAGGGTTTTCCAGTCAGAATCAGTTAAAAAAAAGCAACAGAATGTAGAAAGGGGATTGAGAGACAGTGAAACGAAAGGGAAAGAGAGAGTGGAGAGATTTTACCTCACGGCCAGCCACCAGCAAACGGCCACGCCACCGTCACCCATCCACCTAACCACCTTCAACCACCCGTAGCGCACCACCACAGTCTCACCCTCACCATCATGAACCCGAAACACCACCACACCGCGTCTACCCTCCTTCCGTTCACGAATCTCGCCCCATCGTCCCTCCGTCTCCAGTCGCTTAGTCAAACACCATCACTGCCGTAGCCCCCACCGTACCCCACCTTCAACGAAACCTACGACTGAACCCTCCACACCACCAACCACACCGAACCACCGAACGCCTCCCCTTCGCAACCATCACCATCGTCCCTCTTCTCTCCCCTTCGTGCATCGTCCTCTCTCCCTTCACCCTTCTCTTTCGTTTCACTGTTTCTCTCTCGTTTTCTCTCTCGAAGTTCTTTCTCCCTCTCTTCCATGTTTTTGTCTCGTGGCACTGTGAAGTGATTGATTAGGGTTAGTGGCGACGGTAAGGCGAAGAGTGACGAGATTAGGGTCACTGAGAGGAGGAGAGGGTCGGTCTAGTGAGAGGAGAAGGGTGGATCAGTGGTTATAGGAAGTAAAGGGGACGAAATCTAGGTGAGTGAGAGGAGGATGAGAGGGTGGCAGTGAGGAGTGAGGAAACAAAGCTAGGTTTGTGAGGAGAGGATGAGAACAGTGGTGAGGGAGGCGAAATTAGGGTTGAGAGGAAGAGGGAAGAGTTGCAGCGTTGAGAAAAAGGGAAAACAAAAATCAAGGTTGAGAGGAAGAGGGAAGCGTTGCGGCGGAGGGGAGGAGAGTTTAGGGTTTCGTTTTTTTAGGTTAGCTTTTATAGTTAGTTTTTTTTTTACGTTTACTTCCTGCACCCCTTCATTTGCTGCGTAACCTCCCTGAGAAACCCAGGTTTCGTGGGCTGCTAAACACAGCATAGGAACTGGGATGTTTAATATTTACACCCCCAGTTTTAAAAATAGAGCCCCTGTTGCTATTCATCCCCGCTTTTTTAATAACATGACGCCCCTGTTAATTACACTTCCTTTCCTATTACAACTCATTTAGTTTTTTTATTTATTACATCCTAATGCTTCCAAACCAGTTTTCTTAACAATTATCCACAAAAATGGTTTGTTACTAATGGTCACTCTGAGCTTAGCTTGTTTGACCGTTAATAACAGATTCAGTTTTCAAACGAGCTATGAGTGATGACCACTCTGAGTTTTACTTGTTTGGTCGTTACGAATACCTCTCCCAATTTCAAAAAATCATTAAAAAACACCAACACACAAACATTTTCTACCCAAGAACTACGTAGCTTTGATTTCTCCATCGCACCTAGAGATACGTAGGAGCAGGGGCCCACTCCTGTCAAGCGCAAAAAACTAAATTTTTTATTAAGTCTTCCTTTTCAATTTTGCAAATAATAAAAAGGGTAAATTACAGTGTTTCTTTGAATTAACTTTCTTTCTACACATTAAATTAAATGGTAACCTTTCTTTTGAAAGGATGTTGTGGGGTGCTAATACCTTCCCAACACGTAATCGACCCCCGAACCCGAAAATAAAGATTTTTTCAATGTTTTTCCTATTTAATAAATATTGATGGCGGCATCATTGCAAAATGACGAAGAATCCCCCCCTTCGGATTTTTCGGTCGCTACAGCTGGCGACTTCACTGGGGACAATTTAAGAGGGTCAAGCCTAGTTTAATTAAATGTGTAGATTATTGTTAGTCTAGTGCTTTGTTTACCCTTAACGCTTATATTCGCATGTCTATTTTACTTATTTATTTTTTTTTGCTTTATTGAACCTTAGGGTAGAAGACCTTTGTACTATTATCTGTATTTCTTTTGCAGCTTGGGTAGTCTAGGTATTATGCCCATATCACACACGTCACTTACACATGTTTATTCACACACTTCTGAGTGGGGCCTTATACCCGGGTTTGAAAAATAACCTAGGACGAGTGGAGATTATTTGTGATAGTCATTCTGAATTTTATCTGTCTGACTCTCATGAAAGTCTCAACCAGAGTACGCTCTTTCACGGTATCCCACACCAGGTAGCTCGCTATCGTTGTGGATCATACAGTGAAGGAGATTTTAGCTCTAGAAACCTTTGTGAGGAAGTGAATAGAGCCACCTGAGAGATTGATCACATAAGTGACCCTAGAACATGACCTATATATAAGACATAACCTGTTTAGGACACAAGGGCATTTCACCTACCCGCTGCATCATTACAGATACCTTCTTTTTAAAAATAAAAAAATCAAATCATCAAAACCATTTATTTCTTTTTCCCTTTTACATATATAGGAGGTGACACACAGTTAATGCTTTCTCACAGTTGAATCACCAAAAATCTTCTTTTACTTTTTTTAACACGCGTGACATCATTCTTTCATTTATCATATAACATCATTATTTCACAAAAAATGTAAAAAAAAATCCTCACATGCTTGTTATTCATCTCATTTAGGTTTGCCGGGAATTGTAAGAGGCTCGAAAATTTTGTCATAAGCAAGGCAATATGGGATCAAACAGTGAAGCAATCCAAGCTCTGAACTACCCTATAGTGAAACAGCCTAATCTGACGAGTCTAAGGGAATGTGCGGGTTGGTTGCCGCCCATCGAGCGCAGATCTTTTGATAGAACTTATGGGAAGATTATTATGTTATTACAGTTGGAAGTGCAAACAAATGCCATTGTTGCTTTGAGCCAATTCTATGACTCTTCATTAAGATGCTTCACCTTCAAAAATTTCCAGATGGCACCTACCCTGGAAGAATATACGTAGATCCTTGGTTTTCCTCAACAAGACATTAGGCCCTACCAGTATCAGGGGTATTACTACACAGATGAGAAACTTGCCTCAATGCTACAAATCAGTAAAGAAATTTTGAAGCTCCAAAAGAAAAATCGAAATAACATTGTAGGGTTCCCACAAGAGTATCTGGAAAGTCAAATGAAGTCTTTCGCCGATACTAGGAATTGGGGTCCTTTTAAACAAGTGCTAGCTTTGATCATCTTTGGCATTGTTCTATTTCCACACCTTGAAAGGTATGCGGACACAACCGCTATTGGTGTCTTCCTATCCTTCAAAGATGAAGAAAACCCATCCAACCCAATTCCAGCCATTCTTGCAGACACTTACTGTACTTTCACTCATTATAGTGAGCTAAAGGGAAAGCGGATATCTTGCTGCCTACACGCTTTGTATGTTTGGCTTCTCACCCATGCTTTCGCTAACAAAGTTAAAGTAGAAGGCCTGATTGAAGACGCTAGAGGGTGTGATGTGAAGACGATGAACACTAGTGAATGGTTGCAAGTGCTAAGAGGCCTCCATGAATACAAGGTTCGTTGGCACCCATCATGATGGAAAAATAGGCCTACAGTAATTTTTCAATGTGGAAGCTTTCAAAATGTCCCACTCATGGGGACAAGAGGATGCATAAATTACAACCCTTCTCTGACTCTAAGACAGCTAGGGTACCCCATGCGAAATCCGCCCACCGAAGACATGTTAATCCCTTTTTACCTCCATGAGGGAAGCCCAAAAGAGGTTGACATGCTCCGGAAGATTTCTCAAGCGTGGGATATGGTTCTCCGCAAAGGACAAGAGCTTACTAAGAGGGGCGGCGATAAGGAACCCACCTTTCGTCAATGTCTCCAAAAAAGGATCCAAGACACCCGATTGCCTTACCGAAGTGCATTACGGGTTGAGGAAGAAGTACTTGAACCTACCCTTCCCACTGTCAAAGAGTTAGATAAGCTTAAAATGGCATTGTCAAAAGCCGAAGAAGAAAAGAATGGCTTACAGGCAGAATTAGAGAAAATGCTCCTAAAAAACCAGAAATTGGAGGAGGAAAACGCAACCAAGTCATTGGCCATTGAAGATAGCCGCAAGCAGCTTAAGATTGAAGAAAAGAACAAACAAAAAGTCCAAAAGTACTTGAGAGGGGCAAAGGAAGAACTAAAATGATGCAACTTGAAAATGAACCAAGCCGTTGAGGATGCGCACAAGTGGAAGGAGTTATGGGAAGAATCAATGATTGCTGAAAAAACCACACAGAGCCTGCTGGTGAAATCAAAAAGAGAGTCTCGGATATTGATAGCTGAGTTTGAAGAACAAGTGAAAAGTATCCGGCGGGATAAAGAGACAATTGAAGAGATACTCCGGGAATACCAACAAGCCCTAAGAAGGGAGCATGAAAGATTTGATGAGCTGAAGGACTATATCAGATATCAAGAGGAAGTTTACCACCAGTTGAAGACTGAAAGCATCCAGTGGGAGAGCCGCTTTGTAGAGTTGGTCAGCAGGATAGAAAACCATGAAGTCTTCATAGAGTTGAGGAATGAAAGCTTATACTGGAAAGACAAATTCTCAAAGTTGGCATGGCTGGCCAATCAAGCTATCATGAGTATCCCAAAACGTCTAAAGAAGGCTGACGCGACAATGCACTCGTTCAACACCCCGGTCCAAGTTTCTGAATTTATGGAACTTTGCAAGATCCTGATCGCAGAACTTAGGGAGAAAGCTGGTAGCACTACTAATAGAAAAAGAGAGAGAAGTGGAAAAATGAAAGCCATATGTATTTGAGCGAAATTTAAAAGAGCATTGTACTTTTCCTTTCGAAGTTTTATTTCAAAAAAAAAATGTTGTACTTTCCCCCATCAATGAAGTTTGTTTGTTTCACCTGGTGAAACTTTTTCTTGAAAATATTCTGAAACGTTAATTTGTGTACTTATGACAAATCAAGACACACTTACAATTCTCGGCCTAAAACAATAAAACTCATGCACACATGCATTACTCATCTTTTCATCCATTCATATACTCATACCATGTATCCCATCAACAGAGAGTAAAAGACAAGCTGGTGCGTCAACATCGCTATTGGACTCGTTCTCAGGCTAGAAACATGGAAGCAAATCAGGACAATCCGCCTCAGGATAACCCAGATCAGGATATTCCACACCAGGATGACTTAGGTCAGGGTAATCAGAACCTAGGCAATCAAGAGCTTAGGGCGGAAATAGATGGGATGAAAGAACAGATGGCTGAAATCTTAAAGGTTCTAAAAGCTTTGAGGAATGGGAATACAGATGAAGATGTCTCCGCTGGGAACACTGAAAATCAAGTTACCAACCCTCCTCTTCCCAATGGACCCGGAATCCCACATACAGTATACCCTACTGGGGCTAATGACCAGGGTTACCAGTGGCCTCTTTACGGATTTCTGCAAGGTTACACACCTCTGACAGTCGCTGCCAATTCGGAGGATGGTCCCTCAGGAGTCGTAGGCCAAAGACAGCCTGCACCGACAGGTCACAATGGTAATCCGGGGGCCCACAGATTCAAAACCCGAGCCCTGTCATCACCCACAAAGATTCCCACTTGGCTACACTCCACCACCGATAGTTGATGCTCAAGCTCAGGGATCAAATCTCAGGAACCCCACTCATTCACATATCCCAAATGTGAACCCAACCATAGTTTCGATGATTCATCCTTACTATGGTATGAGTGGGCTCCCTCACAATTACTCTATGGAGAACCCTCAAGCCAAAGACAAACTGTAAATGCTTGAGGAACTGTTGAGAGCAGTTGAAGGATTCAATGTTGGTGCGAGAGATGCTTATGATTTGTGCCTCGTCCCTAATGTAGTCATCCCTCCTAAATTTAAGGTGCCGGATTTTGACAAATACAGAGGGTCAACCTGCCCCGTGAGCCACTTAACCATGCATTGCAGGAGGATGGCTGCATCTGCTCATGACGACAAACTGCTCATTCACTACTTCCAGGACAGTCTATCTGGGACAGCTTCGAGCTGGTATATGCAATTGGAGCGTGCCCATATCATATGCTGGAAGGACCTAGCTGACGCATTTTTGAGGCAATACAAATACAACATTGACATGGCTCCCGATAGGACACAACCGCAGAGCATGACAAAAAGAGATAATGAATCCTTTGAGGAATACGCCCAACGCTGGAGAGGATTGGCTGCGCAGGTAGTACCACCTTTATTAGAAAAGAAGATGGTGTCCATGTTCATGGATACTCTTCAATCACCTTTCTACGACAGGTTGATCAGGAGCGTGTCTTCAAGCTTCTCAGATATGATTGTCATTGGAGAAAGATTAGAAAATGGATGGAGGAATGGGAAGATTGCCCATAACTTTGTTGGAACCAGTAGTCAGAAAAAGCCCTTCCCAGGTTTCCCTAAAAAGAAGGAAGGAGAAGCCAATGCCATCCCGGGATCCGGAAAGCCTCCCTACAGCAATCCCCGACAAACCTTCCAAATCCCTACCCAAGCACCATTAGTCCCACCTCACCAAGTCAACCCAAATTATAGACCACAAAATTACCCAGAAAGAAAGCCTGTCAATTTTGACCCAATACCCATGTCATACACCGACCTGTTCAATCACCTCATCAGTCACAACCTGATCACTCCTCGACTAATGAGACCCCTTCAACCTCCTTTCCATAGGGGTTACAACCCAGATGCTATTTGTGGATTCCACGCTGGGGCAGTTGGCCATTCAATAGAAAACTGCAAGGCATTATAATATGTGGTGCAAGAATTGATTGAATCTAAATGGTTAAGTTTCGAAGAGGATGGTCCGAATAATGCCACTAACCTATTACCGGGGCACGGGAAACCTTCCGTTAATGCCATTGAAAATTTTGAGGGACAATTCCTGATCAGAAGGGTGGAAGACATCATCACACCTCTAGACCTCATCCATGCTGACTTGTATGACTTCGGAATTATTATGAAGGGATGTGCTGAAAAGGATTTGTGTGTAGACCCTCACTGTATCGGGACATGTGAAGCATTCAAGATAGTCCTTCAAGACTTACTGGACCAACACATAATATAGGTGGGTCTTCAAAAGAAGGAGGAAGACGTGTGGACTCTCCAGTCAAATACTGACCAGAGCAAGGATATCCGGAAGCCACTGGAAATCCGTTACAAAAAGATTAATCCAGCCATGCCCAAACCGATCACTATTCAAGTGCCAGCTCCCTTCCCCTTTAAGGACACCAATGCAGTCCCATGGAATTACAACGTGAAAGTTCAGACCACTCCTGATGTCATCAACATCTCAGGGACTAGTGGGATGACTCGAAGTTGGCGTATTTACACCCCCGAAGGACTCAGTGGAGAGCAAACAAAAGAAGGGGAAGAAAGATCCCACAAAGGCAAAGTTGGGTAAAAGAACACTATCGGAACAAGAAGCCGGCGAATTTCTGAAACTCATGAGACAGAGGGAGTATAAGATAGTTGATCAGCTGAACCAGACCACTGCCAAGATATCTCTGCTGTCATTATTGCTCAGTTCTGAAGCCAATCGTGAAGCATTGACAAAAGTATTGAATGAGGCCCATGTCGCTCATGACATCTCAGTCGGCCAGTTTGATGGGATCGTTGGAAACCTTGTTGCAAGTAATTACCTGACCTTTACTGATGACGAGATTCCAACTGAAGGAAAGGGTACAACAAAGCCTTACACATATCTGTGAAATGTGGAGATTACTCACTTGCTCGGGTGCTTATTGACAATGGATCGTCCTTGAATGTATTACCCAGGTCAACCATGGAAAAATTAGATGTGGATTGTTCCTACATGAGACCTAGCTCGATAGTGGTCAGGGCCTTTGACGGATCGAAAAGGGAAGTCATCGGGGAAATAGAATTACCGGTGCAGGTGGGCCCGGAACTCTTCGTAGTGACCTTCCAGATAATGGATATCGCCCCATCCTACAGTTGTCTCTTGGGAAGGTCATGGATCCATTCTGCAGGGGTAGATCCTTCTTCCTTACACCAGAAGCTCAAATGCATAGTGAACAACAAGTTAGTGGTCGTCTTCAGTGAAGAGGAAACGCTGGTAAATAGGTCGTCTCCCACTCGTTACATCAAGGCTACTGAGGAGTCTTTTGAGACTGCCTTCCAAGCACTAGAGATTGCCAACACGTCCAGCATGCTGAAGCCTAAGCTGTCTAAGACTGCCATGATGGTTGCTAAAGTCATGATAGACAAAGGTTACCAGGTCGAAAAAGGTTTAGGAAAGACCGAACAGGGGCTCCTGACACCGATACGGCTGCAAGAGAACAAGGATAGACGTGGGATAGGGTATTGGCATGATCGCAAGGACAAGAAAAGAATTGCAGAATAAAAGAAAGAGCGGAGGTTATCCAAACTTGAGGGCAGAGTGCCAAATATGAAGAAGATCATCATCTACGACATCAAACAGAGTTTTCAGAGTGCGGGGATGCTGAACCCTGATCAGACTGCTGCAGCGGAAGATGATCTAAATGCTGAAGAAGGCGTCGTCAGTCTTGTACGCCCTTGTCCTGCAAATGAACGGCTCAAGAATTGGGAGATCGTCGATTTTCCTGTAGTTTTTAGTTCAAAGTAATGTTTCTGTAATGCAATCCTATGGCTCTGCCCAAGGCCTTAGGACATTTCATTCGGGCACGCATGTTTCCTTTCAGTATCAGTATCAATAAAATGTTATTTCAGATTCTCCAATAAATTTCAGTTTTCTTTTGCATTTGCTTTTATTTTCGTTTACTCGTTTTTTCATTCCGTCAATTTATACTAATGCAGATTTGAAAAAAACATCTTTGATAATAACAATGCCAATAATTCATACTGTAACTTTGAGCACCCTATTAATCAAACTGAGGAAGATGTTGAAGATAATTGGGAAACTCCTCCAGAGTTAATGAGAATGATGGAACAAGAGGAAAAAGTGATTCAACCCCACGAGGAATCTACTGAGACAATAAACTTGGGCACAGAGGAAGATAAGAAAGAGATTAAAATTGACATCACGATGAAAGACATTGAGCGAGAGAAACTGGTTAGGCTTTTGTTGGACTATGTTGACATATTCGCATGGACATACCAAGACATGCCTGGACTGGAACCCAACATAGTCGAGCATAAGTTACCAGTAAAGCCCGAATGCCTACCGGTAAAGCAGAAGCTAAGAAGGATGAAGCCAGATATGTCACTAAAAATCAGAGATGAGGTCAAGAAGCAGTTTGATGCTGGGTTCTTAGCAGTAACAAAATATCCTCAATGGGTAGCCAATATTGTCCCGGTTCCAAAGAAAGATGGGAAAGTTCGGATGTGTGTTGACTATCGAGATCTGAATAGAGCCAGCCCTAAAGATGACTTTCCTTTGTCTCACATTGATGTCTTGGTAGATAGCACGACGCAACACTCTCTTTTCTCCTTCATGGACGGATATTCCGGATATACTCAAATCAAGACGGCCCCTGAAGACATGGAGAAAACCACCTTCATCACTCTTTGGGGCACCTTCTGCTACAAAGTAATGTCGTTCGGCCTAAAGAATGCTGGTGCCACATACCAAAGGGCGATGGTAACTTTATTCCATGATATGATGCATAAAGAAACAGAAGTCTACATAGATGACATGATCGCAAAATCCAAGACTGAAGAAGAACATGTTGTTAATCTGCAAAAACCCTTTGAACGCCTAAGGAAATTCAAACTCAGATTAAACCCCGCCAAATGCACTTTCGGTGTAAGATCAGGAAAGCTGTTGGGGTTTGTCATACCCTAATTTTGTTCGCATTTCTTTTCATAATTTAATTTTCTT
Source organism: Astragalus membranaceus (assembly GCA_039519185.1). NCBI lineage: Eukaryota > Viridiplantae > Streptophyta > Magnoliopsida > Fabales > Fabaceae > Astragalus > Astragalus membranaceus. Next base: position 208,004,277 of record CM076846.1, on the reverse strand, counting down.
TTTTTTAGAAAATCAAACAAAAGTTCTATTCAAATCCAATAGTAATTATAATTATAATTATAATTGGATTCAATTCCTTTCCTTTTTTCTATAAAACCCAAAATTTTGTTTTTTTCGTCAATAAGCCCAAACTTTGTTAATGTCCAATGGTATTGGTATATATATTAAATAAAGTGGTGTAGCTCTTTTATTTATTATCATACAATTCAAATAAAAAAGGATGCATAAGAATGTAATATCACAATGCTGAATGCTTGGAAAAAATATATAATACTATATAATAACTTGGCCAAAGGCTGCATAATAACTTGTCCGTTACAATTGCCAAAGAAATACTTTTTTTAACAAAAGGGCCAAGCTGGCTTTAACACAAAGGACACATCAAAGCAACCCAAAAGTGAGCAGAGACAAAAAGCAACATGACAAAGGCCAGCAGTGTAGACAAAAGGAAAAGTCCAATTCGTGACAGCAGTAGGCATAGGCTCCAAAGCTGCAAATGGGAGGTCCTTCTTTCTTTGCATCTTTTCCTCTGCATAATACACACAATAAGAAAAGATTTGGCAGCTGGATATTGGTCAAACTAGGCTAAATTAATGAATGCATAAGAGACTTGGGGGAAGATAATTATGTGCAGAGAGTTTTATACACCAAAAGGGAAAACATTAAACAAAATGATAAGGAGGGAGCAGATACAATTTGACCTCACAATGCAACGGCATAAGCAGATTTTTGCCTATAAATTCAGTTTCAATCACATGAGCAGGGCAGACAACAACAGAGTTATTCACCACCAAAAGAATTTGAATTTAATATCAGAATTCAAGTTCATTTGAGCGTAAAACACTAGTAAAAAAAATCGGTTGTTCATCACTAAAAGGAGTTAAAGCTGAAACTTTGAGATAGAGGAGACAATAGCGGCAGTAGCACCGATTTAATTCTCAGCAACATTTTTTCAGAAAAAGCTTGGAAGTAGAGGTTGGTCGCGTTTTTTTCAGTTCTGTAATACATGCTCTATGCATATTTAACTCATTCATGTGCTAAAACCAATATGTAGATTTCAGATGTTCATAATCATTTTTATTGTAATTGCAAGCTGTGTTTTATTCTCGTGGATTATTACCATCATCTGGAAAGTAGTTGTTAGCGATATGTATGAGCAAAATAACAAAAATAATAGATCAGAAATAGGACTACCAGCAAACATTACAAACATATTTTGGTTGAATTAAATTTAGAGTTTAGAGGAAGAGGAGGAAGAAGGTAGGATCCGTAAAAAAAATGGAATAGATATGCACAAGTTTTTTTTTTCTTTCTTGAATCAGTAGCAATAATTCTTTTTTTTCCAGAACCGTAACCTTTACTGTTTCTTTTAAAAAAGCTAAGAACAGAGTAACAAAGGGACTTGATCAAAAAATCAGTAGGAAAAGAAAACAAAAAAACTAGAAATAAAGTAGGAGAAGAGATGGCATGAAAAAAGGAGAGGTGAAAAAAAGGTAGAGGGAGTTACCTCCGGCCACCGCGTACGGTGGTCGTCCCTGTCCCTGCGCCGCCGTGAGCTTTCGCCTCCGGTCCGACAACCACCACCACCGTCCAGAAAGAAAAAAGCCGCCACCCCCAGTCACCGTGAACCGCCGCTTAACCGTCCGGCCATGAACCACAGTTCACCGAAAAAACACCACTTTCCCCTTCGCGACTCCACCCTCCACCATCATCACCCCCTCCTTCTCACGGCCAGCCACCACCCACAGTGCATATCCTCCACCAAACAACCCCTAACACCACCACGACAACAACAAACAAGGAGAGAAAAAAACGAAAATGGGTTTAAGAGGGAGGGGTTCGGTTCACCATGGTTGAGAGGGGGAGGAAGTGAAGAGTAGGGTGAGAGAGAGAGAGAGAGAGGCGCCGCAGCAAGGAGAGAGAGAAAAAAATTTTAGGTTTGGTCATTTTGGGAGGGAGGCGCGCCGTGGGAAGAGGAAAGTTTTAGGGTTACTGTTTTGGGAATTTTTTGCTTTTATATTGGGAAAACAAGGGCAGTTTTGTCTTTTCATTTTTTTTATTCAGATTTCTATTAACACCCCTGTGTTTACTTTGCGCCCCCCACTTAAGCCCATTCATAGTCCACAAGACAGAAACCCAAAATGCTGGGCTCTGCTGCTCGCACCTCATTTTTAATAATACAACCCATGTTCCTAATTACACCCCTATTTTACTATTGCGCTCCCCTTTTTCGTTTTTTTTAATTCATTTCTTTTGAAAAACGATTTCTCTTCCGAAAAACTATAAAATAAATAAATAAATATTTTTCCTAAAAAACGAATAGGGGATTAAGTCGACTGTACGGTCGGGTTAGTCAGCGTTCTAGGATGAATGAGCTGTACGGCTCAAGAGTTCTAAAAAACCTATTCAATCAAATCACTCCACACATCAAACCATTCTTAAAACTTCAAGAACTCCATTTTCATAAAGTAGGGGACTAAGTCGACTGTACAGTCGGGTTAGTCCCCGTTCCGGGCCTAGCAAGCCGTACGACTCCAAAGTCCCAGAACCCCTATACTAAAAAACACCAACAAACAAACATTTTCTGCCCCAAGAACTACGTGTGATTTGATTCTCTACCAGGAGATACGTAGGAGCGGAGGGCGGCCGACCTCTGTCAATTGCACTAATAAAAAACCTTTTTTAGTCTTTTCCTAAATAATCATTTTCTTAAATAAAATATCAACTGTCTTCTTTCTTTTTAATTCACAATAAAATGGTAAAAATAAACTTTTTTCGAAATTAATATTCTTTCCTACAACTAGTTAGCAGGTAACCTTCCTTAGGAAGGATGTCGTGGGGTGCTAATACCTTCCCCACGCATAACCGACTCCCGAACCCTTATCTGGTCTCAAGGACCCTTATCCATTCCAAAAGGGATTTTCCAATATTTGCCCTTAAACTAAACTTTGGTGGCGGTTTCATTTTTGAACCCTAGAGGAATCCTCACCCGGATTTTTCGGTCGCTACAGGGTTCATAGTCAGTCAGAGGGGAATAGAAGTGGATCCAGCCAAAGTACGAGCAATACTAGAAATGCCAGTGCCTAAAACCGAAAGAGAAGTTCGTGGGTTCCTGGGAAGGTTGAACTACATCTCCAGATTCATATCTCAATTAACATCGACCTGCGAGTCTATCTTCAAGTTGCTATGCAAGAACCAAGAAACAAAGTGGAACGATAATTGCCAAGAAGCCTTTGCAAAGATCAAGAGGTACCTCCAAAACCCACCGATTCTGATGCCACCGGTGCAGGGCAGACCTCTCATTATGTACTTAACAGTGCTGGACAACTTAATGGGTTGTGTACTGGGGCAACATGATGAGTCCGGAAGGAAAGAACATGCCATCTACTACCTAAGCAAGAAGTTCACCGAGTGCGAGACAAGATACTCATTGTTGGAAAAGACATGTTGTGCTTTGGCCTGGGCTGCACGTCGTCTGAGGCAGTATATGCTGAGCCACACGACTTGGCTGGTATCTAAAATGGATCTAATCAAGTACATTTTTGAAAAACCTGCACTCACAGGAAGAATCGCCTGCTGGCAAATGGTACTATCCGAATACGACCTCTTGTATGTCACTTAGAAAGCAATCAAAGGTAGTACCTTAGCTGAATACTTGGCGCACCAGCCCATTGAGGATTACCAATCAATGCAGTATGATTTCCCAGATGAAGATATAATGGCTTTATTCAGAGAAGGGAAATCTCCAGACAACAAAAGGTGGAGAATGTCATTCGATGGCGCTTCCAATTTGTATGGGCACGGGGTTGGAGCTGTATTGATTTCTCCTGATAACTGTTTCATACCATTTACTGGTAGACTGAGCTTCTATTGCACCAATAACATTGCAGAATATGAAGCATGTGTCCTAGGCATCAAAGCAGCCCTTGAATGGAAAGTCAAAAGACTCGATGTATATGGGGACTCAGCCCTAGTCATCCATCAGATAAAAGGTGACTGGGAAACCAGGGATTCCAAATTGATTCCTTATCGCGATCACATCCAAAAGATGATTGAACGATTTGAGGAGATCACTTTTCACCATCTCCCTCGTGAAGAAAATCAGTTGGCTGACGCCTTAGCAACGTTGTCATCAATGTTCAATATCAATGACAACAAAAGTGTGACATTCATCCGAATCCAGCATCGAGACCTACCGACACATCATTGTGTGGCGATCGAAGAAGAGCCTGATAGTAAACCTTGGTATTACGACATCAAGCACTATATCACAAGCAGAGAATACCCTCCTGGTGCCACTAAGAATGATAAGAGAACACTTAGGAGGTTGTCAATGGGTTTCTTCCTAAATGGGGAGGTGCTTTACAAAAGGAATCACTATATGGTCCTCCTCAGATGTGTGGCAAAAGAAGAAGCAGAAATAATTATGAAAGACGTCCATGAAGGCTCGTTCGGAACCCATTCTAACAGGCACACCATGGCAAGAAAAATCTTCAGGGCTGGCTACTACTGGTTGTCGATGGAGACCGGCTGCTTTAACTACGTGAGAAAATGCCACAAGTGTCAAATCTACGCTGATAATATCCACAGGCCACCTGCTTCTTTGAATGTCCTAACAGCACCATGGCCATTCAATGTGGGGAATGGATGTCATCGGCCCCATCGAACCTAAGGCATCAAATGGGCATTGCTTCATTCTTGTCGCTATGGATTATTTCACCAAATGGGTCGAGGCCGCTTCTTATGCTAGTGTAACAAAATCTGTGGTTGTCAGGTTCATAAAAAGAGATTTGATCTGCCGTTACGGTCTTCCAAATAAGATCATCACGGATAATGGGACCAACCTGAACAACAAGATGATGAAAGAGTTGTGTGACGACTTCAAAATTCAGCATCATAATTCCTCCCCATATCGTCTGAAGATGAATGGGGCCGTCGAAGCGGCAAATAAGAACATAAAGAAGATTGTGCAAAAGATGGTGGTGACCTTCAAGGACTGGCATGAAATGTTGCCTTTCGCTTTGCATCGGTATCGGACCTCACACGTCAACAGGAGCAACACCATTCTCACTAGTATATGGGGTGGAAGCAGTTCTTCCCATTGAAGTCGAAATACCCTCTCTGCGAGTGCTAATGGAAATAAAATTAGAGGAAGCAGAATGGGCTCAAGCTCGTCAGGATCAGTTGAACCTCATAGAGGAAAAGAGAGTGGTTGCTTTATGTCACGGGCAGTTGTATCAGCAAAGAATGAAGAAAGCTTACGATAAGAAAGTTCGACCCCGGCAGTTTCAAGAAGGAGATCTCGTGCTCAAGAAGATTTTGCCTATCCAAAAGGATTCCCGTGGAAAATGGACCCCTAACTATGAATGACCTTATGTGGTAAAGAAAGCATTCTCTGGAGGAGCCTTAATTCTCACAAAAATGGACGGTGAAGACCTCCCACTCCCAGTGAACTCAGATGCAGTTAAGAAGTACTATGCCTAAAGAAATATATGAAAAAAGAGAAAGATGAGCCAAGCAAAAATGAACTCGCTAGGTTGAAAACCCGAAAGGCGGCCTAGGCAAAAATTAGAGCGACCCGGTGGATTGAAAACTCTAAAGAGCAGTCTAGGCAAAAATTAGGGTCAAAAAGTTGGACTTTGAACAATTGCAAAGGCAGTCAATACCTCCGAAAGTTAGATGATGAATGCTCAAGGTCATGTGCATGGGTGATTGGCATTGTTACCTCAAAGATACAAACAATCAAAAGATCTACTCTTTCTTTTTCTTCTTTCTTTTTGTAGTTTAAACTCTCAATGTAATTTTCAGCCGATGTGACCATCGGCGCATTTGGTTTCCATTTGAATATTAAACTCTTTCTGTATTCTCTCATCTCCCTATTTGCTTTGAAAAGATGTTTTGTGGTAAATGATACTGAATTGCGAAACATGTGCATAATCAAAAGCATTACAATCATTGCGAAATTTCTAAAAATACAATTGCAAAGAAGACAAATGCATAATCACTTCAAGCAACAAATCACAATAACCCGCACTTCGGTACCACTACTTTGGGCAACCCCACATCTCCCATCGGGAGCTCTGTGAGTTGATGAAAAGAGCAAAAGGTCAAGAAAGAGCAAAAGAGCAAAAAGAACCAAAAACAAAAACAAAAAGAAAAATCATTCCACACTTCATTCATTATACCACCAGATACCGAGCATTGCACATGATTACACTGCATGCACGCATACATCATCCATTGCATCCTTAAAGGCGTTTTAATATAGATTGCTTTTATCAGTCGAGATAAATTTAAATCATAACGTTAGCACTATGTCTAGCACCAGTCCTTTATACCCCCAGCGGTCCTTCAGAGCCCTAGCGCTCCTTCAGACCAACAATTGGTCCTTCAATCCAGATCGCACGCCGCGTTATCGAGCAACCGACGGATCATCCGACCCCAGGTCCTTTAGACTAGCTGTGTCCGCCTAAAAAGAACACAGTGCACGTCCTTCGAGGTGTGCAAATCAGGTCAACGACCTGACCTTGCCCCCATGGCCGCTCAAAAAAGGCCACCCCCAAGCAGACCATTTTACTAGTACCGTTGCTAGTTTGCGCTCCATCAGACCCATTGGTCCATCAGGTTTATGCATGCCTTTCAGACCCCGTCGGTCCTTCAGTTTAACTCCAATCAATGCGCCAAGCATCGACTGCGAATTAGACCATCAGAGTTCCAGTGCTCCTTCAGATCCCCGGTGATCCCTGCTTACTTTTGTTCTATGTAAACACAGTTTTTTTTTGTGAATTTCTCACAAAAAGGTTTCGACAAAATTAGTGTCCTTTTTATCTTTATTTCTATTTTACTCGAGAAATTTGGAAGCCCTCCATATTTTCTAGTAAAATATAAATAAAGAGGGGCAGCTGTCATACCCTAATTTCGTCCGATCAATTAAAATCCAAAAAATTCTTATCGCGTCACACATTGTTCTAAACGCGCGTGTCTTTGGCACTCTCGTATAACGATTGTTTGACGCTCATTTTATTTTATTTCGTTGTTGTTATTAGTTTAGTCTATTATTATTGATGCAAAAATAATTGAAAAAAGCTGAATAGTCAAAGGTTTTTACACATAATATAGTTTTTTTACACATATGAACAAAAAAAAACAAAACGGCAAAAATAGTACAAAAATAATACAAAAAAATTAAAAAATACAAAATTTCAAAAAAGGAAAAAAGAAGAAAAGGGGCGCAGCAGCTGGCTGCCTGCCCTAGCTAGGGTTTCTCCTTGGCTGTCCTTTTGATTCCTTGTCCTTCCTTTGACTGTCCTTGGAGCCCAAAATTGCTCCAGCTGTTCTCCTTTTTATTCCTCCTCAAAATGCTGTCATTTTGGTGCCATTTTTGCCCTAATTGCTGACTGCCCTTTGAGCCCCTCAGAACCTCATCAATCCACCTATAAAACAGTAACACAGTCATAGAAATAAGGGGAGCACACAATGGACGAAAATTGACACAAAAAATACACAGGAAATACACACACAGCAACTGATTTTGAGAAGATACACAGAAATATTCAGAGAGACAGCCACGTACACACAAAAACTGAGAGAAAAGGGCACTAAAATTCTTGAAACAAAGTGATAGTAGCAGCAAGCAATAAACAACAGGAGTCTATTTCAGAAGCTGGAAAAAGGTTATCTAACATACTTTTTATCAAAATGTAGTCTTATTTTAAGGTTCAGTTCATCTTCTTCTTCTTTCTTTTGAAAGTTTAGCATTAGAAATTAAAACGGGATTTTCAGAATCAGTAGCATTACCTTTCTGTTTATAAAAACGAAATTGATTAGCTATCTAAATTAAAGGCTAATTAGCAATAGGTTTAATAAAAAGAACCTAGGGTTTTCAAGTCAGAATCAGTTAAAAAAAAGCAACAGAATGTAGAAAGGGGATTGAGAGACAGTGAAACGAAAGGGAAAGAGAGAGTGGAGAGATTTTACCTCTGGCCACCGCAAGCGGTGGCCACCACCGTAGCCTCGCCGTCACCCTCCCTCACGGCCAGCCACCATCAAACGGCCACGCCACCGTCACCCATCCACCTAACCACCTTCAATCACCCGCAGCGCACCACCACGGCCTCACCATCACCATCGCGAACCCGAAACACCACCATTCCGCGTCTACCCTCCCTCCGTTCACGAATCTCGCCCCATCGTCCCTCCGTCTCCGGTCGCTTAGTCAAACACCATCACCGCCGTAGCCCCCATCGTACCCCACCTTCAACGAAACCTACGACTGAACTCTCCACACCACCAACCACACCGAACCACCGAACTGTTGAACTAAGGGCAAACACTCTTTGTTTTGTATGATAACAAATTACACCTTATCTACTAATGGTTCAAGTTGAATTAAGTACAGGACATAAAGAAAAGAGCAGGAAGATTAAAATGGAGCAGCTTGGAGAAGAAGCCACCTCAGCAGTTCAAGACCTATTTGTTTATCCGCTTTCTTTAGGACACTGTGTAAGGTCCTATCACTGAAGGTCTATGACTTTTAGTAGCTGAGAGATGAGTTTTTCAAAACATGCATGGTGCATCAAAATAGTTTTGAAAAATATTTTATAAAATTGCATGCTTGCATAAGGTGGCAACAAAAACCCTAAAACTATTTTTGTTGAAAGCTTAAACCCTAAAAATAGTTTTGTGGAAAGCTTGAAATCATTTCCTATCTTTTTTATAAAATATAATCGATTATCCTAACCCATTAGGAAGCAAATAATCGATTATCAAGCAAAAGAAAGTTTCCTTTTTAAACAACATAATCGATTATGGCCTTCCTTACACTAAATAGCACAATCGATTAGAGCATTGGCTTCCTTCCTTTCTTGACAAATCTAATCGATTATATCATCATTTAACCAAGTAATATAATCGATTATGAAGCCATCCTTGACAACAATAATCGATTATCCCATCCTATAACTATATGTCATAATCGATTATCATGCATTCGAGATGTTTCCATATTTAATCATAATCGATTATGCACCTTCTTCACTACTTTCAAATAATCGATTATGCTTGCATTAAATGGTTTTCAAAAGTCAAATCTTTTCTAAACCTATAAATAGGAGGTGTGTTTCTCATTTTCAAATCAACCTACACACCACATTTTCTAAACCTCTCTACTTCTCACATACATCTTCTAAATCTGAGAGAGAGAGAAAATAGAGCTTCAACTTTCATATCATTTTCTATTTTCCATATCACTCATCTCTTAGTCACTATACTGTCATTATATCTGAGGTGATTGGATCATAGATCTCTGTTTGTATTCGTTACTCTATTTGTGGGGTCACGCTGAAATCCTGGGAGGTGTTCTTGGGTCTTTCAATCGGGGAGATTGAAGTGGTTATTGAAATCCTGGGAGGTGCTCTTGGGTCGTTCAATCGGGGAGATTGAAGCGGTATAGAAATCCTTAGCGGGGAGCTTGGGTTCTCAATCAGGGAGATTGGGATTTGCTATTTGGAGTTGATTGTTTGTAAAACATTTGTTCTTCATATAGTGGTTACCATCAAGTCCAAGGGTTGCAAAGCCTGAGGCCGGGGACGTAGGGCTTTTATCCCGAACCTCGCTAAATCCCGGTGTATCTCTATCCCTATCTCTTTACATTTCTTATTGTTTATATCTGTCCATATTATTATACTGTTGTGATCTGTTTATAGCTATACTACTCAGATCTGTTTATAATCATACTCTTCATACTACTTAAGATCTGTTTATAGCTATACTATTTACATCTGTTTATAATATCACTCAGTGGATTTATTGTATAACTATATCCCGACTCTGATCTGAATCTGTTAATCTGGTTATAGTTATACTCACTGTACTATAGATCTGATTATCTATCATCTTCTCTATCACTACTGTAGATCTGCTATATTCAATATCATTGCATTACTTATAAAGCAACCTTACTGTGAATATTGAATATAGAGTAATATCTCATTGGCCTGATCTGCCTGCTTGCATACAACGTATAAAGTTTAAATCTAAATTTCCGCATTTGATTTAAACAAACTTATCATTTATTTCGAAAAGAATTCAATATCACATATAACCTTATTCACCCCCCCTCTAAGGTTATACTATAGTCCCACAAGTCTAACACGAACGCCTCCCCTTCGCAACCATCACCATCGTCCCTCTTCTCTCCCCTTCGTGCATCGTCCTCTCTCCCTTCACCCTTCTCTTTCGTTTCACTGTTTCTCTCTCGTTTTCTCTCTCGAAGTTCTTTCTCCCTTTCCTCCATGTTTCTGTCTCGTGGCACCGTGAAGTGATAGATTAGGGTTAGTGGCGACAGTAAGGCGGAGAGTGACGAGATTAGGGTCACTGAGAGGAGGAGAGGGTCGGTCTAGTGAGAGGAGAAGGGAGGATCGGTGGTTATAGGAAGTAAAGGGGACGAAATCTAGGTGAGTGAGAGGAGGATGAGAGGGTGGCAGTGAGGAGTGAGGAAACAAAGCTAGGTTTGTGAGGAGAGGATGAGAACGGTGGCGAGGGAGGAGAAATTAGGGTTGAGAGGAAGAGGGAAGAGTTGCGGCGTTGAGAAAAAGGGAAAACGAAAATCAGGGTTGAGAGGAAGAGGGAAGCGTTGCGGCGGAGGGGAGGAGAGTTTAGGGTTTCATTTTTTTTAGGTTAGCTTTTATAGTACGGTTTTTTTTACGTTTACTTCCTGCACCCCTTCATTTGCTGTGTAACCCCCCTGAGAAGCCCAGGTTTCGTGGACTGCTAAACACAGTATAGGAACTGGGCGGTTTAATATTTACACCCCCAGTTTTAAAAATAGAGCCCATGTTGCTATTCATCCCTGCTTTTTTAATAACATGACGCCCCTGTTAATTACACTTTCTTTCCTATTACAACTCATTTAGTTTTTTTATTTATTACATCCTAATGCTTCCAAACCAGTTTTCTTAACAATTATCCACAAAAATATTTTGTTACTAATGGTCACTCTGAGCTTAGCTTGTTTGACCGTTAATAACAGCTTCAGTTTTCAAACGAGCTATGAGTGATGACCACTCTGAGTTTTACTTGTTTGGTCGTTACGAATACCTCTCCCAATTTCAAAAAATAATTAAAAAACACTAACACACAAACATTTTCTACCCAAGAACTACGTAGCTTTGATTTCTCCATCGCATCTGGTGATACGAAGGAGCAGGGGCCCACTCCTGTCAATGACAAAAAACTAAAATTTTTATTAAGTCTTCATTTTCAATTTTGCAAATAATAAAAAGGGTAAATTAGAGTGTTTCTTTGAATTAACTTTCTTTTTACACATTAAATTAAGGCTTAAATATGTTTTAGGCCCCTGCAAATATAGGGTGTTTTGGTTTAAGCCCCTGCAATTTTTTTGTTTGTTAAAAGCCCTTGCAAAATGAAATATTTTGTTATAAGCCCTTCTCAACATATCGAGCAATCATAGCATTCCATGTTAAGGCTAACATTTTAGTCATAGAAGGGCTTATAACAAAATATGTCATTTTGCAAGGGCTTTTAACAAAAATTTTTTTTACAGGGGCTTAAACCAAAACACCCTATATTTGCAGGGGCCTAAAACATATTTAAGCCTTAAATTAAATGGAAACATTTCTTTTGAAAGGATGTTGTGGGGTGCTAATACCTTCCCCACACGTAATCGACCCTCAAAACCGAAAATAAAGGTTTTTTCAATGTTTTTTCTATTTAATAAATATTGATGGCAGCTTTATTGCAAAATAACGAAGAATCCCCCCATCAGATTTTTCGGTCGCTGCAAACATAACTAAATAAAATATTTTTATGCTGGGGGCAATTGCCCTCATAAGTGTATATGTGCATCCGCCGTTGGCCTTCACGTGTTTTTACATATAATTATATGTGTGATAAAGATAGTGAATTACAAGTGGTTGATTTTGATGGTGCCACCTCATGCCGGATTAATTACTCATATTTTTTTAAGGATAACCTAGAATTTACCTAAATAATACTATATCTTTTCTAATAGATCTTGAAAAATGAATGAATTTGATCAACATATTTCTATTTCAAACTAGTATTTTACCCGTGCGTACGCACAGGTGATACTGTATTTGTTATAATTTGCTATGAATTTATAAATACATTGAAGTTACAAAAAATGTAATAAAAGAAAAATGAAAAACTATATTTCAAATTTATTAAAATAGTTGTGTTGAAAAAAGTTAAAAAAAGTCAGTATCTTCTTATAATGTTAATAATGGAGTAAAAATGAGGAAAAGTAAAATGTGATTTAATATAAAATATGCACCCGGTTAGTGCTCTCGTTTGCGCTCTCGTTGCTGCTTCCCTTATTGATTTTTTTTAGAAAAAATGATTTTGGAATTTTTGGGGTATCGCTTTTTGGGACAATTGGTAGTGGTTGGTTAAATTAATTTGTTTTTGTAGTTTGAGTAGATTATAGTAAATAGTAAATTCTACATAATTTAATATTAATTTACTAAATTACTTGAGTAGATTATTGATTTTTAATATAAAATATGCACCCCCATTGGCGCTCCCGTTGTTGCTCCCATTGGCTCTCTCGTTTGCGCTTTCGTTGGCGCTCCCATTACTGCTCTCGCTGCCGCTCCTGTGCGGCTAAAAAAAAGCAAATGAGATTTGTTTATTGATTTTTTTAAAAAAATTATTTTAAAATTTTTACTAGCGGTATCACTTTTTTTTCAGATTTTTTTTATATTTTTTGTTGATTTTTTCAGTTTTTTGCAGCAATTTTTTTAGTTTTTTGTCATTTAGTAGTATTTTTATCAAAATACCCAAATAAATGACACGGCAATCTATAATAATACAAAGTAAAATGTTTTTTTTGAATATAAAGTAAAATGTTTTTTGAAGCCACTAATCCTAGGTGTCAACTTTACAGCAATTTGAGAGAAAAATAATAAATGCAAATTCAGTTTTATTTTTGAAAAAAAAACATTGATTCATAATCAATAGTAATGCTTAAATGAAATTTCAAAACATTCAAATTTTTGAATCTGGAATTTTTTGGCTAAAATTATTAATTTTTTTAAAATTGGTTCATTTTGGCGCAGTTTTCACATTTCATTTTCAATCAATTTTCATAAAACTATCTTATATAAATAGGTTCTCTGTTCGTAGGTCAATGTTATACAGTCGGTGCTCTTATCTTTTACCCATATTCTTTTTTCCTGTAACTTTTTGGCACATAATGGAACTCAATGCTGAAATGGCTGTTGATTTTTTTTCTATTCCATCATAGAAATGTCAACTTGAATGCACTACATCATTTTAGAACAGGTGTATATCAAATTTTCTAAATTGATTTTTTTTACCTTTCTTTTGAGCTAACAAAAAAATCTGAACTTGTTGTTGTCATTTTATAACACGACTAGCATAATATAGTCATGGCCCATATTGGTGAAATCATTTCTGCTAACTGGTGAAACAAATATTTTCAATTTGTTTGTTGTTGAATTCGTTAACATTTTTTTAACTTTTTTTGTTGTCTTTTTTATAGGTATGGGATTCATCTTAGAGTTATCAATCACTCAAATTGAGTTGTCTTCATCTTAAAAGACGGCGTTGCTTTTCAATTTTATGAAAAGCATCTGACTGATATAAATGATTCAACCAACAAGAATGTAATTGAATGTTTTAAGTTAGTTACATTAATCCACAAACATTATGTTCATATGCTTATACTGGATACATTGTAGGTATCTGAACGTCTAGCTGATGTATTCAAAAGTTCATATCTGTTTGAGATAATTTGCCCATACACCCAATCAATTGATGATGATAATACATATGTTGTTACTAGCATATTTTCACAACGTTAGACTTAGTATTAGTTTTTCTACTATTTATAACAACTATTGTAAGGTAAAATACTGACGGTATTAAAACTATCGTATTTTGTTCAGTTAAAAAAAAGAATATTTTATTATTAATATTTGTATGTTATATTTAAATTTAACTATAATCTTTTTTAGCATAAATATTTAAATTTTATTAAATCCTATAATTTCTGTATTTTAAACAATAGGTTGATTATATTTATAAGTAATTAGTTTCAGTTATCACAGAAAAAACCTTGGTCATTTATCAAGAAAATTCATATGTCTGAATACCAAGTAAACAACTATGCTAAGAAAAAAGCCTTTGACCATTTTTTGTGGTTCTCGCATTTTAAAAAAAACATATTCACTTTCATTTTTTTTATATTTGTCGTAAATTATGTCTTATACCTTCCAATTTTTTTTTTGTGTCTACGTATTTTTATTTGTCAATTTATATCGTGTGTGTGTCTACATATTCACTTTTCATTTTGCATGCTATGTGTGTTTTTCCAAAAACAGAATTGATATCATCAGTAAAAGATAAAATAATTAATTTTTAGTACACTAATTTATTCCATAAGCATTTACATTACTAAAATCACCATATATCATGTTATTCGCACAAACTAAAATACTTTGAAATATAAAAAATGGAAACATTGTAGGTATCTGGATCATTTCGTCTGGATGAGTATTCAAAAGTTCATATCTGTTTGAGATAATTTGCCCCAACTCCCAATCAATTGATGATTACATATGTTGTTACTAGCATATTTCTAGAGCGTTAGACTTAGTATTAGTACATATGTTGTTATTTAAAAAATTTCCACAGCGTTAGACTTAGTATTAGTTTTTCCACTATATAGAACAACTATTGTAAAGTAAAATACCGACGTTATAAAAACTATCGTATTTTGTTCAGTTAAAAAAAGAATATCTTATTATTAATATTTGTATGTTATATTTAAATTAATTATAATATTTTTTAACATAAATATTTAAATTTTATTAAATCCTATAATTTCTGTATTGTATTTTAAACAATAGGTTGTTTATATTTATAAGTAATTAATTTCATTTATCACAGAAAAAAACATTGGTCATTTATCAAGAAAAATCACATGTCTGAGTACCAAGTAAACAACTATGCTAAGAAAAAACCTTTGACTATTTTTGTGGTCATCGCATTATAATAAAAACATATTCACTTTAATTTTTTTTATATTTTTCGTAAATAATGTCTCATACCTTCCACAATATTTTTTTGTGTGTCTACGTAATTTTGTTTGTCAATTTTTATCGTGTGTGTGTCTACATATTCACTTTTCAATATGCAGGTTATGTGTGTTTTTCAAAAAACAAAATTGATATCATCAGTAAAAGATAAAATAATTAATTTTTAGTACACTAATTTATTCCATAAGCATTTACATTACTAATTTCACTATCATGTTATTCACACAAACTAAAATACTTTAAAATATTAAAAAAAATTGGTAGCATTTCCCCTATCCTCCCGTTTGGTGCCAAAAAAAAATATTCAAATTATTTTTAAATTATTTCACCAACAAATTAAATTATTTTATACAAATTTTTTAACGTAAACGTAGTATAGTATCCCGTAAATCGCACGGGTTGCATAATAGTTTTGAAAAATGCATGAACCCACTCACCAAGTTGGAATGAAGGAGATAATTGATGAATAAATAAACTTTTGACGGTTTTGATTAATTGATTCAAAACATAAAGTCTAAACACGAGACGGGTCAAATTTATTGCACTGACATTAAAGAATCTGTCATTTCTCCCTCTCGCTCTCTCTTCCACAAATGATAACGCTATATCTTGTGGTGTATAACTGATCGTACATCTTCTGCAACGTTAGGTTCGTTGAGTTGAGCCGAAAACGTTCCGTCTCATTTTGTTTCTAGTCTGTGCGTGTCGGTATTAAGAAAATAATAAGGCTATCGATGGAAAGTAATAATAAATATGGTATTTAGATTCTAAAATGATAAATAATTTGAAAAATGGTAAATAGGATATTTAAAATGAGACATTTGTAATATGGTGTAGGCATGACAATATAACCCGAACCCGCGGGTACCCACCCCGTCCCTGCTCCAAATCCGCTCGACAAAACATAAATTAATTATTTTATTATTGACAAAAAAAAAATTAATTATTTTATTTTATTTCATGCATATTTACTCATTCATTTTGTTACATAATTTTTTTTTAATTTTAATTTTGATTTATTTCCTATAGAAAAATCTATTTTAATACTTTTAACTTTATTTTATCATTGTATAATTATTATTATTTTATTTTATTAATTATTATAAATATATATTTTTTATTTTTCTTATAAATTTGTGGCAGAAACGGGTACCCGCGGGGAACTCGTCCCCATTTGAGACGGGGTTGGGGGATGCAAAACCCGACCCCAATTGAGATAGGGGCGGGGACGGAGAATGCCAAACCCGGCCCGACCTGCCCTGCCTAATATGGTCCATATGTAACAAATAAAAAGGGATATTTTAATTTTAATGGTGGGGGCTCACACTATCTCTCTTCCTATATCTATTTGCCTTATATAGTATATAGTACTAACAAACAACCCCACTAACAAGTTCATTTTTTCTTTTGTAATAAGTTGCAATATCAACACTTCAATAATGGAAGAACCAGCTGATAATGGCAACAACAATGGAAGTTGTGATATCATCACATGGTTTGAAGATATATCAAAGAATGCTGGTTCTGTTCAAACTCAGATACTATGTAGAATTCTGAAGCAGAACTATGGTGTGGAATATCTGAAGAAATGGTTGGAGGATTATAATGTTTCAGAGATGGATGCATGTGCATTGGAATCTCATTTCACTAGTGTTGTTCCCCTTGCTTCTCATGCTGATTTTGAGCCATATATTCAAAAAATTGCTGATGGAGAAATAGGTCCTTTACTTACTAAACAACCTATAACCACTCTTTCCTTAAGGTACACTTTTTATCTTTTTATGTATTCTTTTATTCTTTCTTTTCTCTTTTGGGGATAAATATATATTGGGATTCATTTAAATATTGAATTTTCTTTCACTTTTTATAAATTTGAATCAATTTTTTTTTTTAATTTTAAAATGTAGAATTTAAGGATTTTTTACTAATTGCATGTGATAACACCATATCACCCTCCAGTTAATTTGTGAGAATTTTTTAAAAATAACATGAAGATTTATCATGCCATGACAATGATATTTATGGTTGTGCAGTTCTGGAACCACAGAAGGGAGGCAAAAATTTGTGCCCTTTACCCAACATAGTGCAAAAACTACCCTTCAAACATTCACTTTAGCAGCTGCCTACAGATCAAGGTTTGTCTCTCTGGATCTTGTTATAGTAAGGTTAATTCCCTATTCACGGTTTTTTAGCAAGCAAAAGTTAGATATAACGAGTATTTAAGGTACTCAAAACCCTACCAATCGAGAGGAAGTAGGGTTACCTAACCTCTCTTGATGGATAAGCAATATTCCAACTGGTCTAATAAACACCATTCGTAGAAAAGGCTATGATCTGACTCGACTTTGGCCATAATGTTTAATTTTCTTTTTGAATGAGAAATATTACTATTTCTTTTTACAAGAATAAAAGTGTTGTGATTAATTAATTTAAAGTTTCCATTTAATTCTTAATTTTCATTGTACACAAATTAGGGTTCATCCAACAAGGGAAGGAGGCAGGAATCTTGAATTCATATACAGTAGCAATCAATTCAAAACAGAAGGAGGCTTAATAGTAGGAACAGCCACAACACATTATTATGCAAGCAAAGAATTCAAAATCAAACAAGAGAAAACAAAGTCATATACTTGCAGCCCTTATGAAGTTATTTCAGGAGGAGATTATAAACAAACAACATATTGTCACCTCCTTCTAGGTCTTTTCTTCTCTGATCAAGTAGAGTTTATTTCCTCAGCTTTCGTCTACGGCATAGTACAAGCTTTTCGCAGTTTCGAAGAGCTTTGGAAAGACATTTGCAATGACATTAAATATGGTACTCTAAATTCAACAATCAAATTACCAAAAATGAGAGAAGCTGTTTTGAGTATCATATCTTCAAATTATTCTTTGGCTTCAAAACTAGAAGCTACTTGCAAGGAGCTAGAAGATGCGGATTGGTTTGGTTTGGTTTCTAAACTTTGGCCAAGTGCTAAGTACATATATTCAATAATGACAGGTTCTATGTTACCTTATTTGAAAAAACTTAGACATTATGCAAATGGGGTACCATTAGTAAGTGCTGATTATGGTTCAACTGAGAGTTGGATAGGGATTAATGTGGATCCTAGTTTGCCACCAGAGAATGTGACATTTGCTGTAGTGCCCACTTTCTCTTACTTTGAGTTCATTCCACTTTATAGACAGAAACAAGATGGTAGTTCAGTTGTGGATGATTTCATGGAAGACAAACCAATCCCACTATCCAAGGTTAAAGTTGGACAAGAGTATGAAATAGTTCTCACAACTTTCACGGGTAATTTATCAATTTTCTTCTCTTCTATATATGATATTATCATTTTCCTCAACACTAACACTAATATTTTCTCTTTATGATTTATATTTTAACATATAAATTAGAGTTATTCTTTACATCAACAATAGGACATTGTTGACCCCCACTCCCCAAAATAAATAGGGCATTTGATCACTTGAATTTTCCACATCCGTCTTATTTTAAAGTTGCTTAAATAGGTTTTTAGTCACCATAATATACCTATCCTATTTGGAGTCCTTCTAAAATATTTTTTCAAAATGTTTCCTGTAATATATATATATATATATATATAATTAATGTTTCCTGTATTAGTTATTTATATTATTTATTATGTTTTAGTTGTTTTTAAAAAAATTAATACATGTAGTATCTTGTGATTAAAAAACAGTACAACCCACACCTTTAGAACCACTGCCAAATTTTCTCTAACCTTTAAATCACCCACTGTGTAATATTAGGCAGGCTAATTTGAACCATCGTCATCACATACAATAATAATGCCAAGCGGGGGACAGTGGTGTTCATAAAGGAGCAACAATGACAGGTCATATATTAGCCATACTCACAGTTGGTCATGAACAGGAAAACTGTGTACTAGCTAGTGATCTTAATTTATATATGAGGCCAAAAATTCGAATCTAATATCTTTTCTCTGTTATGATAACATTAGACAACTCTCAAAAGTTGGTTTAGACTTTAGAGACTTAGGATGCATGATTGAAATGCATTCCGTTAACTTTTGAAAATAATTGGCTTAATTTGTGTGGCCATAACCTCTGGGGTTATTTAGATGTTGGGACCTGCTCTGCCCCTTAATTTGTTATTTACATTGATGTATGCACATGTCATGTCAGTCTTGCTGACAAGATCCACCCTCAACTTTTTTTATATAAAATAAAAAGACAAAACTATTTTTATTTTTTTCCAATGACCTAAAACTGCCCAACAATAAAAAGGATTTTTTTATCCCCCATTATACTCCACCATACCCCCCCAAATTGACAAAACGGATGATATTATTCTTGATTTCAAAATAATTTCTGGAATTACGTCAATAGTTATAAATCTGGAACGCAATTTATTGAGATTTCCAGAAATACCCTAAAATGAGATAAATCTGGAATAATTTTTTTTTGGGATTTCCGGAATTACCTAATTTTAATGTAATTCCGGAACACATTATACCTTCCGGAAATACACTAATATTAGGTAAATCTGGAAATCCCTAAAAATTTGTTTCCGGATTTATCTCATTTTAGGGTATTTCCGGAAATCCCAATAAACTGCGTTCCGGATTTATCCCATGTTATGGTGTTTTTGGAATTCAAAAATAAGAAATTAAACATTTATTTTATTAATTAAAAACACCGTCTACATTGACTGAAAATAACAGATTACAACAACAAACAAAACAAAAACGAGGTCTAAAACTACTGAGATGGTGGAGTTAAACGACGAAGGATCTCATCGACGCTCCTTGTGGTTTTGACGTACAACTCTAAAGGATACGAGTGACCTCTCGCTCGTCACCCTCATCATGGCTCGCACGTCATCGTCGTTCTTCACATCCATTGTGGATCAGCGAACACGATTATTATCACCCATACTAGGGTTGCGATAAATGATACGAGTGACCTCTCGCTCGTCACCCTCCGCTCGTACCTTACTCTGTAGTTTAGCTTTGAGCAGCAAAGGTGATATATTGTCTTTAAGTCTGCATAAAATAGGTTTTGGAGACACTGGAAATAGACACCATTTTCTCTGTTGGTGATTGTGCCCCGATGGTGAAGGGCAGTGAGTGCGGAATCACGAGAGTATTGTGTATTTAGGGTGTCCATTTACTTGTGTTGTGTGTGAAAGAAGTGAAACCTAATGGGTCTATTTATAGGGAAAATCTGAAACCCTAAAGCGGATTTCCACCGTTGATGAAAAGTGGTCGGCAAAATCTAGACCGTTGAAAGTGTCGGCAAGATCAAGACCATTAAAAAGTGTCGGGAAAATCT
The DNA here is from genome assembly GCA_039519185.1 of Astragalus membranaceus. Taxonomy (NCBI): domain Eukaryota; kingdom Viridiplantae; phylum Streptophyta; class Magnoliopsida; order Fabales; family Fabaceae; genus Astragalus; species Astragalus membranaceus. The sequence goes on along the minus strand of CM076846.1, from coordinate 207,983,857 downwards.
AGACCGTCAAATAATAAACTCGTGGAATAAAATATAATATAATATAAACTCGTGGAATAAAATATATATAATATAATCAGGTAATGTTTATGTAATCAACTGGGCCGGTCGGTGCAACATGCTCTGGAACAAAAGAAGACCATAACTGTAGACGTCCAAAATATGGATATAACCACGATCTGACTTCAGATGAAGCATATGCACTGCAAGTAGGATGAACAGGAGGTAATGGACTAGTACCGTTCAACATAAACCCGGATCCAATGATTCCCCCGATCAACCCCACACAGAACAATTGGCTCTAACTAGAAACATATTCTCCTCTGAAAGGGAAGAATGTCCATGACCCACCATCTGAAGGTGATAACATAACAAGGGCTATCTGATATCTAGTTGCTATAACATGTCCCATGTTAGGCATCGACATCCACTCCTCAATAACTTGATACTCTCAGGGTGTGCCCACATGATCTCCTCAACAATATCAATTTCTTCAAGCCGTCTGTTCCAACACAAGTAATGCTCAGACTCGATCAGTCTTATAAGCTTCTACATCTCAATCCTAATACCTCTCCTGCCCGATCGGAGTTTGCTGCAAGTTCTATACAGCTGAGAGATGTTACTCAAGTTGTTGGCAAATCTCCTCTTTATTGCCTCTAGACTTTTTTTGTGCTTTCACTCCCAAACAACAAATGCTCCTCAAGAACTGACCGCTCCTCGTTGTTAAACTTACCAAAGATTGCTGCTCCAAGGCAAGTCTTATGAGGCTCATGATTGTGACTTCCACACATAACTTTAACCTTCCAAATTAGGAGGATTGAGTGGTTTAGCCTTCAATCTAAAAGGACATCAACACTCTTTTGAGGTCTTGTGTCTAGTAGAACACCCAACATCTACTGCAGTATATCTCCCATGTCTCTCGCAACCCAAAACGATCTTATTCTTCTTCCCTTTACCATTCTCCGTGGACTCGGATCGAATAACAATAACAATGACTCTGTTGGCTTTCCCAATATCTCTAGCCCAACGTACAAGATTATCCCAAGTAGGAAAAAGCTACAAAATAATCGTAAACTAAATTAATAACTTATAACAAATAATAAACAAGAAGCGCTTTAAGAAGATATGTACCTTTGAGGTAGTAAACTCGTTCGATAAATCCATAGTAAAGGGAAGTTTGCCGCCAGCTGTAGCCATATCTGTAAAATAACGAAAAAGTAAAAAACAAATTTAAAAACAACTTCCGGAATTACTGAAAATACACGTAATTCCGGAAGGGACATTTTAAAACTTCCGGAAACACGAAAAAAACAGTATTTCCGGAAGGTAAAAAAATAAACTTTAATTTCCGGAAAATACAGTACTTCCAGAAACAAAAAAAAAAAATTTCCGGAAATACCAAAAATTTGATGTTTTCGGAAGCAAAATAACTGTTACGGAAATACAGTATTTTCGGAAAAAACGCGAATAAAATTTCCGAATTACCTTTAAATGAGATAATTTCGGGAAACTCAAAATTTTGTGGGGTCTGGTCAGATTTTGGTAAAAATGCGAGGGGTATTTTTGGGTTAAACTGAATTATGGGGGTATGGGGTATAAGGAGGGGTAAAAAAAACCAAATAAAAATAGTAACACCTCCTAATCATTAACATTATTTGAGGAGACACTTCAGAAGGTCTACACATTATTCATAGTGGTCATCAAAGACACTATGATCCAACTTGGTATTTGCTTATACCCACTTCTATGTTATAGCATAATTAAAAAAGAGTCATAGAAATATATATGTTTTATTACAGAAAATTCTCTTATTTCTGGTTTTCGATATAGCCTAGAAGACTGCATACCAAACAATAAGTAGTTATTTCTTAGTATTTCTGGATGGAAAGCCACCACCATAGAAGACTGAAAAGAGAGAGTTTAGAGGTCAAGTGGAAGCATCAACACTACCTCTAGCCAACAAAAGACTAAGTACCATAGCTTGATGAAGAAGTCACACCTAAAAAATAAGTGTCTCTCAAACTCTTGGAACTCCCCACAAAAGACAATGCGTCTCTTCAACCTCATTTATGACTCTCCTACATAATACATTAGCCCGAGATGGTAGTCTATTGGACACCACACTTTCACATTTTATCTAGAACATACTACTGCGATCTCGTTATTATGGTCATTTTCAAAATTATATACTAGGATATAGATTTTTTTGTTGAAACTGCCTGTAATTAGGGTTTTAGCACTCATTGAGTTTCACAACGTTTTAGTTCTTTGAACTGGTTATGAGACTAATCTCCGATAGGGTCTTCTTCTAAATTTTTTAGGGAAGAAAATATAATAATTATATGTTTTTGTTTCAGGTCTATATAGGTGCAGATTAGGAGATGTGGTGGAAGTGACTGGTTTTCACAATGAGACACCAAAATTGAACTTTATATGCAGAAGAAAACTAATTCTAACAATAAACATAGACAAGAATACAGAGAAGGATCTTCAAATAGTGGTAGAAAAAGGGTCAAAGCTTCTAAACAACTCCCAAGCCGAGCTTGTTGATTTTACTAGCTATGCAAATATGTCAAACCAACCAGGATTCTATGTCATATTCTGGGAAATCAAAGGAGAGGCAAAGGACAAAGTACTTGACTCCTGTTGCATGGAAATGGATGCAGCTTTTGCTGACCATGGCTATGTGGTCTCAAGGAAAACCAATTCAATAGGACCATTGGAGCTTAAAATTGTAGAGAAAGGAACTTTTAAGAAGATTTTGGATTATTTTGTAGCAAATGGTGCAGCATTGGGACAGTTCAAGACTCCTAGGTGCACCAACAACCTTGACCTCATCAAAATTCTTAATGCATGCACTATTAAAACATTTCGTAGCAAAGCTTATGGTTCAGACCAACCATAATGCTTTGCAACAACGCTTATTGTTCAACCCAACCATAATGCACCATTACTTTATTCTTGATTCTATTTAAAATTTATCTCTGGTTTTTCTCATGTGAACAAGAATTAAGTGAGTGCAAGGCAGCTTGATTTATTGAGGTGTTGTTTTGGTCTTAGATTCTAATTTCAAACATGGTTTCAATTTGAAATTGTAGTTGGGGCCATCGTGACTCGTCAATTGTGATAATATATATACTCTCTCATATATAAGAAGCAATTAGCCAAAATTTTGGTCTAAAATATAAACAAAATTTGACAATGTTTACTCTACTAAATGTTTACTCCATTTAAGTGTATCTCTAAGATCTGAGAGCTTTTAATTATATATATATATATATGTATTGTATTAGCAGGGCGCGACCCCTAAACCGTTGGGAGTTTTCTGGTTTTTATTGCATTTTTATTTTGGTCAATGTGTTATGCTAATTGTAATGATTTTTAGTACCGTTAGAATTTAAAATGAATAATAATTTTCTTCTTCAATAAAAATGCTTTTATTCTAAGAATTCCTTCAATTAAATATAGTGTGCATAACTTTTCATATACAAATTAAATTTGGCATTAATATGGTTGAGAAGGGTAATGTAGGAACAGTAAAAATTATTAAATTATAATTGACCTTTTTCTTAAAGGATGTGTTTTCTTTTTCTTATAGAGTTTCAAAGTTGCAAGAAGGATGTCCAGGGTTCAAACCCCGGAAACTAACATTCTCCCACCGCCACTAACATTTGCTTGTCAAAAAAACATTATGTTATAGACTGGATCATGAGACCCACTCCAGTAATTGGACATGAATAAGCCCATTGAACTTTGACCCATATCCATGATAAGTCAACCCATTTATGGTTATTTTGCCTCAATGGCTCAGATTTACCTGACCAATCCGACGGCTCAAAGGTGACACGAATCCCTATAAATACTGACATGCATTGCCATTAATAGGTAGATTCTCATTCCTTGCTATCCTATTCTATTATACTGACTTGAGCGTCGAAGTGGCTTCGCAGGTACCCAACCTGGGAACGTTTTGACATCAACTCATCATCAGCAGTCCTACTCGCCCCAGGCCCGATCACAAACAGGCCCGGTCATAAGCAGGCCCGGTCACAAGCAGGCCAGGTCACACGCAGGCTAGGTCACAAGCAGGCCAGCTCACAAGCAGCATTCCCTGATCCTACCCATCCAAGCTCGACCAGTCGTCTACCTCCTGGTGCTATCAGAAGTTCAACCAAGTAAAGCAACTACTGTCATACCCTAATTTTGTCCGACTAATTGAAAAATCCCAAAAATTTTATTCTCGCCGTTTTAATCGTACGCGTATCTTTTACGTTCGTCGTACGTTTATTTTGATGCTCGTTTCTTATTGTTATTGCTTGTTGTAATAAAATATAAAAATAAATAAAATGTAATACAAAATCAGCTGAATAGCCAAAGTTTTTATTATTACATAACCAAGTCCTTTTACACAGATGGACGGAAACAACAAAAGGCAAATAATACAAAGTTTTTAAAACAAAATTCAAAAAAATAAGAAGGAGGCGCAGCTGCTGACTGCCCTAGCTAGGGTTTTTTCCCCCTCAATGGCTGTCCTTTTGCGCCACCTATGGCCAGCTAGCTTTTGTCCTTGATCCTTATCCAATCGCTGTCCTTTTGATTCTTCCTCAAATGCTGTCCTTTTTGCTGACCGTCCTTTTTGATTCCTCACCTCCATCACACCAATTCACCTATAAAAACCAAGCAACAATGAACAGTAAAGGGGGAGGAGAAAATGAGAACAGAAGGGAGCAGAGAAAGATACCCACACAGTCACTGAAAAAAGACCAAAACCAAAAAAATCAAAAATCAGAAAAGAAAACAAAAGGGCTTGAAACTCTGGTCACCACCGTCAGCGACCACCACCAAACGCCACCCACACCACATCACCGCCACCCATCAACCGAACCACCACCACCTCAACCACCCTTAACCACCGTCTCCACGGCCAGCCACCAACCACAACACCAAAACCATCATTTCCATCCTTCCCTCTTGTTGCGCCCGAAAAAGTCCCCGAGGGAGAACCTTCCTCGTTCACAACTTTTCCTAAGACAATGAAGCCGCCACCAATATTTATTAAGGAAAATATTAGGAAAACCTTTTTTGGAAAGCGATTGGTCTTGCGAAACTAGAGAATAGGGTTTGGGGGTCGGTTACGCGCAGGGAAGGTGTTAGCACCCCACACGTCCTCTCTACTGAGAGGGAACCTTTAATTAAATGTGTGGTTTTAGTGTGTTGACTTGAAAATACTTAATTTTGCCTCTCTACTTCTTATTGAAAAATTCTTAATGAAAATCTTTATTTATTATGAAAAAGGGGAAAAATGGTTTTTTAGAAAAAACGCTTGACGGGACGTGGCCCGCTCCTACGTATCTCCCGGTGCGATGGAGAACTCAAAGCTACGTAGTTCTTCTTTGTCTTTTTGAAAAGTTTTTGTTTTTTTATCTTTTTTAGTGAGTTTTGAAATAGGACGAGCATTAGCGAATGATTAAACTAGCAGAGGCTATGATGAATCACTACTAAACACTCAAAAAAGAGAGTTATACCGCTAGTCAAACGAACAACGGTTCTGATGGACTATTGATAACAACTCATTTTTATTATCTTTTTTGAAAGTGGTTTTCGAAAGAGATTGGTTGGCACGAATGATCAAACTAACAAAGGTTATGAGTGATCATCGCTTGTTGTTCTTTTGGGAAAAAGACATCGCCACCAATGGCTAGACGAACAAAGGTTCTGATTAGCCGCTAGCGACGACGGGTCGAAAATGTTTTTAGAATGGAAAAGGTCTTCGTTCTGAAAACGATCTTGGCTTGCAAAAGTGATTCTTTTTTTGTTATGAAAATAACTCTTTTCTTTTAGTTATGCAAATGCTAAACCTTTTATGACTGCGCTTGACGAGAATGTGACTCGCTCCTACGTATCCCAAATGGGAATCAAAGCGACGTAGTTCTAACGAGCCTTAAAAATGAAAATCTTTCATGATGATCAAACTAACAAAGGTTATGATGGACCACCGCTAATAACTTGTTTTTGATTCTTTGATACTTAGAAAAATGCTTTTTGAAATTGGACGCGTTCATGATAATCAAACCAACAAAGGTTGTGATGGATTATCACTAGTAGCTTGCTTTATGCTTACGAAAATTCTTTTGAAATTGAGGCTTTCATGACAATCAAACCAACAAAGGTTGTGATGAATTGCCACTAGTAACCGTTTTTCTGCCGGGTCGTTTAGAAATGAAAATAATGAATGCAAGAAAGAATTGGTGGATTCAAGCATAACACAATCAGTGGAATCAAATCATTAAGCAACAATATTTGAATTCGCCAACAGAAATCAAGTCTAAAGTACACATGGTAGATCACAACGCATAGATAAGCAAGGAGGGAACTTGAATTGGGCATCAAGCAAAAATACAAGAGTAGGCAAGATTGAACCTAAATGCACATCTAGTGGAAGATGCTAGGCGAGAACCATACTCAAATATTTCTACAAAACGCAAGGGAATCTAAATGCACATCTAGTGGAAGATGCAATGTAAGGAATGGACCTATCTAAGTATTGATGATATTCTATATGAGAGTAGACGATGACACTGTAAGCTCAAGCAAAAGAGTTGCCTCAATCATGATCATTGGCCAGCATAAGCAAGCAAATTATTTAGCGACCAAAGTATCAAAGAATGTTGAATCACTTTAGTCAATCCTCACACTTAAGATTAAGTGCACAAGTGTGAATCACATTGCCAATCATCAACTTAAACAACATATAAACTAAAAGGGTTGAATCATCTGAGACCATCTTCACCACTCAGAACATGATGCACTAGGCATAAGTGGGAATCATGTGGTTCATCATCAACAATGACACTATAACTAAGTTAAATCACATAGGGCAATTTTGGCATGGATCACAATGATTAAATATTAACAAATATAAAGACAGAAATACCTCTGATGAAGGCAGATACTACCACTTGAAGAACGCAACTCCAACTAACTCTAGCAGAAGATCAGCTCAGACGGACCAACGGAACGAATAGAGCGAAAAAATAAAGCGTAGAAGAGTTTTTCTAAAATGTGAGAGATTTCGAGAAAAATGGGTTTTTTCTCTGATCTCGTGAAAATCTGTGTCTGAGAAGCAGAGAGGAGTTGTCAAATTGTGGTCCCCGGTGTGTGAAACACTCTTGCCTATTTATAGGCGTAGGAAAAAATTGCTTTTTGAAAACCATTTAATGCAATACATAATCGATTAAGGCCTTCATTTGTTTAACATGACATAATCGATTATTTGATGGAAAAGGAAACCTTGGAGTAGCATGATAATCGATTATGTGTGAAGGAAAAACAAGTGTATAATCGATTATCAACCTTCCTAAAAAGGTGGTAATCGATTATATGCTTAGTTACAAGAAGGGAGTAATCGATTTATTTGATAAATATGGAAACCTTGAATAGCTTGATAATCGATTATGACATATAGTTATATTGAGCATGTAATCGATTATTGTTCTCAAGGAATTCACAAGATGGCTTGATAATCGATTATGAGGCTTAGTTGAAAGTGATGATAATCGATTATGTGATAAATAAGGAAACTTCCATTTGCTTCATAATCGATTATGTGTGATGTGCAAATGAAGGCTAATCGATTATTTGCTTCCTAATTGATTAGGATAATCGATTTATTGTTGTAAATAAGGAAACAATCGATTATTTGTTTTAGTAAAAATAGGAGAGTAATCGATTATGTGCTCTGAAAACATTCAGGCACATAATCTATTACCATAATTTATTATCTTTGTAAAAATATAGGATTTTAATTTCAAGCCTTCAACCAAAATATTTTTAGAAATATTTTTCAAAACTATCTTCATGCACCATGCATGTTTTGAAACACTCATCTCTCAGCTACTAAAAGTCATAGACCTTCAGTGATAGGACCTTACACAGTGTCCTAAAGAAAGCTTATAAACAATTTAGGTCTTCATCTTCAAAGGTGACTTCTTCTCCAAACTGCTCCACTTTAATGCTTCCTGCTTTTTGATTCCAGTCCTGTACTCTAAAAAAAATATTTTCATGCAAAATTATTTTTATGAGTCCTTTTGTGAGAAATGACCAAAATGCCCTTTTTGACCCTAAAACCCTAATTTCCCCAAAAAGTGCATTCTAACCCTAAAAATGATTTCAAAAACTTTGGAGCGGTTTCTAGGACCCAAAATGCAATGCATAATTTACTTTGAACCTGTCTCCCTCTCTCCACCGCAAACACCACCCCAACAGCCACCAAAACAGCAGTCGCTACCCACACCACACCCCACCATTGTTGTCACCACCGTAGCCATCACATCACCCCTCACCCACACCTTCGCAAACTGTAGACCACCGTACCACCACCTTTCCACCTCCACGAACCGTCGGACCTCACCCTCTCTTCGCAACAACCACCTAACGCCAACGGAACCGTAACCACCACCATCGCCGAATCAACGCGTCACCATACACCACCAAACCACCACCCCGTAACCGTCGTTCTCGAGCTCTCCCTCCTTCCACATCCTCTGTCGTTGATGCTAGTAAAGGGTAAAGAGAGAGAGATTAAGGCGATGAGCAGAGAGGAGAGAGCACTGCGGTTTTGGTTAGAAGAGTATCGATCGGTGAGGAGGAGAGAAAAAAAACGAAATTAGGTTAGAGAGGGAGGAGAAGTGGATCGTCTGGGAGGCGAAGGAAACGAAGGATAGGGTTAGAGAGGGAGGTACGACGCGGCGCCGTGAGAGAAAACGAGAGAGATTAGGGTAGGAAATTAGGGCTTCAGTTTGGTTTAGCTTTTATAGTAGGCCCATTTTTTACGTTTGCTAACCACACCCCTTCGTTTGCTGCGTAAACACCCCCTGAGAAGCCCAGGTCTCGTGGGCTGTTGAACATAGCTAGCGACTTGGGCTGTTTATTATCTACACCCCCAGTTTTTAAAAATACAGCCCCTGTTGCTATCCATACCCCCTTTTTTAATAACGTAACACCCATGTCAATTACACATCTTTTTCTATTGCAATTCACTTAGTTTTTTTATTTACATCATTATTATGCTTCCAAACCAGCTTTCTCAACAATTATCCACAAAAAATTGTTTGTTACTAATGGTCACTCTGAGCTTAGCTTGTTTGACCGTTAATAATGGCTTTAGTTTTCAAACGAGCTGTGAGTGACGACCACTCTGAGTTTTACTTGTTTGGTCGTCACGAATACCTCACCCAATTTCAAGAAATAAATTAAAAAAACACGAATCAACAAAATTTTTCTACCAAGAACTACGTAGCTTTGATTTCTCCATCGCACCTGGAGATACGTAGGAGCAGGGGCTCTCTCCTGTCAAGCACAAAAAAACTAAAATTTTTGTTAAGTCTTTTTCTTTCAATATTAATAAAAGGGTAAAAATTAACATTTACAAAGTTAACATTTTTTCCTACAACTAATTAGCAGGTAACCTCCCTTAGGAAGGATGTCGTGGGCTGCTAACACCTTCCCCATGCATAACCGACTCCCGAACCCTAATCTGGTCTCAAGGACCTTTATCCATTCCAAAGGCATTTACCGATGTTTGCCCTAAAAATTAAACGTTGGTGGCGGCTTCATTTTTGAACCTTCGAGAAATCCTCACCCGGATTTTTCGGTCGCTACAACTACCAACTACTTGCTCGGTCCAATCCATGGTGAGGTAAAGGTACAGAACATTGGCGACCACAGTGGGAGATATATATCTTTCACACCATGCCTACTTTTTGAACTTCCTCCTGCTTTCCCATGGCACCCAGAGGTAGACCCCGAGTCCAAAGCATTGTCGCTCTAAAACCCCAGTCAGAGGGCACTCTCGAAGGCCTTGATGTTTCCACGCCAGATCAAGACATTAAGGTCCCGGCACCCCAGCCAGCCTCAATCCAGATCCCCATCCAACCTGGGGATGCGGTGAGGATCCGCCAGCTCTTGGACCTGCTGTGCAACCGCACCCAGACTATGTTGCAGCAAGAGGCGTGCCTCAGGCAGATAGAGAGGCGAATGGTAGCCATGCCTGAGCAACCCCATCCTCGCTGGAACACTCCTTCCCCAAGGGCACTGAGCTCCAGGCGCCGCAAATCTCCACTCAGGCGTCATCACAATCATCGCTCTCCACCTAGACGAAAGCAAGCTCGCCACTCTCCTCATCGACGCGGCAGGCACCACGATGGACCTCCAATCATCCCTCTTCACCTCCAAGCACCCCTCCAACCTCGCCTGACGGTACATACTGGCCTGAGGAGTCTCTCCCCAGGACCTCATCGCTCACAACCCCCAATTCACGCGAGAGGTCGTGGAGCCGAGCCAAGACCCATAAGAGGCATCGCCATAGATCTACCTCGAGGAGATCTCCAGCCCGACGTGACCGTCGAGACATAGATCTCGGGGACTAGTCACCTCACAACTCACGATGGACCTATAATGAAGGACCCTTCACTAGGAAGGTTGAGGACTGCCCAATTCCAAGGACCTTAGAGAAGCTCCCAGCCCTCAAAACGTATGACGGAACTGGGGACCCTGACAGGCATCTGGCCTACTTCTCAATCTTGATGCGTTACCAGGGGGCAAAAGAACCTGTCCACTGCAAGATCTTTCCCCTCATTCTCACGGATTCAGCACTAGCTTGGTTCCAGGAGTTGAAACCAAACTCGGTCTCATCCTGGGGACAACTAGCTACCATGTTCACGACCCGGTTTTCCGCCTCCCGCTTGAAGCCAAAATCTGAAGAGGTTCTTAAGGGAATCGTGCAGGGAGAGAAAGAAACACTTAGAAAATATCTGGAAATGTTCAACAAGGAGGCTGCCAACGTTTGGAACCTTGAAGACAAGAGGAGGCTCTTTTGGATGAAGGATGACCTCAAGAAGGGAAGTCTGTTTCAAAGGGACGTGCGGGTTAACAAACCCCGAAGCTTGGATGAATTCCTTAGGAAGGCACAAAAGTACATGGACTATGGCCATGGAGAAGACAACATGGCGTACCAAGAGGAAGCCAAGGTTGGCAACAAGGAGGACAAGCTGACCTACAAGGCCATTGAAGAACCAGGGCAGAAGGGAGCTCAAGATGAGAGAACTCCTCGGGACTCCCGACCCCGACAAGGTCGCTTCTCAGAGTACACCCTGCTGAACGCATCCCAGGCTGAGATCCTTGCCGAGTGCACCGACGCAGAGTTTCGGGACATCAAACAGCCCGAACCTCTCGTGCAAAGGAAAGGTCGAACCTCTAAGAAGTACTGCTGTTATCACAAAAGTTATGGGCACAGTACCAACAAATGCAACACCCTCAGGGATGACATTGAAGAGATGATCCACGAAGGGAAGCTCGCCCAGTACGTGAATGAAGAAGAGGATGAGACTCGTGGCTCTGAATAGAGAGCATGGCATCAGGACCTGAACCTAGAGCTAGGCCTAGTTAAGAATTTTGTTGTTTGGGCGCAAATGCGAAATATAAAGCTTGATATGAATGATTAACAAAGTTCATTTTGCAATTACAGTTTTTACTCTAGCTCACTAGCATTAACACTTGTTCCAAAGAAAATTCCTTAAGATCAAGAAAGAAAAAGAGTCAAACTCCATAGTTAGGGTGCCTAGTAATGGAGTCAAGAGTGTCATGGCACGCTAAAACAAGTAAGTGACCTTGGTGGTCACAACCCCTTGGGCGAGTTCTATCTGGGCCGAGTCTTGGTAAACTATGCCAAGGGTATACTTCAAGCTGACCTTGGGTGGTCACAACCCCTTGGGCGAGTTCTATCGTGGTTGAGTCCCGGTAAACTGTGACAAGGGTATACTTCAAGCTGACCTTGGTGGTCACAACCCCTTGGGCGAGTTCTATCCGGGCCGAGTCCTGGTAAACTGTGCCAAGGGTATACTTCAAATTGACCTTGGTGGTCACAACCACTTTGGACAAGTTCTATCCGGGCCGAGTCTTGGTAAACTGTGCTAAGGGTATGCTTCATTACAAATTGTCACGGTGGGCGTCGGCAACTCAACTTCCTTAAGCAAGCCAAACTTAGCGACTATCTACTTGAAAAAATCCTAAGTCCAACGAAAAGGCGCACACGCGCGAAATCACCAGCAAAGCATGAGAATATGAGGTCTTGGGTATCAAGCGCCAAGAAAGGCGCAAAAATCAAACAGGTGTGAGACCATGAGGTCACGGACACCAGACCATAACTTCGTCCGTGTTAATCCGATGGAGGTGTGCAAGCATGCGTTGGAAAGCTAAGAAACCGAGCTACAATTTTTCTGTTACGCTCAAAACCCAAATCTGATGTCTTGAAGGCCTAAACGGTGAAATACATGTCTGGGAGGGATACCTATCCGTGGCCTCCCTCTCACTAAGGTGACCGGGGCTCCCTCTCACCAACGTGACCGGGCCTCACTAAGATGATGAGTGAAGTGATGGGCTTAGCATAAAAAAAGATTATGTGATGCATGAGTGGTCCTCCCTTCGACGGGGCGATCACACCTCCTGATCACCCTCCTCACTTTCTCAAAAATCACAAGTTGTGATCACCCTCCACCCTCTCACAAATGCTCACCTCGTGATCGTCCCTCACTTCCAAAAGCTGATCACTCCCTCAAAAAATTATAAGAGGTGATCAGCCCTCTCTTTTACAATATATAATGTGACTGGGCCTACTTATCATACCTCACTCTCTCAGCGTCTCATGATCACAAAGTTGAATAGAGAATGATTAATTTTGTCTAAGCAAAAGGATTGCATGTGAAGCAGTAGAAGTTGAATGGTCAATGGCCACAAGGTGATGGCTTGGTCTCACCACTCATTATTTATTTTACAAGATTCCCTCACACATGCCATCTTTACTCATTAACCCCACGCAAGTTGAGTGATAGGACTTGTTTTATATACTCGGATATTATCAATATGCTCGCCCCACCATGTGCCTGACCACAAAAAACAATGACTTTGATCTCCCCTCCATGTGCTCGCCCCACCATCTTCAATGTGATCGGCCATCCCACTCTCTCAAAACACCCCAACGTTATCGGCCATCCCACTCATTTTTGCAGGGGCGATCACACCTCATTTCTGGTCGGTCTTGACTCTCAAGCTCAATAGGGGCGATCACGCCTTATCCCTCTGATCGGCTCTACTCTATGATTGGTCATCACCATGTGCGCGAACACCACTCTCTGATCGGTCATCACCATGTGCGCGAACACCACTCTCTGATCGGTCATCACCATGTGCTCACCCCTACTTTCTGATCGGCCCTCATTACTTTTGATGGAAGACCCGAGCACGTCTTCGATCCATCTTTCAACAAAGAGGCCTGAGTACCACCAGGTCGTTCATCGCGCCATCTCTCTGATTGGTCCTTGCATCAAATCGCCACAGATCGGTCATCGCCCTACGAAGAGCACGCCCTCTCCCTGCTCACCCTCTCCCTGCTCGCCCTCTTTCTGCTCGCCCTCTAGCGCTTAACCTCTCACACATGCAATGTGACCGGGCCTAGGTGGCCGGATCTCTCTCTCAAACACATGAACTGACCGGGCCGGGGCTTCCGAGTACCTCCTTTCTCAAACACGCGAAGGGGCAAGGCCAAAGCGACCGGTCCTCTCCTTCTCAGCTCAAAGGTCCGAATTCCTCAAAGACGGGTACATTAAGATAAAATGAGAAAGAAAGGTACCTCGAAATTTCTGATTGTGAAAATGTGATCGGTCCCGTGCAATCAGCACAGAAGAAAATGAGATTGAGCCAAGAGGAGAAATTGTGGTTGCCCCTCACCCTTTCTCTCTCTAAGAAGTCTTGTTTTGACAAATCAGTGAAAAATATCAAGAGACGGACAGGATAATTGATGTGATCAGCTGTCAAACTTAACAGGCCAAGACCATCACCCAGGCCAGGATAATTGACACGAGTCGATAGGGCGACCTAGCCTACTAAAGCATCCTTAACGACAACATCAAGCCAAGACCATCACCCAGGATAATCTCGACTTGGGGGGAAACTGTTCTAGACAGGATCATGAGACCCACTCCAGCAATTGGACATGAATAAGCCCATTGAACTTTGGCCCATATCCATGATAAGTCAGCCCATTTATGGTTATTTTGCCTCAATGGCTCAGATTCACCCGACCAATCCGATGGCTCAAAGCTGACACGAATCCCTATAAATACTGAAATGCATTGCCATTAATAGGTAGATTCTCATTCCTTGCTATCCTATTCTATTATCCTCAATACTGACTTGAGCGTTGGAGTGAATTCGCAGGTACCGCACCTGGGAACGTTTTGACATCAACTCATCATCAACAGTCCTGCTCGCCCCAGGCCCAATCACAAACAGGCCCGGTCAGAAGCAGACTAGGTCACAAGCAGGCCAGGTCACACGCAGGCTAGGTCACAAGCAGGCCAGCTCACAAGTAGCATTCCCTGATCCTACCCATCCAAGCTCGACCAGTCATCTACCTCCTGGTGCTATTAGAAGTTCAACCAAGTAAAGCAACTACCCTACCAACTACCTGCTCGTTCCAATCCGTGGTGAGGTAAAGTTACATAACACATTACATTTGCTATAGTGTGAACTTATCATTGTATACGTACTCCAAAATTTGATAGTGCTTCAAAATAAATGGTTATTTAAAAAATGCGGAAAATATAGATAGTGGATAAGTGTTATCTATTCGATGAGATTAGATAGCGTTTATTTGAAAATATTTTATATAAATAGGACAATCATATATTGTTTTTGAGATTTTTTTTACTAAAAAAATGATATTTATTCATTCAAATTGAGAGATTACATCGATGATAATACAAATTCAACATTGCTAAAAACATAAAGAATGAATCTGCGAACAAACTCACAGCACCCAAGTTAATAGCGCAAAACGGCTTAATGCCTACAAATGTGACAAAATAAAAGTTACTGGAGTACCTATGGTTCCGGATCTGTAACTTTGAGGCCCTAGTCATTGATTGAATCTAAAGTTGATCGAAGTTGATCTGTCGATCTGAATCAAACGAACACCGCAACAAGACGGGAAATCCAAATGAAAAATGCAACAAGACGAGAAATCAAACACGCCGCATCAAGACGACGAACAATAATAATGCCGCACTCAAACGGTGAATCAAAACAATACGAAATAAAAGGTAGAACTATGTGGTAACCACTTATTTAGATAAAAATACGAGAAACAAACAGTTTAGAGGTGTGATTCTAGGCCAAAAACTGACCTAAAA
Source organism: Astragalus membranaceus (assembly GCA_039519185.1). Lineage (NCBI taxonomy): Eukaryota > Viridiplantae > Streptophyta > Magnoliopsida > Fabales > Fabaceae > Astragalus > Astragalus membranaceus. Next base: position 207,968,612 of record CM076846.1, on the reverse strand, counting down.
CCACCCCCTTCTAGTAGGTGAACAAGAAAGAAGAGAAGAGTAGAGAGAAAACTGAGAGACGACTAGGGTTTAGAGATGGCTAGCAAAAGTTCTTTGGTCGATTTGCCAAACGAAATACTAAAATGAGAAATGAGGATTGTTATGAAACGAAATGAACAATGACGTCAGTGATGGGTTAGTGTGCCCTTTCTTTAATTAAAGTAGAGCAATGTTATTTAGTAAGAATAACTTTTGTAAGAAATGTAAGAAATACAATGGAAGTTGAATTGTAAGACACCAAATAATACTACACATTGTTGCCAAGTGGCTTCAGTCTCAAGAGGGGGGATGAATTGAGATTTAAAAACTTTTGAAAACTTTTTCCCCTTTTCAATGACTTAGATTAATTTTCGCGCAGGTTAAGTGGAAGCGAAGGAATTAGAAAATAAAGCAATAAAGGACACATATTTATCCTGGTTCGGTCACCTCCTAGTGACCTACATCCAGTCACCTCCTAGTGACCTACGTCCAGTCCTCATACCCTTGTGAAATTTTCCAATAACACAAAACAAGGCTTACAGGTGCCTTGGAAAACCTTTACAGACTTAGGAACTCTTCTCCTAGGATACCCCACCTATGAAGAGCCCTCAAATCTATTACAACAATAACAAGAGATACCCCACCCCGGTTACAACCAGCTGCCCCAGAAAGATACCCCACTTCCTAGTACAAACAACTACCCTAGAGAGATACCCCACTCCCTAGTACAAATCACAACAAATAAAGAATTACAAAAGTAAAGACCAAAATACCTCTAATGTAGGCAGATATTACAACTTGAAGATTCCAACCCCGACTAACCCTTGCGAGAGATCAACTCTGACGGACCAACAGTGCGTGAAGAGCAGAAATGAAAATGTAAAGGGTTTTTCAAATGATGCGATTTATCGTGAAAATGGGTTGTGAGAATTGAAGAGTATGCAGCCTCTATTTATAGGCAATATATGTGAGTTGAAACATTTTTGGAAATGAAGGACTCGATTTTTTGCCTGAATAAACTAAAGTGGACAATCGATTACATGCTTGAGTATGTTCAGGTTGATAATCGATTATGTGCCTGAATGCACTAATTAAGTGTATAATCGATTATGTTCCTGACACATTCTAAGTGTATAATCGATTCTTCCTTGTTTGTAAAAAGGTGCCAATCGATTCAAGGCTTGAGTCAGGCAAGGAATCGATTATGTGTTATTTGCAAAATGTTGTGAATCGATTCTTTCTTTTTGAAAACACTTGTGAATCGATTTTATACTTGGTAAAATCGATTATGCACTTTCATATTTAGTTAGAAATCGATTTTAATAGTTTTTCAAAAATGCTTTTTGTGTTTACGTGTGCATGCATGCATTTTGAAAATCATGGGATTTTGAGAGATGAGCTGACCCTCGGAAGAGCTTACATTTTTTCCTAAGACAATCCCAAACCCTAAGGACTACCCTTATTTCTTAAGACTTCAATTCTTGAGCTTGATTGTCTTGAATCGTGACTTTAGATACTTTGTCACTTTCATCAACTTTGGCCATCAACTTTGGCTTTGTCTTTTTCATCATCAAAACCTAACCTGCAATATAAGTTACCCGCAGTACAAGATATCCACACACATGAGTGCATTGTTTTGTTATTCCCCTTATTCATACTTTTCTTTTCGTACCGTCTGTACTTCTAATTAGAGTTTGATCACTACTAATTAGTTATTTAGTTTATTATTAACATGTACGAGGTGATCAAACCATAACACATGAGGATAGTCATTAAATAGAACCAATCCATAAAAACGGGTTTAGGGATAAATAGTCATTAGAGAAAGATGTTGGACTATATGATAACCTTAGAGGGGGGTGAATAAGGTTATGTGCAAAACTTGAATTCTTTTCAATTTTCCAAAATATTAACAGTGCTTGTTTAAATCAGATGCGGAAACTAAGATTTAAACTATATGCATTAACTAAGCAGGCAGATAAGGCACAGTGCAATATTACTCTAATGGTTCAGTAATCAGACTTATATGCAGCGCAGTGATATTGAATATAACTATAAACAGATATAAACAATAAAGAAAGTAAGGAGAGAGGGATAGAGATACACCAGGATTTTTACGAGGTTCGGGATAAAAGCCCTACGTCCTCGGCCTCAGGCTTTGCAACCTTTGGACTTGCTGACAACCACTATATGAAGAATGTTTTACAAACAGGCAACTTCAAATAGCTAATCTCAATTTACCCAAATTGAGAACCCGAGCTCCTCGCTAAGGATTTCACAACCGCTTCAATCTCCCCGATTGAACGACCCAAGAACGCTTCCCAGGATTTCACAATAACCACATAGAAAATGAATACAAATGAGATCTACGAACCAATCACTTCAGTAGCATAACAATATAGTAGAGTGAGAGATGATTGGTTTTGAAAATCAAAAACTTTGAAATATAGATATGAAAATGAAAGCTATTTTTTTCTCTTTTCTTTTGATTTGAAATTGCGTAGAAGAGAAGTGGAGTGGTGTGTTTGAGTTTTGAATCCAAGGTCCTATTTATAGAGAATGTGAAAAAGTTGACCGTTGAATTAAAACATTAGATGTAGTAATCGATTATGTGCTTTGATGCACTAGATGGCATAATCGATTCTTCTCTTAAAAATGGAAACATTTCATAATCGATTCTTTGCTAAATAAAAGGAGTGTGTAATCGATTATGTGCTCTGAAACATTCAGGCACATAATCGATTCCTTGCTTGAATAAACATAGGCTCATAATCGATTCCTTGCTCTGAAATCTAAATAAGGAAGGCAAGCAATCGATTCTTTTCTTTTAAAAACAACTTGGAAATCGATTGTTCTCTTTCATTTTGCTTTAGAAATCGATTTTAAACAACAATGAGACCATGTAAAAATCGATTCTTTACTTTTAAAATACTTTCCCATGTTGTGTGCCTTTCTCATGCATGCATGCATTTGACTAAAGTATTTTTCAAAGCTTTCAACACAACAATTTTATTTTTTAAAACATTTTTTAAAAACATCATCTCTCTTCTACTAAATGCCATAAAACTGAAGGGATAGGATCTTACATTTGAGTCCTATCAAAAGCAGATAAACAATTAGGTCTTGGACTTCAGTGTTGCTTCTTCTCCAAGCCATTGCACTTTAAGAATCCTGCTCTTTGATTTAGTCCTGTACTTTGATTTTGTCCCTGTACTTTCATACAACTGCAACCATTAGTAGACAAGATGTAATTTGTTATCATACAAAACAAAGAGTGTTTGTCCTTAGTTCAACAAACTCCCCCTTTTTGATGATAACAAATTACATTATGCATAGGGGGCGATAATAATAAAATATGGCACAAGCTCCCCTTAAGCATAAGCATAACGAATTAAACAGCACAACAGTAGGATAGCAGCAATTATTTCTCCCCATAAGCATAACAAATTTCACTATAAGCACAAATAGCAGCAAATATTTTCTCCCCATTTGTTTTCATCAAAAAGGTTGGAAAATATACAAGACACATAAAATAATTTTATAAACTGGAAAAATCAAGCATCCCTAGCTCTTTACGGATCTTACAAAATTGAGCTTCGGCTAGGGGTTTTGTGAAGATGTCCGCTAGTTGGTCATCGGTGCCTACAAAACTCAATGCTATGCTCCCCCTAGAAACATGATCTCTAATGAAATGGTGCCGTATGTCTATATGCTTAGTTCTAGAGTGTTGGATGGGGTCATTTGCATCGGACTGTGATCTATATGAATGAGATGTAATTTACCCGTTTCCTATTTTTCTAAGATGCCTTACAAATATTGTTCGTAATGATGCATGAAACAAAAATTACTCTTTCACATACATGTCTAATATTTGATGAGTTATTTAAGTTCTTCTCTATAACACATTTTCAATAGAGGTAGATAAATCTTTACAAAACTAACCTTCACCGAGGATTCTTCCTCTATTGATTTTATCACAAGTCACATGACCGCTTATTCTGGGGGTGATTATTAAGAACCTTTTTGTGTCTCCAGTCAAGAGCTTCGACTTTTTGCTATCAAGGTACCAATTTGTCCCCCATACCTTGAAGCATACCTGCACTAAAATCAAGTTGAAAGTTTTGGTACCCAAATCTCTTTGGGTCCTTGTGGGTTAGTTCCCAAGGGGTTTGTTTTCACAACCCACATTGGTTTCTTACAAGCAGGGATAAGAGTACCAAGCTCACACAGTCTGCGAATAGGGCATCTATGAGTGTTATGGTTACCTTTTTGACAATAAGTGCTAGAGAAAATAGTAGGTGTCTTACTTGAAGTAGCAGCTATAAAGTTTACTTTATTTTTCAAAACAGTGGAGGTGGAATTACCTTCATACCCAATACCTCTCCTATCAGTATATTCATGTTGGGAGTGAAGTATCTTGGTTAAGGTCTTTTCACCTACCTCAAACTTTTTCAAAGATTCTTTCAAAAATTCATTTTCAACCTTGACTTTTTCAAAATTTTGTTTAAGCTCAAGAAGCTCAAGGTTGAAAGGTTTAGTTTTATGTAGCTCATTCTTCAACTTAGCTACCTCATTTTCAAGAGTCTCAATTTGAGTGAGCATGCTTTTGTTACTCTTTTTCAAATCCTTATATTTAATTAAAAGAGTTTCATGTTCATTATAAAGATATTCAAAAGCCTCACTCAAGTCTTGACTACTATACACATCATCAAATAAATCATCATGCTCAAATGAATTAGAAAAGACTATGGTTATCAAGCATTACCTTAGGGGTGTAATTTGCCATAAGACAAACAACATTGGCAGTCTGCTCTTCTTCATCTGTTTCACTATCAGTGCCAAGACTGTCCCATGTAGCTTCAGGTGTGTCATTTTCCATAAGACAGACAGCATTTGCGACTTCCTCTTCTTCCTCTGTATCACCATCAGTATCTGTGTTGTCCCATGTAGCCTTCATAGCTTTCTTTTGTTTGTATTTGGATTTCAGCTTTGGACAATTTGCTTTGAGGTGACCCGGTTTGTTGCATTCGAACACTTTGGTTGATCATCTCTCTTCTCATACTTGTCTTCTTTGTTGTACCCAGACTTCTTTGAAAAATCCCCTTTTCCAAGCTTGTTGAATCTCGTGAACTTTTTGAAATTCTTGGCAAACATAGCCATGTCTTCATCATCGGTTTCTTCATCAGACTCAACCTCTTTCCTTGCTACCTTAGGAGTTTTAGCAGCAAGAGCAAGAGACTTCCTTTCTTTTACCACTTCTTTTTCTTGAACCTTCTTAGCATCCAATACTACCTCAAATGCAAGAAGTGACCCAATCAAGTCTTCTTGAGGCAGACTACCAATATCTTTGGCTTCGGTGATTGCACACGTTTTAGAAAAGAACTCACTAGTCAAGGATGCAAGAATCTTCCCATTTAGATCTTTTGTTGAACTTCTTCCCCAGTGCCCTCAAGTTGTTCACTATCAGATTCAGTCTCTGGTGCATAGCTGCAACAGATTCACCTTCCTTCATTTTGAAGGCTTCATACTCAGAAGTGAGAATTTTGATCTTTGTATCCTTCACTTGGCTTGTACCGACATGTGTAGCTTCCAAGAAATCCCAGATTTCTTGGGCTGTCTGATAGCCTTTTACTCTTCCATATTCTTCTTCACATAGAGATAAATGAAGAATGTTCATTGCTTTAGCATTTTGAGAGATTTTCTCTAACTCGGACTTTCTCAGCTCACTCAGATCAATGGTGTAGATATCTTCAACAGGAACTTCCTCTGCTTTGCTAGTAGCTTGAATTTTAGTAGTATCTCCGTCCACAACACCACCAGGTTTTGTAATTTTGATCTTCATAGGAATCAGTGGTCCATCAACAATAATCCTCCATAAAGTGAAATCTATAGCCTGCACATGACATTTCATTCGACTACTCCAATAGTCATAGTTTGTCCCATCAAACAGGGGTGGCCTATTGAAGGACATCCCTTCTTTCATAAAAGAAACCATGATCAAATATAGATAAATAAAATAAAATTGCGAGATGTTAAGCTCTATATGCAATTTCTAGCTCTTATACCAATTGTTGGACTATATGATAACCTTAGAGGGGGGGTGAATAAGGTTATGTGCAAAACTTGAATTCTTTTCAATTTTCCAAAATATTAACGGTGCTTGTTTAAATCAGTTGTGGAAACTAAGATTTAAACTATATGCATTAACTAAGCAGGCAAATCAGGAACAGTGCAATATTACTCTAATGGTTCAGTAATCAGATTTATATGCAGCGCAGTGATATTGAATATAACTATAAACAGATATAAACAATAAAGAAAGTAAGGAGAGAGGAATAGAGATAAAAGCCCTACGTCCTCAGCCTCAGGCTTTGCAACCTTTGGACTTGCTGACAACCACTATATGAAGAATGTTTTACAAACAGGCAACTTCAAATAGCTAATCTCAATTTACCCAAATTGAGAACCTGAGCTCCCCGCTAAGGATTTCACAACCGCTTCAATCTCCCCGATTGAACGACCCAAGAACGCTTCCCAGGATTTCACAATAACCACGTAGAAAATGAATACAAATGAGATCTACGAACCAATCACTTCAGTAGCATAACAATATAGTAGAGTGAGAGATGATTGGTTTTGAAAATGAAGAACTTTGAAATATAGATATGAAAATGAAAGCTCTTTTTTTCTCTTTTGTTTTGATTTGAAATTGCGTAGAAGAGAAGTGGAGTGGTGTGTTTGAGTTTTGAATCCAAGGTCCTATTTATAGAGAATGTGAAAAAGTTGACCGTTGAATTAAAACATTAGATGTAGTAATCGATTATGTGCTTTGATGCACTAGATGGCATAATCGATTCTTCTCTTAAAAATGGACACATTTCATAATCGATTCTTTGCTAAATAAAAGGAGTGTGTAATCGATTATGTGCTCTGAAACATTCAGGCACATAATCGATTCCTTGCCTGAATAAACATAGGCTCATAATCGATTTCTTGATCTGAAATCTAAATAAGGAAGGCAAGCAATCGATTCTTTTCTTTTAAAAACAACTTGGAAATCGATTGTTCTCTTTCATTTTGCTTTAGAAATCGATTTTAAACAATAATGAGACCATGTAAAAATCTATTCTTTACTTTTAAAATACTTTCCCATGTTGTGTGCATTTCTCATGCATGCATGCATTTGACTAAAGTATTTTTCAAGGCTTTCAACACAACAATTTTAATTTTTAAAACATTTTTTAAAAACATCATCTCTCTTCTACTAAATGCCATAAAACTGAAGGGATAGGATCTTACATTTGAGTCCTATCAAAAGCAGATAAACAATTAGGTCTTGGACTTCGGTGTTGCTTCTTCTCCAAGCCATTGCACTTTAAGAATCCTGCTCTTTGATTTAGTCCTGTACTTTGATTTTGTCCCTGTACTTTCATACAACTGCAACCATTAGTAGACAAGATGTAATTTGTTATCATACAAAACAAAGAGTGGTTGTCCTTGATTCAACAAAAGATTCATCTAACACCCAAGACGAGAGCTTAGGGATAAATAGTCATTTTTGTCTCTAAATGTGTGAAACGCTATCAATATAGTCCTTAAATATGTCAAAATTGTAAAAACATTCTCGTGTGTATGTTTTTTTTAGTAATTTATGGATTAAACTGACAAGCAGATGACAACTTTGAAAATCAAATTGACTAATGAATGATTTATTCAAAGACCAAAATGACTAAAAAAAGCAAATAGTGTTTTTGCAATCTTGATACATTCAGAGGCTATAGAATATAACCTCTAGTGATATCGTTTCACACATTCAGAGATCAAAATAATCCTTACAAGAGTTATAAACATAGAACTAAGTACTAACTTCTTTGCTCTCTTTTATTTTAGGCGTGTACGACATACGATTTAACATTTCGAAGCATCGTACGATTTTTACTTTTGAGATCTAATTTGAATGTGTGACGGATTGGGCCCAATCCTCAATAGTGAGGCTCATTATCAAAAGGAAACCCATTGATCAACGGCTAAGATCTAGGCCCTAGATCGGACAACTCTGATTCCTTAGGTCAACACACATTTACTCTATAAATAAGCATTCAATGCAATGCCAAAGGGACATACCCTCTCCTATATTCTTACCTCTAATCAATTCACTTCCTGACTTGAGCATCGGAGTGTCTTTGCACGTACCCCCACCTCGGATCGGAACTCCACCAAAGATCGGAACTCCATCTAAGATCGGAACTCCATAGAAGATCGGAACTCCATCAAAGATCGGAACTCCATCTAGGATCGGAACTCCACAACGGAGCTCAGTTAATCAAGACCTACTACTACCAACTATCTCGGATCGTCCATACCTTCCGAGATACGGTACAGAACATTGGCGACCACAGTGGGAGGATCCTGTACTCTAGTTCCTCTCCCATCTCCTTGATTGACGATGGCTCCGACCTTATGTCATAGGACTATCTCGAATGTCGTTGAGGGACCGGTCCTGCAGCAGGTGACTCCGGAAGGAGTGGCAGTCACCTTACCCATTATCCCGGCGCATGCTCGAAGCTCGGCTACGGTTATGGTTCCTGGGAGCTCAGCCCGGAATCGACTTCCACCTCCCCCACACACGGTCCAGGTACCAATCGATGCTGTTCAACAGCTCGTCCAGTTCCTAAATCGGCAAGCCGAGGACGACCAGCAGGAAAGCCAACGCTACACCGAGTTAGAAGCTGAGAGTGCTGAGATCCGGGCTCGTAACATCACGGATTAGAGTTCCTCTCGGCGCAACTCTTCAAGTGGAAGGACTCATGGCCGCAGGCACCATTGTTCTCCGGCTTGGAGGAGATACCATCATCGCACTCCACCTCGTCGGAGAGGAGGGCGAGGATCGGAGACTCCCCCAAGTCGGACCCCTGATGATTCCTACGATCCTGAGGGTTCCCCTCGGCCTAGCTCGTCTCTGTTTTCCTCTTCTCCGAGGCGATGTTCTAGAAGTCGGGAAATGTCCCCGAGGCAGGAATGTCAGCGCCATCGCTCGCGGGGATCCCCCGGCAAATATGGCTACCGACGGTCTCCACCCCTTGAGAGGTCAGCAAAACGTAAAGGACCTTTCACAAGTAAGATCGACTACTTTCCGGTGCCGAAGCACCTCAAGACACCCCCCTGAGGGTTTGAAAATGCATGATGGAACTGGCGATCCGGATCGTCACTCGACTATTTTGACACGATGATGCAATACCGAAACGTCCCGGATGGGATTAAGTGCCAGATTTTCTCTCTCACTTTGGAGCAAACGACTTTGGATTGGTTCAGGGCCCTTTACCCAAACACCATCTCTTTATGGGACCATTTGACTAAGCTTTTTCTGCTCCCGAAGGTGCTGCAAGCAATTCGGTAACGTGAGAATGAGTCTCTCCGAGACTATATAGAGAGATTCAACCGCAAAGCTGCGCAAGTCCGGAACCTCGAAGACTCTTTCCGACTTTACTTCATGGAGGTAGGACTTCGTGAAGGGAGTTTGTTTCAAACTGATGTTGGAGTAAATCAGCCCGAGACTCTCGCGGAGTTCCTCCGGAGGTCTCAGAAGTACATCGATCATGAAGAAGGGGTTAACGGAGGAAGGTCTCGTGTCACCTAGGCCCCGGAATGAGCCTACGGGCGTGATGTAATCCGGCTTTGTAAATACTCAACCATCTAATATATATAGATCGTCTATGATTTTTCTCACACTGAGTGCTTAGCAAAAGTGAGTTCTCACGTTGAAGGGAAGGATTTGGGATCGGTCGAACAATCGCCTTAAAATTCCACGCTAAATGTAACACCCCAAAATTAATTAAATATTTATTTATTTATTTATTTAATTAATTATATTAGATTCATGTGATAGATATAATAACAGAATGATATATGTTAATTATATTAGTGTGTTGGTCCATATTAGAGTTAGAAATAACAAAGCGGAGTGAATTGGCCCAATATGGTATTCGCATAAGGCTAAGGAAAATAGCCCATGATGAGTGATGTATACGCATAGGGCTAGGTTTGGGGTTTCTCTGATAATTAGAAACAAAACATAATTAGAAGTGAGAAGAGGAGAAGAGGGCGACGACTAGAGAGAAAGGAAGAGAGAAGGCGCGATCCACAAGCAAGGAGAGAGAGAGAGAGAGAGAGAGGCGTAGCACCAAGGGAGAGAAGGAAAGCTAGGATTCGATTTCTAAAAGCTAAGGTAAGGGTGAGGTTCATGCTTTATAAGGGTTTGTATGAAGGGTTGTATGTGGGTTAGGGTTTGGTAGTGATCATACATGTATTGTATTTATTACGTGTTTGATAAAATGTTTTGAATGCTATATTGGTTGATTTGGTCATGTAATTGATGTTCCTATGCCCTAATACCATGTTTGATAATTGATGTGTTCATAAAAATATGTGTGCTATGCTGAATGTGGCGCCCTAGGCGCCCAACCACTGTTTTTCAGTTTCTGGTTGTTGCTCAATGTGGCGCCCTAGGCGCCCAATCACTATGTCCTGCGTTTTGATTTTTGGTTGTTGCTGGAACTGGCGCCCTAGGCGCCCAGTGCTGTTTTTGGTGTTGCTGGAATTTGCGCCCAAGGCGCCCAGTGCTGTTGGGTGTTGCTGAGAATGGCGCCCTAGGCGCCCAGTGTGTCTCTGTGTTGCTGAAAGTGGCGCCCTAGGCGCCTAGTGTCATTCTGTGTGGTTCTCTGTCGCTGAGCAAGGCGCCCTAGGCGCCCAGTATTTTTCCAGTGTTTCCCAGTGTGTTTGTGTCACTGAAAGTGGCGCCCTAGGCGCCCAGTGGTGTCCTGTGTTGTTCTGTGTGTTGTTGTGTTGTTCCAGTGTTGTTCCTGTGTTGCTGGGGAAGGTGCCCTAGGCGCCCTGTACCTGTCCCTTTGCATGTGTTGCTGATTTTAGCGCCCTATGCGCCCAGAACTTGACATTTTGTTGCATGTTGATGTATGCGCCCTGTTCCTGGGCGCAGTGTTCCCTGTTGTTGCGTTTTGGTTGGCGCCCTGTCGCTAGGCACCTGACCCAGTGCTGCTGTTCCTGAGTTCTGTTGCTGTATGTTGGCACCCTCTCCTTAGGCGCCTGATCCTGTGTTGCTGATTCTGTGTTGCTGTTTCTGCGTGTTGCCTGCTGTTGGCGCCCTAGGCGCCCAGTCCCGTGCTGTTGCTGTTTTTGTGTGCTGGCTGCTGAGTGTTGGCGCCCTATGCGCCCAGTCCCCTGTTTCTTGCTGTTTGTTGGCGCCTTTTGCGTCCAATGTTGTTGTTGGTTGTGGCGCCCTTAGCGCCCATGTTGGTTACAAGCTCGTGGCGCCTTTAGCGCCTATGTCCATGTTGTCCCTTGGCGCCTTAGCGCCCAATGTTGTTGCCTTGTTGGTGCCCTTAGCGCCCTGTTGTCTTGTTGATTTGTTGTATCGGCCGGTGGCCATTGATGGATTGCCTCTTTAGGCATGGATTTGTTGTTGTAGGCCGGTGGCCCTTATTGATTCGTTGTTGTAGGCCTATGGTCGTTGTTGATGTGTATGGCTATTGTTTTGTCTGTGTTGCATCATTGAGTCTCATGCATATCATGTGCATATAGGGCAGATGGCCCTGGAACATGTCTCTGAATTGTTGGATCGCCTCTTTTGGCGTGGATTTGTTGGAAGCCTCTATTTACGGGCTGGATTTCGGTACCATCATGCATTATAGGGAAGATGGCCCTCTGATGAGCATCCTGCATTCATACCGCATGATTGAAGTCACTGACTGCTGTGACACGTTGTTGCGCCCGAAAAAGTCCCCGAGGGAGAACCTTCCTCGTTCACAACTTTTCCTAAGACAATGAAGCCGCCACCAATATTTATTAAGGAAAATATTAGGAAAACCTTTTTTGGAAAGCGATTGGTCTTGCGAAACTAGAGAATAGGGTTCGGGGGTCGGTTACGCGCAGGGAAGGTGTTAGCACCCCACACGTCCTCTCTACTGAGAGGGAACCTTTAATTAAATGTGTGGTTTTAGTGTGTTGATTTGAAAATACTTAATTTTTCCTCTCTACTTCTTATTGAAAAAAATCTTAATGAAAACCTTTATTTATTATGAAAAAGGGGGGAAAATGGTTTTTTTAGAAAAAAACGCTTGACGGGACATGGCCCGCTCCTACGTATCTCCCGGTGCGATGGAGAACTCAAAGCTACGTAGTTCTTCTGTGTAGAAAATGTTTGTGGGTTGGTGTTTTTTAATGTAGGGGTTTTAGGACTGCGTGATCTGTGTTGGAGGACCACTGGGGGTCTGAAGGAGCACTGGGGCTCTGAAGGGCCACTGAGGGCTGAAGGAGCGCTGGGGCTCTGAGGGACCACAGTTCACTTATCTTAAAACGATGATTAACCCGGCCGTACGACCGACTTAATCCCCTACTTTGAAAATAAGATTTTTGCTTTTGAAATGAAGGAGATCTGTTTGTATATTCTTTAATTTTAGAAATTGTTTATTTTTGCGCTTGACAGGAGCGTGGCCCTGCTCCTACGTATCTCCCGGTGGAGAATCAAAGGCGACGTAGTTCTAGGTTCTTTTGGAAATAATTGTTGAAAACTTATTGTGAAAATGATTTTTATTTGTTAAGCTTGACGGGATGTGACCCGCTCCTACGTATCTCCCGGTGCGATGGAGAATTCAAAGCTACGTAGTTCTTCTGTGTCCTGAAAAAGGTTTTTGTCTTTTATCTTTTTAGTGAGTTTTTGAAATAGGACGAGTATTTAGTGAACGATTAAACTAACCAAGGTCATGGGTAATCACCCGTACTCTTGAAAATGAGAGTCACTACTGCCAGTCAGACGAACAAAGGTTCCGATTGACTATTAGTAGCGACTCGTTTTTATTTGTTCTTTTGAAAGGGGTTTTCGAAAGAGATTGATTGGCAAGAATGATCAAACTAACAAAGGTTATGAGTGATCATCGCTTGTTGTTCTTTGGGGAAAAAGACATCGCCACCAATGGCTAGACGAACAAAGGTTCTAATTAACCACTAGCGACGATGGGTTGAAAATGATTTTAGAAAGGAAAAGGTTTGCGAAAGTGATTCTTTTTGTTAGGAAAATAACTCTTTTCTTTTTGTTATGCAAATGCTAAACTTTTTATGATCGCGCTTGACGAGAATGGGACTCGCTCCTACATATCCCAAATGGGAATCAAAGCGACGTAGTTCTAACGAGCCTTAAAAATGAAAATCTTTTATGATGATCAAACTAACAAAGGTTATGATGGACCACCGCTAATAACTTGTTTTTGGTTCTTTGATACTTAGAAAAATGCTTTTTGAAATTGGACGCGTTCATGATAATCAAACCAACAAAGGTTGTGATGGATTATCACTAGTAGCTGTTACCAAGTGGCTTCAGTCTCAAGAGGGGGGTGAATTGAGGTTTAAAAACTTTTCAGATCTTTCAAAAACGTTTTTCCCCTTTTCAATGACTTAGATCAATTTTCGCGCAGGTTAAGTGGAAGCGAAGGAATTAGAATATAAAGCAGTAAAGCGGTATAATAGTAAAGCAGGAAAGCAGTAAAGCACGCAGAGATTTATCCTGGTTCGGTCACCTCCTAGTGACCTACGTCCAGTCCTCACACCCTTGTGAGATTTTCCACTAACCAAAACAACAAGGCTTACAGGTGCCTTTGAAAACCTTTACAGACTCAGGCACTCTCCTCCTAGGATACCCCACCTATGGAGAGCCCTCAAATCTAACAATACAATAACAAGAGATACCCCACCCCTGTTACAATCAACTGCCCTAGAAAGATACCCCACTTCCTAGTACATGCAGCTACCCTAGAGAGATACCCCACTCCCTAGAACAAAACACAACAATCAAATAATAAACAATTGTAAATACAGAAATACCTCTAATGTAGGCAGATATTACAACTTGAAGAATGCAACCCCAACTAACTCTTAACAACAGATCAGCTCAGACAGACCAACGGTGCGTGACGAGCAAAAGTAAAAGCGTGAAGAGTTTTCTCAAAAGTTTTCTGATTCGTGCAGATGGGTTGTGTTGTGTGTTGTGTAAAATGAATCGTGAAGCACTGCCTATTTATAGGCTATGAGGAAATTATTTTTACGTTGAAAATAGTGTAGGAATCGATTCTTTGTTAAAATGTATTTGATCTAGGAATCGATTTATTTAGGTGAGGAATCGATTTATCTTTGTTTGGAAAATATGGGAAATCGATTCTTGAGTACCATGGAAAGCTAGGAATCGATTCTATACTTAGTGAAAATATGTATGAATCGATTTTCAGCTTGCCTGAGACAAGTGGGAATCGATTCTCAGTTATGTGCAAAAGATTGGGAATCGATTCTTCCCTTAAAAGTTGTTTGGCTCAGAAATCGATTTATGTACTGAAAGTACATGGCCTGACAATCGATTCTACCTTTTCTAGTTTACCTGAAAATCGATTTTGATATTTGTTTATGCATGAGGAAATCGATTTTGTTATTTTAAAAGGTGATGAGAATGTTTACGTAAGTATGCATGCAACTTTTAAAAAACTTTGTGAGTGTGTGAGACTTTGATATACGAGCTGACCTTTGAAAGAGCTTACACTTTTTCCTAAGACACACCCAAACCCTAAGGACTGCCCTTGTATTTAAGGACTACCCTTAAACTTGAATCTTCAATTCTTGGCTTGTTTGTCTTGGATTGATTTTGACGTTTAGTCACTTTTATTTGACTTTGACCGTCAATTTTACCTTTGGCTTTTTCATCATCAAAACACATCCTGCAATATTAGTTTACCTGCAACACAAGGTATCCACATTCTCCCCCTTTTTGATGATGACAAAACATTAACTCATCTCAAGGTGGGAGGTTAGTTCAAACAGATAATGTATATGATACTCCCCCTATCATGAAGCTCCCCCTGTTTTATTGACTGTATGCAAGTGAATGCAAATGCATGCTGAATATTAAAACTGTATTCCAGATATTAAACTCTATTCTTCTCCCCCTTTTTGTCATGATCAAAGAGGGCAACATGTAATAAAAATTGTGAATCTAACAGCATGAAGAGGAATCAATGATTCCAAGTTCTCTTCGAATGAAGAAGAGGGTTTCTTTTTGTAAAGGTTTTGTAAAAATATCAGCCAGCTGTTTTGCCGATTCCACAAATTCGATTACACAATCCCCTTTTTGGACATGATCTCTAAGAAAATGGTGTCTTATCTCTATATGCTTGGTCCTAGAGTGTTGGACGGGGTTCTTTGTAAGATTGATAGCGCTGGTATTGTCGCATTTTATAGGGATATGATCTAGATCTATACCATAGTCAAGAAGTTGTTGCTTCATCCAGAGGATTTGTGCACAACAACTCCCTGCTGCAACATATTCTGCTTCAGCAGTTGAGAGTGCGACACTGACTTGTTTCTTACTGTGCCATGAGACTAATGCACTACCTAGTATGTGACATGTTCCACTGGTGCTTTTTCTATCCAACTTACATCCTGCAAAGTCAGAATCTGAATATCCAATAAGACTACATGTGGCGCCTTTTGGGTACCATAGACCAACATTTTGAGTGCCTACCAGATATCTCATTATTCTTTTGACAGCTACTAAATGTGACTCTTTTGGATTTGCTTGATACCTAGCACACATGCAAACACTAAACATGATGTCCGGTCTACTAGCAGTTAAGTAGAGAGGAGAGCCAATCATACCTCGATATTTGCTTAGTTCTACCGGTTTACCTTCTTCATCTTTGTCTAAGTAGCATGAGGTGCTCATTGGTGTGGACATTTCTTTTGCTTTGTCCATTTCGAATCTTTTGAGTAGTTCTTTGCAGTACTTTGATTGAAATATGAAGATGCCGTTGTTTGTTTGTTTTATTTGAAGCCCAAGGAAGAAGTTGAGTTCTCCCATCATTGACATTTCAAATTCATTCTGCATAATACTTGAAAATTATTTGCAAAGCAATTCATTAGTAGCACCGAAAATAATATCATCCACATAAATTTGCACGAGTAAGATGTCATCTTTCGACCTTTTTATAAAAAGTGTAGTGTCAACTTTTCCTCTTTGAAAATCATGATTGAGTAGGAATTTGCTCATTCTTTCGTACCAAGCTCTGGGAGCTTGCTTCAGACCATATAGAGCCTTTTTGAGTTTAAAAACATGGTCTGGTTTTTCGAAATTTTCAAAACCAGGAGGTTGTTCAACATATACTTCTTCTTGGATAAAACCATTTAAGAAAGCGCTCTTAACATCCATTTGATACAATTTAAAATCCATGATTGATGCAAAAGCAAGTAGCATTCGAATAGCTTCTAATCTAGCTACAGGAGCATACGTTTCATCATAGTCTATTCCTTCTTCTTGATTATACCATTTAGCAACTAGTCTAGCTTTGTTCCTAATTATTATACCTGATTCGTCTAGCTTGTTTTTAAACACCCATTTTGTGCCTATTATCTGATGTTTATCTGGTCTAGGAACTAGATCCCACACTTCGTTTCTTTCAAACTGATTTAACTCTTCTT
Source organism: Astragalus membranaceus (assembly GCA_039519185.1). Classification (NCBI taxonomy): domain Eukaryota; kingdom Viridiplantae; phylum Streptophyta; class Magnoliopsida; order Fabales; family Fabaceae; genus Astragalus; species Astragalus membranaceus. The sequence continues at coordinate 207,952,067 of CM076846.1, read as the reverse complement.
GCATAGCAATAGTCCAATGTTCATCAACTACGGCTTCATCTATATTTCTAGGTTCAATTTGAGATACGAAAGCCATATGATTACATGCATTTCGAAGAGAGTTACGAGTAGTTACCCCTTTAGTTACATCACCTATGACATTTTCAAGCGAGTGATCCCTTGGGATTCTCCATTCCTTGGGAAGTTCACTGCTTGATCCTTCTTCTGACTTCTCTTGAGAGGTGGTTTTTGTTTCTTCTTCTTTCTTCTTCTCACCTATCTCTAACTCTTCAGGTTCATCTGCAATATCAATAACCTTTCCCAGCCTTTTGGGGTTAGTTTCATCAAATGTAACATGTACAGATTCCTCAATTACCTTATTTCTTTTATTAAAAATTCTAAAGGCCTTGCTAGATAAAGAGTAACCAAGAAAAATTCCTTCATCAGCTTTAGCATCGAATTTACCTAGGTTGTCTTTTCCATTATTCAATACAAAACATTTGCAACCAAAGGTGTGAAGGTGTGAAATATTTGGTTTTCTCCCATTGTAAAGTTCATAGGGGGTTTTCTTTAAAATAGGCCTAATCAGAACTCTATTCATAACATAACAAGCAGTACTTACAGCATCCGCCCAAAAGTATTTTGGGATGTCATGATCATTTAGCATTGTTCTGGCAAGTTCCTCCAATGATCGATTTTTCCTTTCAACGACTCCATTTTGTTGAGGAGTTCTAGGTGCTGAGAAGTTGTGATTTATACCAAGTTCTTCACACAGGATTTCGAATTTTTCATTTTCAAATTCTCCACCGTGATCAGATCGAATTGAGACAATCTTCAATTCTTTCTCATTTTGAATGCTGCGAGCAAGCTTTTTGAATGCTCCAAAAGCTTCGCTCTTATTTGCCAGAAAGAGAGTCCAGGTATACCTTGAATAATCATCTACTATAACTAGAGCATAGTAATTTCCACCATAACTTTTTGTCCTTGAGGGACCAAATAGATCCATGTGTAACAGCTGCAAAGGTTTGTTAGTAGACACAATATTCTTTGATTTAAAGGACACTTTTACCTGTTTACCCTTTTGGCATGCATCACACAATTTATCGTTTTCAAACTTGATATTAGGCAAACCACTAACTAGATCTTTAGACACTAGCTTGTTAAGATGGTCCATATGAATATGAGCTGTCCTACGGTGCCATAACCAAGAGTTTTCTTCCTTACTAATGAGGCAACATGCATTATGTGATGAAACACTATCTAAACTCATCATGTATATGTTTTCTACTCTATTTCCTATCATTCTAACTTGTTTACTTTGTTTATCCTCAATGATGCATGAACCTGAGTCAAATATTACCCTATTTCCTTTATCACAAAGTTGGCTAATGCTTAAAAGATTATGTTTAAGACCTTCAACATAGAGCACATTATCAATAGCAGTAGATAAGTCTTTACCAACTTTACCTTCACCAAGGATTCTTCCTCTGTTATTGTCACCATAAGTCACATGACCGCTTGATCTGGGGGTAAGAGTTAGGAACTTTGTAATATCTCCAGTCATGTGCTTTGAGCATCCGCTGTCAAGGTACCAATCTGACGCCCGTACCTTGAAGCATACCTGCATTGGTTCAAAACAAGGTTTTAGGTACCCAAATCTCTTTGGGTCCTTGTGGGTTAGTGTTTGGTATGGTCCTTTTGGGAACCCATACCTTTTTCATAGTTTGCTTACCTCTTGCCCTGCAAACAGAAGCTGTATGTCCAGGTTTATCACAATAGTAACATCTAATATAAGGTTTAGTGGAACACTTAGGTCTATGATGCATATTGCTTTTCACAAAATTATTTCTCTGAATCCTAAGATGCAATTTGGGCATTTTGTCTATTGTACATTCAAGCTCATTGATTTTCTTTTCATGTTCTATACATTTATCACATGCATAATTTTCTTTAACATAGACAAGTTTATCATTTTCTTTCCTAAGTTCTAATTTTTCTTTAGTTAAAACATTAACTTCATCTTGAAGATTAGCAATGGTTTTCTTTGATTTATCTAATGCCTTAGCTAATTTCATAGAATCATCATGCAACTCAGTGAAAGCTTCATATAAATCATCATATGCATTTTGTAAAGAGTCAGGGTTAGAAATTACCTCGTTTTCATTCTCGCTTTCATGATCAGCCATTAATGCAACTTGAGCTTCTTCATCTTCTGATTCATCTGATGAATCCATGCAGTTGTCTTCCCATGCAATGTAGGCTTTTCTTCCTTTGTTATCCCTGAATGCCTTCTTTTCAGATTTGGAGTCCTTTTTCTGTAGATTAGGACATTCCATTTTCATGTGCCCGGGTTTCCCGCATTCATAACAAGTAGGAGGACCGGATGTACTTTCTTTGCTGGAGAACCTTTTTGATTTGAAGTTCTTCTTTGGATAGTTGTTGCTTTTCATGAACCTTTTGAATTTCCGAACCATAAGAGCCATATTCTCTTCACTTTCGTCAATTTCATCATCTGAGTTGTCACTATCATCAAACCGACTAGAACTAGATGCTTTTAGAGCCAAGCTTTTCTTTTTCTTATCTGTATTTTCGTACTCAGCTAGACGAGTGAGTTCTAGTTCGTGCTCTTGAAGTTTACCGAACAGAGTAGCCAGAGTCATAGTAGCTAAATTTCTTGATTCAGCTATAGCAGTAACCTTGGGTTGCCATTCTCTATTCAGACATCTCAGAACTTTGTTGATTAGATCCTCTGCAGGAAATGACTTACCCAACAAGCTTAACTGATTCACAATGTGAGTGAACCTTTTCTGCATTTCTGGTATTGTTTCACCTGTATTCATTCTAAATAGTTCGTACTCTCTGATAAGAGTATTTGTTCTTGCCCTTTTCACTTCATTTGTACCCTCATGAGTAACTTGGAGGTTATCCCACATTTCTTGGGCAGATTTACAGTTTGAAACTCGAAAAAATTCATCAGGACTTAAAGCAGAAGTAATAATATTTTTGACACGTAAATTATGTTGCACTTTTCTTTTCTCATCATCAGACCATTCATTTCTACTTTTAATAGTAAGAATACCATCTACTAAGTGTGTGGGGACATAGGGTCCTTTTTCCACAGCATCCCAAACATCTAAGTCTACCCCTTCAATAAAGATTCTCATTCTTTCTTTCCAATATGCATAATCTTTCCCGTTGAATCCCGGAGGATGGGTAAGAGAAGCACCCTCTTGCGTAGACCAACCTGAAGCCATTTCTCTTGAAGCTGCTACGCCCTTTATACAAGAGTCTAGCTCTGATACCACTTGTTACCAAGTGGCTTCAGTCTCAAGAGGGGGGGTGAATTGAGATTTAAAAACTTTTCAGATCTTTCAAAAACGTTTTTCCCATTTTCAATGACTTAGATCAATTTTCGCGCAGGTTAAGTGGAAGCGAAAGAATTAGAATATAAAGCAGTAAAGCGGTATAATAGTAAAGCAGGAAAGCAGTAAAGCACGCAGAGATTTATCCTGGTTCGGTCACCTCCTAGTGACCTACGTCCAGTCCTCACACCCTTGTGAGATTTTCCACTAACCAAAACAACAAGGCTTACAGGTGCCTTTGAAAACCTTTACAGACTCAGGCACTCTCCTCCTAGGATACCCCACCTATGGAGAGCCCTCAAATCTAACAATACAATAACAAGAGATACCCCACCCCTGTTACAATCAACTGCCCTAGAAAGATACCCCACTTCTTAGTACATGCAGCTACCCTAGAGAGATACCCCACTCCCTAGAACAAAACACAACAATCAAATAATAAACAATTGTAAATACAGAAATACCTCTAATGTAGGCAAATATTACAACTTGAAGAATGCAACCCCAACTAACTCTTAGCAACAGATCGGCTCAGACAGACCAACAGTGCGTGACGAGCAAAAGTAAAAGCGTGAAGAGTTTTCTCAAAAGTTTTCTGATTCGTGCAGATGGGTTGTGTTGTGTGTTGTGTAAAATGAATCGTGAAGCACTGCCTATTTATAGGCTATGAGGAAATTATTTTTACGTTGAAAATAGTGTAGGAATCGATTCTTTGTTAAAATGTATTTGATCTAGGAATCGATTTATTTAGGTGAGGAATCGATTTATCTTTGTTTGGAAAATATGGGAAATCGATTCTTGAGTACCATGGAAAGCTAGGAATCGATTCTATACTTAGTGAAAATATGTATGAATCGATTTTCAGCTTGCCTGAGACAAGTGGGAATCGATTCTCAGTTATGTGCAAAAGATTGGGAATCGATTCTTCCCTTAAAAGTTGTTTGGCTCAGAAATCGATTTATGTACTGAAAGTACATGGCCTGACAATCGATTCTACCTTTTCTAGTTTACCTGAAAATCGATTTTGATATTTGTTTATGCATGAGGAAATCGATTTTGTTATTTTAAAAGGTGATGAGAATGTTTACGTAAGTATGCATGCAACTTTTAAAAAACTTTGTGAGTGTGTGAGACTTTGATATACGAGCTGACCTTTGAAAGAGCTTACACTTTTTCCTAAGACACACCCAAACCCTAAGGACTACCCTTGTATTTAAGGACTACCCTTAAACTTGAATCTTCAATTCTTGGCTTGTTTGTCTTGGATTGATTTTGACGTTTAGTCACTTTTATTTGACTTTGACCGTCAAATTTTACCTTTGGCTTTTTCATCATCAAAACACATCCTGCAATATTAGTTTACCTGCAACACAAGGTATCCACAGTAACTTGCTTTATGCTTACGAAAATCCTTTTGAAATTGAGGCTTTCATGACAATCAAACCAACAAAGGTTGTGATGAATTGCCACTAGTAACCGTTTTTGTGCCAGGTCGTTTTAGAAATGAAAACAATGAATGCGAGAAAGAATTGGTGGATTCAAGCATAACACAATCAGTGGAATCAAATCATTAAGCAATAATATTTGAATTCGCCAACAGAAATCAAGTCTAAACTACACATAGTAGATCACAACGCATAGATAGGCAAGGAGGGAACTTGAATTGGGCATCAAGCAAAAATACAAGAGTAGGCAAGATTGAACCTAAATGTACATCTAGTGGAAGATGCTAGGCGAGAACCATACTCAAATATTTCTACAAAACGCAAGGGAATCTAAATGCACATCTAGTGGAAGATGCAATGTAAGGAATGGACCTATCTAAGTATTGATGATATTCTATATGAGAGTAGACGATGACACTGTAAGCTCAAGCAAAAGAGTTGCCTCAATCATGATCATTGGCCAGCATAAGCAAGCAAATTATTTAGCGACAAAGTATCAAAGAACGTTGAATCACTTTGGTCAATCCTCACACTTAAGATTAAGTGCACAAGTGCACAAGTGTGAATCACATTGCCAATCATCAACTTAAACAACTAAAGCTAAATAGAATCACATAGGGCAGTTTTGGCACGGATCACAATAATTAAATAATGACAAATGTAAAGACAGAAATACCTCTAATGAAGGCGGATCCTACAACTTGAAGAATGCAACCCCAACTAACTCTTAGCGAAAGGTCAGCTCCGACGGACCAACGGAACGAAGAGAGCACAAATAAAATATAGAAGTGTTTTTCTGAAAAGATGAGATCTGCGAAAATTGGTTTCTCTGATCTCGTGAAAAATGTGTGCTTTTCTCTGATCTCGTGAAAATCTGTGTTTTTCTCTGATCTCGTGAAATCTGTCCGTGTTCCTGTGTGATCTTGTGAAATCCGTGTCTAAAGAATGGAGAATGAGACTCCTATTTATAGGCTTAGGAAAACGTAGATCTGAAAAAATATTTAATGAAAGTGAAGAATCGATTGTGACATGAAGTTAAAAAGGTGAGGAATCGATTCTTATCATTTTAGAAGCCTCAAGAATCGATTCTTTGGATAGTTGAAATAGTGAGGAATCGATTCTTTATTCTTTGGAAAACATGGGAATCGATTCTTTGCTCTTTGAAAACAAGTAGGAATCGATTTTCAGGACATCTATCATAGGTGAAAATCGATTCTTCACTTAGTTAAGACAATTAGGAATCGATTCATGGCCTATGGGATGGCTTGACAATCAATTTCAAGGCCTATGTAAAAAGAAGGAAATCGATTTTAGCTTTGCCTTGAGTATATGTAGAAATCGATTTCAAGCTTTAAACATATGATTGAGAAATCGATTCTTGGCCTGTAGGATTGCTTGAAAATCGATTTCATGGCCTTTAGAATATACTATAAATCGATTCTTGGCCTTTGGTATATAATAGAAATTGATTCTTGCTTTCCACAAAATTGTTTTTAGGTTTTTGCCATGCATGCATAAAATATTTTCCAAAGCTTGCCATGCATGCATAACATATTTTCATGCAAAAATCATTTTTATGAAATCTTTTGTGAGTGATGACCAAAATGCCCTTTTTGACCCTAAAAACCCTAATTTCCTAAAAAGTGCATTCTAAACCTAAAAATGATTTCAAAAACTTTGGAGCGGTTTCTAGGACCCAAAATGCAATGCATAATTTATTTTTGTGTGGAAAATTAAGGTTGGGACCTAAGCCGGACAAAATTGGGGTATGACACACGTTGTATACTGATGTTGGCTATTATGATGATAATGACTGTTATGTCCATGCTGTTGTTGACCTGTTGACTGTTGTGACGATAATTGTCTGTTGTGATTATCTGATATTCTGACCCGTGTATACGGTCTTTCATACGATTTCTTATACTGTGTGATATCTCACCCCTTCTGTTTGAATGTTACCCCTATGTTGGTAACGTGCAGGTGATCTCGAATGTAGACCATAGTTCTTCGTTAGTTCGGTGTCGTCGCTCTGATACGTAGCACTCGGGGGGATGAACGCTGATTTATTTTAGTTATGACTTTGCATTTTTTTGGATTTTAGTGCTGTGAGCCTGACATATTTGCAACGACTTTAATGATTGAACTTGTTGAATTTTCCGCTGCGTGATTGAATATTATTTGAGGTTGACGTTTTAAAAGTGCTATGTATTCGAGTTGTTTTTGAGAAATGTGACATCCGTTTTATCGTTAAAAACTCTGATTTTACGCTAATAAATTACTGGGTAGAAATGGGTGTTACATTACTGGTATCAGAGCAGTTTCGGTCTGTCCGGCCAAGTTGTCAAGTTACTGTGTCATTGACGATCAAGTATTATCAATTAGTTCTAACTGTTGCTTATGTTGTAGTGAGTAGTTGAAATGGCTGGAAGGAACGATGCTGCTATTGCTGCTGCGTTGGCTGCTATGGCCCAGGCCGTGGAGGGTCAGCAGAATGCTGGTGAGAATGCGGGGTCTCGTAGTTTGGCGACCTTTCAAAGAGAGAATCCGCCTACTTTCAAAGGCAAGTACAATCCCGATGGAGCGTTGGCTTGGTTGAAGGAGATGGAGAGGATCTTCCGTGTGATTGATTGCACTCCAGCGCAGAAGGTTCGTTATGGTACTCATATGTTGGCCGAAGAGGCTGATGACTGGTGGCTAGAGGCTAGTCAAATATTGGTGGCTACAGGTGAAGAGGTCACTTGGGTTGTGTTCCATAGGGAGTTTCTGAGGAAGTATTATCTAGAGGATGTTCGGGGTAAAAAAGAAATTGAGTTCCTTGAGCTGAAGCAAGGAAACCTGTCGGTTACTGAGTATGCTGCTAAGTTTGTGGAATTGGCCAAGTTTTATCCGCACTACAGTGAAGCAACTGCTGAATTTTCAAAGTGCATCAAATTTGAGAATGGGTTGCGACCAGAGATCAAGAAGGCCATTGGGTATCAGAAGATCCGCGTTTTTGCTGATTTAATTGATAGCTGCAGAATCTATGAAGAGGACAACAATGCGCATTATAAGATTATTAATGAGAAGAGGGGCAAGCCTCAGAATCGTGGTAAGCCGTAAGATGCTCCTGCCGGTAAGGGTAAGTCGAGAGTTGCTGATGGCATGAGAACTAGTGGGCGAGATGCTCCGGCTGGTATTGTGTGTTTCAGATGTGCAAAGACTGGTCATAAGAGTAATGCGTGTACTGCTGAGGGGAGGAGGTGTTACCGCTGTGGTAAAGTCGGGCATGATTCATCTGTGTGTGAGCATAAGGAGGTGATCTGTTTCAATTGTGGAGAAGAAGGTCACATTAGTACTCGGTGCGAGAAGCCGAAGAAGGAGAGGGTCAGCGGAAGAGTGTTCGCGTTGTCAGGATCAGAGGCTACTGAAGACGACGGTCTTATTAGAGGTACATGCTTCATTAATGATACTCCTCTAAATTCTATTATTGATACTGGTGCTTCGCATTGTTTTATTGCTGCTGATTGTGTCGCAAGGTTGGGTCTTGCGTTTTCTTCTATGCTTAGAGAGATGGTTGTCGACACTCCAGCTAAGGGGTCGGTGACTGCTTCTCTTATGTGTTCTCAGTGTCCCTTGTCGATCTTCGACAGAGACTTTGTTGTAGACCTGATTTGCTTGCCGTTGAGTGGGTTAGATGTGATCCTAGGTATGGACTGGTTGCAGCATAACCACGTTCATATTAATTGTAGTAGTAAGTCAGTAAGTTTTGCCGCTCCAGAGGAAGAAGAAACTGGGTTGTTGTCTGCCAGTCAATTGCGGAAGCTTATGCAGGAGGGAGTTCCGTTGTTTTCGCTGATAGCATCGCTGTCCTTGGAGAATCAAGCCATTATTGAGGAGTTGCGAGTGGTGTGTGAGTTTCCCGAAGTTTTCCCTGATGAGATTCCGAGTGTACCGCCAGAGAGGGAAGTTGAGTTTGCGATTGATCTTGTACCTAGTACCAGACCTGTTTCTATGGCACCGTACAGGATGTCGGCATCAAAATTGTCAGAGTTGAAGAAGCAACTTGAAGACCTGTTGAGAAGAAGTTTGTAAGGTCGAGTGTATCGCCGTGGGGAGCTCCTGTGTTATTGGTGAAGAAGAAGGATGGTAGTATGAGACTCTGTGTTGATTATAGGCAATTGAATAAGGTGACAATTAAGAACAAGTATCCACTTCCGAGGATAGACGATTTGATGGATCAGCTAGTGGGTGCTCAAGTGTTCAGTAAAATTGATTTGAGATCAGGTTATCATCAGATCAAGGTGAAGGATGAAGATATTCAGAAGACGGCTTTCAGAACCCGTTATGGTCATTATGAGTATTCGGTGATGCCGTTCGGTGTTACCAACGCACCAGGAGTATTTATGGAATATATGAATCGTATTTTTCATACTTACTTGGATCGGTTTGTGGTGGTATTCATTGACGATATTCTGATTTACTCCAAATCGGGAGAAGAGCATGCAAAGCATCTGAGGTTAGTATTGGAGGTACTGAAGGAAAAGAAGCTGTATGCAAAGTTGTCAAAGTGTGAGTTTTGGTTGAAGGAAGTGAGTTTTCTCGGTCATGTCATTTCTGGTTGGAGTTGTTTAAGGACTATGATTTCGGTTTGAACTATCATCCAGGCAAAGCTAATGTCGTGGCTGATGCTTTAAGCCGAAAGACCTTGCATATGTCGGCAATGATGGTTAAGGAGTTGGAACTGATCGAGGAGTTCAGAGATATAAGTCTGGTTTGTGAAGTGACACCTCAGAGTGTTAAGTTAGGGATGTTGAAGATTGGTAATGATTTTTTGAACAGCATCAGATAGGCCCAGAAATCAGATGTTAAGCTGGTAGACTTGATGGTTGGGATTGATCAATCTAAGAATGAGGATTTCAGGTTGGATTCCCAAGGTTTGTTGAAGTTCCGTGGTAGGATTTGCATTCCTGATGATGCAGAGATGAAGAGAGCCAATCTTGAAGAGAGTCACAGAAGTAAGTTAAGTATTCATCCGGGGGCTACGAAGATGTATCAAGATCTGAAGAAGTTGTTTTGGTGGCCTGGTATGAAGAGGGATGTAGCGCAATTCGTTTATGCATGTTTGACTTGCCAGAAGTCAAAGGTTGAACATCAGAAACCTGCAGGATTGATGCAACCGTTGGAAATTCCAGAGTGGAAATGGGATAGCATTTCGATGGACTTCGTGACGGGATTGCCTAATACTGCGAGAGGGTATGATGAAATTTGGGTGATTGTTGACAGGTTAACAAAATCTTCTCATTTTGTCCCTATTAACATCACATATCCAGTGTCGAGGTTGGCGGAGATTTATATCCGGGAGATTGTGAAGCTGCATGGAGTTCCTATGAGTATCGTTTCAGATAGAGATCTGAGGTTCACTTCAGATTTTTGGAAGAGTTTGCAAGAGAAGTTGGGGTCTAAGTTGAGGTTGAGTTCGGCGTATCACCCTCAAACAGATGGCCAGTCAGAGAGGACGATTCAGTCGTTAGAAGATTTATTGAGGGCATGTGTTCTGGAACAAGGAGGTTCGTGGGATTCCTATCTTCCACTGATAGAGTTCACGTATAACAACAGTTACCATTCTAGTATTGGGATGGTACCTTTTGAAGCATTGTATGGTCGGAAGTGTAGAACCCATTTGTGTTGGTATGAGTCTGGAGAGAGTGTGGTGCTTGGACCGGAGATTGTTCGCGAGACAACTGAGAAGGTGAAGTTAATTCGTGAGAAGATGAAGGCTTCGCAGAGCAGACAGAAGAGTTACCACGACAAGCGGAGGAAAGATCTAGAGTTTCAAGCGGGTGAGCATGTATTTTTGAGAGTCACTCCAGTGACCGGTGTTGGACACGCTTTGAAGTCGAAGAAGCTCACTCCTCGTTTCATTGGTCCTTATCAGATTTTAGAGAGAGTCGGGAATGTTGCATATAGAGTGGCTTTACCGCCTAACCTTTCGAATTTGCATGACGTGTTTCATGTGTCGCAACTTCGGAAGTATATTTCAGATCCGTCTCATGTGATTAGCATGGATGATGTGCAAGTTCGGGAGAATCTCACTGTGGAGACAATGCCGGTGCGAATTAAAGGTCATGAGATGAAGATTATTAGAGGAAAGGAGATCGCCTTAGTGAAAGTAGTCTGGTTGGGAGCTGCTGGCGAAAGTATGACGTGGGAGCTGGAGAGTAAGATGCGGGAGTCCTATCCCGAGTTGTTTGAACCAGGTAAAAATTTCGAGGACGAAATTCTTTTAAGTGGGGGAGAGTTGTAACACCCCAAAATTAATTAAATATTTATTTATTTATTTAATTAATTAATTATATTAGATTCATGTGATAGATATAATAATAGAATGATATATGTTAATTATATTAGTGTGTTGGTCCATATTAGAGTTAGAAATAACAAAGCGGAATGAATTGGCCCAATATGGTATTCGCATAAGGCTAAGGAAAATAGCCCATGAATGTATACGCATAGGGCTAGGTTTGGGGTTTCTCTGATAATTAGAAACAAAACATAATTAGAAGTGAGAAGAGGAGAGAGGGCGACGACTAGAGAGAAGAGAAGAGAGAAGGCGCGATCCACAAGCAAGGAGAGAGAGAGAGAGAGAGAGAGAGGCGTAGCACCAAGGGAGAGAAGGAAAGCTAGGATTCGATTTCTAAAAGCTAAGGTAAGGGTGAGGTTCATGCTTTATAAGGGTTTGTATGAAGGGTTGTATGTGGGTTAGGGTTTGGTAGTGATCATACATGTATTATATCTATTACGTGTATGATAAAATGTTTTGAATGCTATATTGGTTGATTTGGTCATGTAATTGATGTTCCTATGCCATATTACCATGTTTGATAATTGATGTGTTCATAAAAATATGTGTGCTATGCTGAATGTGGCGCCCTAGGCGCCCAGCCACTTTTTCAGTTTCTGGTTGTTGCTGAATGTGGCGCCCTAGGCGCCCAGTCACTATGTCCTGCGTTTTGATTTTTGGTTGTTGCTGGAACTGGCGCCCTAGGCGCCCAGTGCTGTTTTTGGTGTTGCTGGAACTGGCGCCCTAGGCGCCTATTGTTGTTGGGTGTTGCTGAGAATGGCGCCCTAGGCGCCCAGTGTGTCTCTGTGTTGCTGAATGTGGCGCCCTAGGCGCCCAGTGTCATTCTGTGTGGTTCTGTGTCGCTGAGCAAGGCGCCCTAGGCGCCCAGTATTTTTCCAGTGTTGCCCAGTGTGTTTCTGTGTCACTGAAAGTGGCGCCCTAGGCGCCCAGTGGTGTTCTGTGTTGTTCTGTGTGTTGTTGTGTTGTTCCAGTGTTGTTCCTGTGTTGCTGGGGAAGGTGCCCTAGGCGCCCTGTACCTGTACCTTTGCATGTGTTGCTGATTTTGGCACCCTATGCGCCCATAACTTGACATTTTGTTGCATGTTGATGTATGCGCCCTGTTCCTGGGCGCTGTGTTGTTCCAGTGTTGTTCCTGTGTTGCTGGGGAAGGCGCCTTAGGCGCCCTGTACCTGTCCCTTTGCATGTGTTGCTGATTTTGGCGCCCTATGCACCCAGAACTTGACATTTTGTTGCATGTTGTTGTATGCGCCCTGTTCCTGGGCGCAGTGTTCCTTGTTGTTGCGTTTTGGTTGGCGCCCTGTCCCTAGGCGCCTGACCCAGTGCTGCTGTTCCTGAGTTCTGTTACTGTATGTTGGCGCCCTGTCCTTAGGCGCCTGATCCTGTGTTGTTGATTCTGTGTTGCTGTTTCTGCGTGTTGCCTGCTGTTGGCGCCCTAGGCGCCCAGTCCCGTGCTGTTGCTGTTTTTGTGTGCTGGCTGCTGAGTGTTGGCGCCCTATGCGCCCAGTCCCCTATTTCTTGCTGTTTGTTGGCGCCTTTTGCGCCCAATGTTGTTGTTGGTTGTGGCGCCCTTAGCACCCATGTTGGTTACAAGCTTGTGGCACCTTTAGCGCCTATGTCCATGTTGTCCCTTGGCGCCTTCTCGCCCAATGTTGTTGCCTTGTTGGTGCCCTTAGCGCCCTATTGTCTTGTTGATTTGTTGTATCGGCCGGTGGCCATTGATGGATTGCCTCTTTAGGCATGGATTTGTTGTTGTAGGCCGGTGGCCCTTATTGATTCGTTGTTGTAGGCCTATGGCCGTTGTTGATGTGTATGGCTATTGTTTTGTCTGTGTTGCATCATTGAGTCGCATGCATATCATGTGCATATATGGCAGATGGCCCTGGAACATGTCTCTGAATTGTTGGATCGCCTCTTTTGGTGTGGATTTGTTGGAAGCCTCTAGTTACGGGCTGGATTTCGGTACCATCATGCATTATAGGGCAGACGGCCCTCTGATGAGCATCCTGCATTCATACCGCATGATTGAAGTCACTGACTGCTGTGACACGTTGTATACTGATGTTGACTATTATGATGATAATGACTGTTATGTCCATGCTGTTGTTGACCTGTTGACTGTTGTGACGATAATTGTCTGTTGTGATTATCTTATATTCTGACCCGTGTATACGGTCTTTCATACGATTTCTTATACTGTGTGATATCTCACCCCTTCTGTTTGAATGTTACCCCTATGTTGGTAACGTGCAGGTGATCTCGAATGAAGACCATAGTTCTTCGTTAGTTCGGTGTCGTCGCTCTGATACGTAGCACTCGGGGGGATGAACGCTGATTTATTTTAGTTATGACTTTGCATTTATTTGGATTTTAGTGTTGTGAGCCTGGCATATTTGCAACGACTTTAATGATTGAACTTGTTGAATTTTCCGCTGCGTGATTGAATATGATTTGAGGTTGACGTTTTAAAAGTGCTATGTATTCGAGTTGTTTTTGAGAAATGTGACATCCGTTTTATCGTTAAAAACTCTGATTTTACGCTAATAAATTACTGGGTAGAAATGGGTGTTACACTAAACCGGAACCCGAAACACCGAGCTCGACATCGCTAGTGTCCGAGGTAGTGGCGACCCGTTGGGACGAGTTCAATCCGGTCCGAGCCCCGGTAAACTGTCCCAAGGGCTACGAAGATCTTTGGATTTCGAAGTCGCAAGATTACTGGTCGAGGCCTCCATTTCCCTGAAGGACGAGTTTGATCTAGGCCGAGTCCTCGTAAACTGTCTTGAAGGCGACATTAAACTGACACTTCGAGTCCCTCAGATGGTCACGTTTTAACATGGCCGAAGCTGCCATTACCCTGAAGGGCGAGTTCGATCTGGGCCGAGTCCTGGTAAACTGCCCTGAAGGTGACATTAAAATGACACCTCGAGTCCCTCAGGTGGTCACGTTTTAACATGGCCAAAGCTTCCATTACCTTGAAGGGCGAGTCACTCGGTGGTCACATCATTCCCGAATACCGGATATTCAGAGGAACCTTGAGTCACTCAACGGTCATCTCTGTCTTGTAAGCACTAGCCCGGCTTCGTGAAGATTGTCCCTGGGTGCAAAAACTCACGTAAGCACAAGCCCGACTTCATGAAAGATCGCAGCTAGGTAACAAAATCCCAGTCACTCTGAGAAAGGGTCAACGGAGTCTTCAGGAAAGTAAACTCAGCTTTGGAGCTCGGACAAGTTTACAAGTCAAGATTGCTTCACAGGCGGCTCGACTTGGGGGGCAACTGTTACGGATTGGGCCCAATCCTCAATAGTGAGCCCCATTATCAAAAGCAAACTCATTGATCAACGGCTAAGATCTAAGTCCTAGATCGTACGGCTCTAATTCATTAGGTCAACGCCCCTTTACTCTATAAATAAGCATTCAACGCAATGCCAACGAGACACACCCTCCTATATTCTTACCTCTAACCAATTCACTTCCTGACTTGAGCGTCCGAGTGTCTTTGCAGGTACCTCCCACCTCGAATCGGAACTCCACCGAAGATCAGAACTCCATCGAAGATCGGAACTCCATCTAGGATCGGAACTCCACAACAGAGCTCAGTTAATCAAGACCTACTACTACCAACTATCCCGGATCGTCCATACCTTTTGTTCTGGACTGGACCAAGAGGCCCATTCAGCATTTGGACATGGATTGGCCCGATCACTTTGATCCATATCCACCATATGCAAGCCCAATTGTGGTTATCACACTTGGATGGCTCAGATCAACTCTATCAATCTGACGGCTCACAACGAACACGAATTCCTATAAATACCAGCTCACATTGCCATAACAAGGTAGATTCAGATTCCTAGCTAAATCACTCATCTATTCCCAATACTGACTTGAGCGTCGGAGTGGCTACGCAGGTACCCCTCCCGGGCTCGCACTAACCTCAGGCCAGGCAGCAAGTGACCTACCAACTGCAGTCCACCAACACTGCAAGGTACAGAACATTGGCGACCACAGTGGGAGATATCTATCTTTCACACCATCTCTACTCTTTGAACTTCCTCCTGCCTTCCCATGGCACCCAGAGGTAGACCCCGAGTCCAAAGCATTTCCACTCCGCAACCCCAGCCAGAGGGCACTCCCGAAGGCCTTGCTGCTTCCAAGACATTCAGGTCCCGGCACCTCAGCCAGCCTCTATCCAGATCCCAGTCCAACCTGGGGATGCGGCAACCATCCGCCAGCTCTTGGACCTGCTGTGTAACCGCACCCAGACTATCTTGAAGCAAGAAGCACGCCTCAGGTAGATAGAGAGGCGAATGACAGCCATGCCTGAGCAACCCCATCCTCGCTGGAACACCCCTTCCCCAAGGACAATGAGCTCCAGGCGCCGCAGATCTCCACCCAAGCGTCATCACAATCATCGCTCTCCACCTAGACGGAAGCGAGCTCGCCACTCTCCTCCTCGACGCGGCAGGTACCAAGGATCAAATTCACCTCCAAGCACCCCTCCAACCTCGCCTGACAGTACATACTGGCCTGAGGAGTCTCTCCCCAGGTCCTCATCGCTCGCAACCTCCAATTCTCGCGAGAGGTCGCGGAGCCGAGCCAAGACCCATAAGAGGCATCGCCAAAGATCTACCTCGAGGAGATCTCCCGCCCGACATGACCGTCGAGATATAGATCTCGGGGACTGGTCACCTCACAACTCACGATGGACCTCCAATGAAGGACCCTTCACTAGGAAGGTTGACGACTGCCCAATTCCGAGGACCTTAGAGAAGCTCCCAGCCCTCAAAACATACGATGGGACTGGGGACCCTGACAGGCATTTGGCCAACTTCTCTGTCATGATGAGATACTGGGGGGAAAGGGAACCTGTCCACTGCAAGATCTTGCCCCTCACTCTCACAGATTCAGCACAAGCTTGGTTCCAGGAGTTGAAACCAAACTCGGTTTCATCCTGGAGGCAGCTGGCCACCATGTTCACAACTCGCTTTGCCGCTTCCCGCTTGAAGCCAAAATCTGAATAGGTACTCAGGGCGATCAGGCAAGGAGAGAAAGAAACGCTTAGAAAATATCTGGAAAGGTTCAACAAGGAGGCTGGCAACGTCAGGAACCTTGAAGACAAGAGAAGGCTCTTTTGGATGAAGGATGACCTTAAGAAAGGAAGCCTGTTTCAAAGAGACGTAGGGATTAACAAACCCCGAAGCTTGGATGATTTCCTTTAGAAGGCACAAAAGTATATGGATTATGAAGAAGACAACATGGCATACCAAGAGGAAGCCAAGGTTGGCATCAAGAAGGACAAGCTGGCTTGCAAGGCCATTGAAGAACCATTGCGGAAGCGAGTCCAATATGACAGAACTCCTTGTGAGCCCCGACCTCGAAAAGGTCGCTCCGCAGAGTACACCCAGCTGAACACATCTCAGGCTGAGATCCTTGCCAAATGCGCCGATGCGGAGTTTCGGGACATCAAACAGCCCGAACCTCTCGTGCAAAGGAAAGACCAACCCTCTAAGAAGTACTGCCGTTATCACAAAAGTTATGGGCACAGTACCAACAAATGCAACACCCTCGGGGATGACATTGAAGAAATGATCCACGAAGGGAAGCTCGCTCAGTACGTGAATGAGGAAGATGATGAGACTCGTGACTCTGAATAGGGAGCAGGGCATCAGGACTAGAAACTAGAACTAGGCCTAGTTAAGAATTTTAATGTTTGGGCACAAATGCAGAATGTAAAAGCTCGATATAAAAGTTCATTTTGCAATTACAGTTTTTGCTTTAGTTCACTAGATTGATGCTTGTTCTAAAGAAAAATTCCTTAAGGTCAAGAAAGAAAAAGGGCCCAACTCCATAGTTAGGAGTAGAGCGAGACAAGTTTGAGACCCGACATAGCCTGCAAGGAAGGACTGCCTACCTCGCAGGGGCAACCTCGACATTAACTCTAAGCCAAGACCATCTTTCCAAGACGATGGTTTTGCAAATACATCTCTGGATGCAAGATCGCACGAAGTAGGCAAGCGATGACGTGCACCTCCAATCCTAGCAAAGGAATCAAGAGTGCCACGGGACGCCGAAGCAAATAAGGCCATCGTTAAAAATACTGGTCAAAGGAAGACACCATGATCGTTTGCATTTTTCCTAATTACCAAAGCAAGAATCTCATAATTCTTTCCACTAAGTGACATTGGCGGTCACAACCCCTTGGGCGAGTTCTATCCGGGCCGAGTCCTGGTAAACTGTGCCAATGGTATACTTCAAGCTGACCTTGTTGGTCACAACCGCTTGAGCGAGTTCTATCCGGGCCGAGTCCTGGTAAACTGTGCCAAGGGTACACTTCAAGCTGATCTTGGTGGTCACAACCCGTTGGGCGAGTTCTATCCGGGCCGAGTCCTGGTAAACTGTGCCAAGGGTATACTTCAAGATGACCTTGGTGGTCACGACCCCTTATGATGAGTTCTATCCAGGTCAAGTCTTGGTAAACTCTGTTTAGAGTATACTTCATTACAAATTGTCCCGAGAGGCGTCGACAACTTAACCGCCTAAAGCAAGACAAATTTAGCAACTGTCTATCGAAAAAATCCTAAGTCCAACGAGAAGGCGCACAAGCGGAAAATCACCAGTAGGGCGTGAGACCATGAGGTCACGGTTCCATGATCAAGGTTTGCTGGTGAAGGGCGCCAAGGGCGCCAAGATCCCATGTTCACGGTTCGCATGTTCACGGTTTGCAAAGTGAAGGGCGCCAAAATTCTATGTTCTTCGTTTGCAAATGCAGGGCGCCAGGATCCCATGTTCACAGTTTGCATAAGCAGGGCGCCAAGATCACAGTTTGAGCTATTGGGCGCCAAGGTGACGGGGTTCCATAGAGCAAGGTCACGGTTTGTGGTGCTGGGCGCCAAGGACGCCATGGTCACGGTTTGAGCTGCTGGGCGCCAAGGGCGCCAAGGTGATGGGTTGCATAGAGCAAGGTCACGGTTTGTGGTGCTGGGCGCCAAGGTCACGATTTGAGCTGATGGGGGCCAAGGACGCCAAGGTGACAGGTTGCATAGAACAAGGTCACCTTTTGTGGTGCTGGGCGCTAAGGGCGCCATGGTCACGGTTTGTGGTGCTGGGCGCCAAGGTCACAGTTTGAGCTGCTGGGCGCCAAGGTGACGGGTTGCAAAGAGCAATGTGACGGTTTGTGGTGCTGGGCGCTAGAGGCACCAAGGTGACGGTTTGTGTTGCAGGGCGCCAAGGGCGCCAAGGTGACGGTTTGTGTGGTTAGGCGCTAAGGTGACGATTTGCAAGGTGACGGTTTGTGCTGCAGGGCGCCAAGGTGACGGTTTGTGTGGCTAGACGCCAAGGGCACCAAAGGCGCCAAGGTGACGGTTTGTGCTGCAGGGTGCCAAGGTGACAGTTTGTGCTGCAGGGCGCCAAGGGCGCCAAGGTGACGATTTGTGTTGGCTCCTGGGCGCCATGGGCGCCAAGTCCTTGCAAGTTCACAGTTTGTGTTTGCTCCTAGGCGCCATTGGCGCGAAGGTCACGATTTGTTCCAATGTGACCATGGCCATAGTTTGTGGCCTTTAAAGAAGAAAATCATGGTCACGGTTTGCTTAAGGGAAGCCATGGTCACAATTAAGAAGCATCTCGTATGGTCATGATTTGCGAACTTCAAGCATAAATGATGATTCACAATTTTCTTATGGCCATAATGTGCATTAAAAGAAGAAGGAAGAAGACATACACTTACCCAAGAGGGGAATAAAAGAAGCTTGCTCCCACTTCTCACACACCTCTCTCAAAAAATTTCAAAAGAGTAATTCAAGAGATGAAGACCCACCTACTTAGGGTGGGTGAAAAAAGTGATAAGATCATTTTTCTTTTCTTTCTCAAAGATCAAAAGCAAAAGTATTATCGTCAAACAATGACATTTTTCCCGACCTGACAAGGCATACGAGCCATCGCGTCGGATGAATCAACGAAAATCCTTCAAGCCAAGACCATCATCTGGAATAATCTCGGCTTGGGGGGAAATTGTTCTGGACTGGACCATGAGGCCCATTCAGCATTTGGACATGGATTGGCCCGATCACTTTGATCCATATCCACCATATGCAAGCTCAATTGTGGTTATCACACTTGGATGGCTCAGATCAACTCTATCAATTTGACGGCTCACAACGGACACGAATTCCTATAAATACCAGCTCACATTGCCATAACAAGGTAGATTCTGATTCCTAGCTAAATCACTTATCTATTCTCAATACTGACTTGAGCATCGGAGTGGCTTCGCAGGTACCCCTCCCGAGCTCGCACTAACCTCCGACCAGGCAACAAGTGACCTACCAACTGCAGTCCACCAACACTGCAAGGTAGAGAACACCTTCCAAGATACGGTACATGACAGAATATATTTGTTGTTTCACTTGAATATGTAAGTGTTCTAGTTAAGATTTGGAATTGGAATTATGGGGTTGTGTATGGTACACAACGTGGATACGTTGTGCAGGATAGAATTCCCTGCTAGGAGTTACGTGAACTTATTGTCTTTTCCATTTCTTACACACAATTCCAACGTGGAAATGGATGAAGAGGTCACCTCCGAGGTCGGAATTTCTCTTCCAGTCGCGGGTTTCCACGTCAGACGTATTGGTCGGCGTAGCCGGAAATAAGTGACGCCGCGCGAACCACATATACGAATCAATTTTTGACTCGAACCTTCTTTCTTGTCTAAACAACAAACAGCAAGACACAAACACAATCCTCGGTACCTCTTTCTTTCCTTCTCTCATGGCCGCTGCCGCTGTTTCTCTTTGCACCGTTAATACACGGAGTGCCGTTCCCTTCTTAACCTCTACCTTCTCGAAGTCCCGCTTATCCATAGCTCATTTTTCTTCCCAAACCACAAAACGATGTCGTATCGTCAATTCCGTGACGGAGGATCGGGAAGCGGTTCCGGTGTCAGAAAACAACAGAGGAGCTCTATTCCATGAACATGAGGGTTCTTCTTCACCTTCAAAGGCTGAAACAACAGACGTTGCTCCTGATCCTGATCCTGATTCTGATCTCCTCACAAGCAGTAGAGCCATCAATGCCGCCATCGTTTTGGGATTTGGGGCTTTTGCTGTCACCAAATTGCTCACTATTGACCATGATTACTGGCACGTCAGTATCTTCAATTATTCAATTTTATATCTAGACAAATGCTAATTAGTCTTTAACCGTGAACAAGTGAAAAGATTATTGAAAAGTATTTGACTATTAGAATAAGTCCTCAATTTAGTTATCTCTCTTGTTTAATCCCTAAACTATGAAAAATATATTAAATAGTCCATAAAGTTTATTTCAATACATCAATTTAGTTCCTAAGCGGCAAATTTCAATGATTAAATTGATAGAAGAAGATAAATTTAGAGACTTTTTATCAGTTTTTCATAGTTTTGGGACTAAATTGAAGAGAGTAATAGTTTAGGGATTAATGCGAGCTACTCATTACTATTACTAGCTCTGTAGCATAGCTTCAGATCGAAAGTATGTCTGGTGTCTTAAATTATTATCGATACGTGTTGGTGTTAGTGTCTATGTCGGTGCTTCATATATTACTAGTGAGTTAAATAATATATTTTCCAATAACAAGTTTCTATTTCTTGATTTAAGGAGCAAACATGTAGTTCCAAGATTGTTGTTACCTATGTTCTTGTTGGTTGCACAAGTCACTTTTTACAATTGATGGTTGAAACTAGTATGTTGTGTGGAATATATGGAAGAAGTTTAAAACTAATTAGGGTCTTATGATGCAGGGTTGGACCCTTTATGAGATACTAAGGTATGTGCCTGAACACAATTGGGTTGCCTATGAGCAATCTTTGAAAGCAAACCCAGTTTTAGCTAAAATGGCAATAAGTGGAGTTGTCTACTCAATTGGAGACTGGATTGCCCAGGTATGTTTTTTACTTACAAATATATCAACTGCTCAACTTGTAGAGAGTTATAACTTAAAATCTAGTCTTCAGCTACTTCTGTTAGAAGAATTGAGAATGGAAGAAAGAAAGAAATACAACAAATCTTATTGAATAATAATGGTTTATATAGAAGATTACATCAATGGATAACTAGCTAACCAACTAACTAACTTTTATCTGTAATAGCTTCTAACCAAATATCCAAAATATACAGTGTTATGAAGGAAAGCCTATTTTTGAGTTTGACCGGACGCGACTCTTCAGATCAGGTCTTGTTGGGTTTACACTCCATGGATCTCTATCTCACTATTACTACCAACTATGTGAGGTGATTATTGTGCCTGTTTGAGTTTGAACTATTAGTGGATATTCTGTAATGGCTAAAATTGTTTGTGTTATTTCACAGGCTTTTTTTCCTTTCCAACAATGGTGGGTTGTCCCTGCTAAAGTTGCTTTTGATCAAACTGTCTGGTCAGCAATTTGGAACAGCATCTACTTCGTGGTTTTGGGCTTGTTGCGTTTCGACTCCATGACTAACATATATGGTGAACTGAAGTCAACATTTTGGCCCATGCTTACTGTAAGATGCTATTTTATTTGTTTCTTTCTGCTATTTCAGATGCTATCTGTAATTACTTGCCTTGACTCTTTGTTCACATAGCTTTAATTTCATTGTAAAGTCATGGAGAAACATCCTTAAAACATTTCAAGGATGAATGATAGTATGATGAGTAAATTGTGTAACATTCTAAAAAATAATTGTTTGATTAGCAAATTTTCTTCTGGTTGGAGTACTAAAATTTGTTATGATATGCTTTACAGGCTGGATGGAAGCTTTGGCCTTTTGCCCATGTGATTACATATGGTGTGGTTCCTGTTGAACAAAGGCTTCTTTGGGTGGACTGTATAGAGCTCATCTGGGTCACAATACTTTCAACGTAGGTTTTCTAGATATTTTTGTCATATCATATTGAATCATTATAGACACGCAACCTTTTTCTTTGTCAGAAGCTGTGTTATTAATGTCCTTTTATGCATGGAAAAACAGTCTCTGAATAGCATAAAAATGTGAAAATACAATCACTGAAAATTGTCAATAAGATTTCAATTCTTATCCAATCTTGTTTTGTGTTTAGCTATTCAAATGAGAAATCAGAATCCCGAATATCTGAGTCAGCATCAGAAACAAGCTCGTCTACTTCAAGCCAGAATTCTAAGGTAACAGCTAAGAAGCCTGTATTATTCCTCTGGGATGTTTTAAATTTGCAGTGTCCTCATGATCATTATCTTGAAATGAAAAGAAAACACTGCTTACCACATTTTAACATTAACTAATACATATCACCGTTTCTATGTTCTGACATATGTTAGCATACCTATGATTCTTTTGTTCCAATTAGATTAGATGCCTCTTCTATCAATGTTGTACATATAACGAGCTAATTATTTTTTTTTCTGTTTTTATTTTGTCTGTGATGTGTAATTTGTATTGTGGCAGGAATAAAAACGAGTGGAAAATAGGGAGACAAAAACTATATAGTTTCATAGCAGTTACGAGGGTCATCAACTTTGCAAAAGCTTGTGATCACTGGAGTTAAAAATCGAAGAATCTATAAGGAAGATCCAATCTAATTGTTTGGCCATGGGATATAATTATAGAGGCCCGCATCCTTTGGCCATGATGAACTATTGAGGTTGAGATGATCTGATACATAGGTTATTGTATATATAAACAGATTCACGAAAGCTAAAGTGTATTCTTTTTCTTGGGGTGCATTGAATTCCCTTACATATCTGTGATGAAAATTGCTTCTCAGTGCTAGAAGAATTGTGCGAAACCACTTATCTGTAATCTGTACTTTTTTTTTTTTGATAAGCAAGGTTAGTGGGGGGGGGGGGGGGGGGGAGGGACCCGAGACCTCTTTCTTGCACTCCTTCGGTACCCCTTAGCTCGCCAACTGAGCTACCTACTTGGGATCTGTAATCTGTACTTGTATATGAGCATTTAACTATGCTGAAAAATGGGAAAAAGCTCCTATAATCAATATAAGGCTTAAATATCATTTTGGTCCCTGCAATTATAGTGATTGTCCATTTTAGTCCCTACAAATTTTTTTTTTTTAAAATGGTCCCTGCAAAATGTTTTTTTTATCCGTTTTGGTCCCTGTTGCCATCTGTAAGCCTATTTGTCACGTTTGTTTTTTGTTTTCAGCTGATGTGGCCTATTTTAAAACAAGTGGCAATGCTGAAGTGGATTTAATTGATATCTAGACTGCCATGTCACACGAATTCCCTAAAATACCCTTTTAATGTTACAAATCAATTTGGGGAAAACACAAGTCTCAAAACGGAAATTAGTTCACGAAGGCAGAGAGATGAGCGAAGGTTGAGGGTGAGAAACGAAGGCCATGCGAAGCAGAGAGAACGTGAAGGTGTGGTTGCTGACGACGTTGATAACAGCGGCCGCGACGGCGAAGGTTCAAGGTGTGTTTACAGAAATGGTTTTTACTGTTTGTTTTCACCATGGTGGTATTTTGTCAGGGATTGGGTTATATGTTACAAAGGGGGTCTTGAAACAGTTGTTGAGGGTATTAACACTGATAAGTGGAGTTATTTTGAAGCTATTGGGTTGTTGAAGGACTTAGGTATAGAACTTGGATATCGAATGTGGTGGAAGGTGGATGAAGATGCGAGGTTTAGGCTTATTAGGGTTGATGAAGATGCAATAGAGCTTGGGAATTACGGTGAGAACAAAAATGCGTGGTTGACATATATGTAGAGCATGATGTGGATGAAGGACTTGGTTTAGTTGATTCACCTCATGTTGTTGATGTTTCTTTGGATGATTGTGTCCTAGCTGACAATGATGATTGTAGCGACCAAAAAATCTGGAAAGGAGGGATTCTTCGTCATTTTTGAAATGAAGCCACCATCAATGTTTATTTAATAGAAAAAACATTGAAAAAAAAGGTTCGGGGGTCGATTATGTGTGGGAAAGGTATTTTAGCACCCCACGACATCCTTTCGAAAAAAAAGGTTACCTTTTAATTTAACGTGTAGAAAAAGTTAATTCAAAGAAAACACTCTAATTTACCCTTTTTATTATTTACAAAATTGAAAAGGAAGACCTAATAAAAATTTTGGTTTTTTGCGCTTAACAGGAGGGGGCCCCTGCTCCTACGTATCCCCAGGTGCGATGGAGAAATCAAAGCTACGTAGTTCTTGAGTAGAAAATGTTTGTGTGTTTGGTGTTTTTTATTTATTTTTGAAATTGGGAAGAGGTATTCGTAATGACCAAACGAGTAGAACTCAGAGTGGTCGTTACTCATAGCCCATTTGAAAACCAAAGTTGTTACTAACAGTCAAACAAGTTGAGCTCAAAGTGACTATTAGTAACAGACCGCTTTTTTGTGTGAGTTTGATTGTTTGAAAGGGAAGAAAAGGAAGAGAGAAGAAAAATTGATTTGAAAGCATTACGGTGTAATAGAAAAAAATATCATGGGTCATGTTAAAAGGGGGTAGATGCAATTAACAACAGCGGATGTAAACAACAGTTTTTTTTTTATAAAAAAAATGTGTGCGCAGTGATGAGAAACGTGCGGGGTGTAAGTAATAAATCTGTTTTATTTTAATGAAATAATAAAAAAAAAGGAAAAAGACCCAAGCCCACTATACATGCTAATATACTCAGACCGCTAATTACATTTACCCTAATTTCATTCTCCTCACCATCTGCGCCGCCACACATCTGAGAGAGAGAGAGGGTGGGTTTTCGAGAGAAAGAGAAATGAGAAGACGATGAAAAAAAAAAGAAAAAAGAAGAAGAGAGAGAGAGAGAGTGTGAGAGAGAGAGAGAGAGAAGAAAGAGGGGAACGAAGGAGAATGGGCCATGATGGAGGGGGTGTACCGACGGTGGGAGAGAGAACACCACCGATGGCTATGGTTGTGGTTTTAGGTGGTCACGGTGGTGTGGGGCGGTTACGATGGAGGGACGAGTGAGGGAGAAAGTGAAGGATGGTGAGAAAGTGAAGTGTGGCCGAAGGGAGGGTGGTGGTTACGGCGAGGGATGTGGGTTGTCACGGTGGTGAGGCGCGGGTTTGACGGTGGCTACTGTGGTTGTTGGTGGTGAAACAGTGTTAGAGGGGTTTGATGGTGGTTCTGTGGCGTTTGGTGCGAGGCTATGACGGCGACGCAGCAGCGACTGGTGTTCCGGTGAGGTAAGTCTGATTCTCTTCTCATTTTTTTTTTACTCTTTCTTTCCTTCCACCTGTTTTCCTTGAGACTACTTCCTATCTCCATCCATTTTTTATTTCTCATACACTGTTTGTACCATCATTTTTATTAAAAAAATACAAACAGTGACATAAAAGTGATAACAGTAGTTTTCCTCTCCCTCTATCTTCTCTGTTCTTATATATATTTACTTATAAAAAAATATTTTACTTAAAAGAAAAGTTGTATTACTCCACTAGCCATTTTGATCAAACAGATGCACAATACACTGATTAGCTACTCGATAGGCATACACATGAAAACAATAGTCATTTCATTTTGCTAAAAAAAAGAAGCTAACAGATGTAAAAAAGAAGTGGTTATAAAAGAAAGCGGTTAATATATTTCAAAGGAAATTGTAATAGCCCCATATCATACATAAGAGAAAATTAAAGCACGCTATTTTGAATAAACAGATGAGGATGAGAATCAACCTTTCTCTCTACTGCTTTAAACTCTTTCTTTTGAACCTCCAAATCTGCTTCTCAACTCTTCTTTACTGAACTCTAAAATTTTTTATGGTAATATTAGTGTTGTGTGTGTATTGCTGTGCGTGAGTATTTTTTGTGCATCTCTCAGTCACTATCTCCGCCCCTTAGTGTGTGCCACTGTTTGATATTTATAGGCAGATTGGTGTGGTGCTGAGGACTCAAAAAGGACATAAATTAGGGTAATTTAGGGCGCTATGGTGAGGAGAGAAAGGACAGCATCAAGGGCGCAAAGGACAACACCATTTGAGTCAGCAAAAGGAAGGACAGTAGCTGGTAATGGAGGAAGGACAATACTGGGGCACAAAGGACAACATCAAGGGAGGAATCCAAAGGACATCCTAGCTAGGGCAGCTGCTGCTGCGCCCCTTCCCTCTTTTTTCTTTTTTTTGAATT
Organism: Astragalus membranaceus; assembly: GCA_039519185.1. Taxonomy (NCBI): domain Eukaryota; kingdom Viridiplantae; phylum Streptophyta; class Magnoliopsida; order Fabales; family Fabaceae; genus Astragalus; species Astragalus membranaceus. Next base: position 207,925,846 of record CM076846.1, on the reverse strand, counting down.
TTGTATTTTAATTTTGGTACTATTTCCTTTTGCTGTTTTTGTCTATATATGTGTAAAAAGACTTGATTATGTAACAATAAACCTTTGACTATTCAGCTCAATTGCTCATTATATTTCCAATTATTTTGTATATTTTGTACCAACAATAATAAATAATCTAAAAACTATGATATCAACGATAAAAAAATTAGCATCAAAATAAACGTTGTACGATGAGTGCTAAAGACACACACACACATTTAAAATGATACGTCACACAACGAGGGTAAAAACTTTTTTGGTTAATCGGACAAAATTAGGGTATGACAATGATGAGACTGATTCTGACTACGAGTATAGTAGTAGGATGATGCTAAAGATGTTCATTTTGATGATAGTGAGGATGAGAGAGCTTTGGGATTAGATGATGTGTTTGGTGTGGATGAGCCCCCCCTCCACAAGTGGTTAAAGAACAGAATAAAAATAGGGTGAATGTAAAAGCCAAAAGAGCCCAAAACCATGATAGTAGTGATGAAGAAGATGTTATGGAATATGAATATTCAACTGATGAACTAAATAGCAGTGATCCAGATGCATCAGATGGTGAAAAAAGCCTAAATATGAAAAATTTAGAGTTGAGCAACTTTAGTGTTAGTCCTATTAATGGGCAAGACATGTGGCCTGAAGTTGAATGTGATGAGCTGCTGCCACCACAATTCAAGAGAGGGCCAGGAAGGCCTAAAAAACTAAGAAGAAGGGAGCCTGATGAACCTACAAATAATACCAACAGGATGATGAGGGAGGGGACTAGTTACAGATGCACTAAATGTGACAAATATGGTCACAATGCTAGATCTTGTAAGAGCCAAATCATCAACCCAGCAGCACAAGCTAGAAAGGTATTTTTAATGTTTCAGTCTTCATTTTTTTTCATACTTTAGAGATTGTGTATTGTTTAATATTTTAGAGATTGTGTAATGTTTCAAATTTTAGAGAAAACCGAAGAAAGTGCCTCAAGCAAGACAGCAACAAGTGCCACCAGCAGAACAGCAACAAGTGCCGCCAGCAAGACAGTAACATGTTCAGAAATTTGTGCAACCAAGGCAGCAAAGACCCAAACTTCCAATCAAGAGTGTTAGAAAGAGTTGCAGAATTATTAATAGGAACTTGGCAACACCTATTGTTGGTCCTGGGAGTGATGAAGCATCCCCTATTATTGTTGATGATGGAGGAAAGTTGACACAAGAAGACCCTAATGTTTAGGTCTATTTTGGATGTATTTTGGAAACTCAAAGAATGTTTAGGTCTATTTTGAATGAATGTTTAAAATGCTGCAAAATATGCTGCTAAAATGCTGCAAAATATGCTGCTGAATTTTACCAACTTGTTATTACCAATTATGCTGCTGAATTTTACACCATAAGTAAGTAAACCATATCCATTCATTAATTCCATAAAAATCATTACAACATCATAGTCTCCTAGTACATCATGTGTCCTAATACCTCACTACATACTAACACCATAAATCATTAAATCACTAAATACTAACACCATTACATTATTTCCTCCCATAGCTAAAAGCCAACAAAACCCAACTAATTAACATCAACCCCATAAGCCACTTCACTTTACTCCTCTCATACTCCAACTTCGTCTTTAATTTTGCAATTTTCTGTGAACTGAACTTTGACATTTCCTCAGAACAGCTCCAAACAATTGGTGTTTGGGCTTCAACACCTTGTTCTGGTCTTGCATTATCCAGTTCGGAATATTGGGAGGCATTCACCATTGGTATTCTATCTACATCAAGCAGATCATCCCAAATGAACAACTCACATGTCACCCTCTTCTACAAAAAGTATCACAATTAACAGAATTTCATTAACAACATATAATTATCAGAATTAAATTAGAAACCCTAATTAACAAAAAAAATTAAACCATAAATTGAGAAGAAATGTAAGAACTTACATTCCAATTTCTGCATTTCCAAAACCTTCTTCCCCTATTTAAATCAGTGCCTGAAATGAACATCCTCATGGGTAATTGACAACCACAAAGAGGTACCATTCCATGCCTTGAGTTAGCCACAGATGACCCAGCTCTCGAACTTGACATTTTTGAAGTGAGTGAGCGAACCTGAGAGAGACAAAGAGATAGCAAACATGGAAGACAGAGAGAGAACAGGAGGAGGAGACGAAACTGAACCTTGGTGCTAGAAGAGAAGGAGTTGTTGGCGATGGTGAGAAGATGAGTGAGGGAGACGAAGGTGAGAGGAATTTAGCCCTAATTTGAAGTTGGGTGAGGGTAGGGGTATAATAGGAAATACACATTTCATTTAAGTGACATAGCAGTCCATCTGTGGAAAAAATCCACCTCAGCGTTGCCACATGTGTTAAAATCTGCCGAATCAGTTTAAAAATCAAGGTAGGGACCAAAACGGATAAAAAAGCATTTTGCAGGGACCATTTTAAAAAAATATTTTTCCAGGGACTAAAATGGATAATCGCTGTAATTGCAGGGACCATTTTAAAAAAATATTTTTGCAGGGACTAAAATGGATAATCGCTGTAATTGCAGGGACCAAAATGATATTAACTTTTCGAGATGCTCACGGAGAGTTGATTTGGGCGTTTGCTTACAAGCTGAAACCTTGTTCGATTCTGGAGGCGGAGCTCCGATCTATCTTCCATGGCTTCTCCTTTGCGCGGGATCGTGGCTGTCGCATGCTAGTGGTTGAATCTTAATGTGTTGATGCTATCAAGATGCTCGTTGATGGGGTTTCGCCGTCTCACCCGTTGGCTCCTCTAGTCACCATGATTTTGGGGAAGATGAAGGCTCCTTGCTCTGTGAGGTGGAAACATGTGTTCCGTGAAGCTAATGCGGAGATGCACACCATGGCTAGGTTTAGTTTAGGGTTGGATGTAATTTTGATAATCCTAGACTCTCCTCCCTCTGGCTTCAGTGTTGGAAGCTGATATCAGAGGGTGTTTGGTCCGCTAGGTTTGTGTTTTTTGAGCCAACCTACCTGCCTCTGTCGTTTTGGGCCTTTTGGTCACCGAAAAAAGAGATCCTCTCTCTCTCTCTCTCTCCGAGGAAGAGGTTCAAACATCCCTAACAACTTGTATCTGAACGACAACCTCCCTTGCTTTTCACTCACATCCCCATCTTGTGGCTTTGGGGGCACCGTCGACGTACCATCGCCCTCCCTCTTTTCACTCTCCACGTTCATGCTCTCCACGTTCATTCTTTACCTATACACGGAGTAAAGTAAATATTATTCTCTTTTTCATATTATTAACATTTTGACATCTTCAATTTCTTTTTACATTTTTTTTTAAAAAATAATGAGAACTTTCTCTGACCTAAGTTAGTGTCGTAGGTAATGAACATTAGACATTATTTTGACTTAAGTTGACATGTGGAAAGTGTCTTAATTAAGAAAGGTGAGAACTTTCTCTAACCCGGGGGTGATATGGTTAATGCAGTTGTTACAAAAGGTGAGACCTTACCCTTGATAGCCTCGCAAGTGCACGAGTCGTATCGCGTAATAAAAGAGTTATCGATCCACAGGGAGAGCCTAGGTGAATACCAATTTAATTTTTCAAAGTTGATTAACTGAAAAGAAAGTGTTTTTAGAAAGAAGGAATGTTTTAGTAAAGTCTACTCACTCATGATCATTGTAGACAAAAGAGGAGAGAAGAAAATAAATGACTTGGAAAATAAATGGGAAAGAAAATAAATGACTTGGAAAATAAAGGACTTAGAAAATAAATTGCAAGAATTTAAATATCAAAGAAAATAAATGACTTGGAAAATAAAGGGCAAGAAAGTAAATGACTTGGAAAATAAAGGGGCAAGAAAGTAAATGACTTGGAAAATAAAGGGGCAAGAAAGTAAATGACTTGGAAAATAAATGACTTAGAAAATAAATTGCAAGAATTTAAATAGCAAGAAAATAAATGACTTGGAAAATAAAGGGCAAGAAGGTAAATGACTTAGAAAATAAAGGGCAAGAAAATAAAGTGCAAGAAAATAAATTGCAAGAATTTAAATAGCAAGAAAGTAAAAGAATATGAAGAGCATGAAGAATAATCTTTAGAGAATTTTTGAGATGAACTTTGTCACAAAATTCAAGTCTTGAGAAATGATTCACTCACAAAACCAAGTCTGATTACAAGTGAGGATCAAGGTCCTATTTATAGGAAAATATGAGGGGAGATATCCATCAACAAGTGGGCATAGCACTTGAGTGGAAGGGCAAAATAGTCAAAAAGAAGTGAAAAAATCAAGTTGGCAAAGATAGCCACCAACAAGTGGCCGTAGCCAATTTTGACTGCATTTTGGCGCCCTTGGCGCCCATGGTGCCCTGTCCTGCGCCAGTTCTGCGCCAGTTTGCGTTGTGCTGTCGAATCTGGGAGAGAGATGCTGTCGAATTCTGGGAGACAGATGCAGTCGAATTCTGGGAGACAGATGCTGTCGAATTCCGACCTGCTGAGACAGAAGCAGTCGAAATCTGGAAGACAGATGCAGTCGAATTCTGAGAGACAGATGCTGTCGAATTCTGACCTGCTGAGACAGAAGCAGTCGAAATCTGGAAGACAAATGCAGTCGAATTCTGACAGATGCAGTCGAATTCTGGGAGACAGATGCTGTCGAATTCTGGAAGACAGATGCAGTCGAATTCTAACCTGCTAAGACAGAAGCAGACGAAATTGCTTCAAAATAAAACCTGAAGATAAAAAGTAAACATTTGCAGTAAAATAGATCAAAAATATAATTAAAATACTAAAAAGACTTAATAAAATAACTATTAAAAAGACTCTAAAAATAGACTTATCAAACTCCCCTATGCTTGAACCTTTGCTTGTCCTCAAGCAAAAACAGTGTAAATCTTTAGGCCAATTCTGAAGGAAAATTATTTTCATATCGAAACCTTAAGTGAACTGTGGGGCAATTTTAACATTTTGGTTTGAGAGCTACTATTTTGGGCTTCTTGTGGAATTGAGAGACAACTTTAAAGTATCAGTACTCTAGAGAGGATATTAATGTCATCATAGAACCGGTTCCCCAACATTCTTAAGCTTGGGTCCTCCATTTACTAAGATCGGGTCTCAAAGGAGGGTCTTTATACGTTGGGTATTCAAGCATTTTTCTTTTCTTTTTGATTTTATATGTTAACCATTTATTTTGACATTTAAAATGCACTAACTTTTGCATTTTTGAATTGGTTTTGCATATATATATATATATATATATATATATATATATATATATATATATATATATTTGATACCCCAACTCAGACGTTTTTCTCCAGTAATCGCGCATCTAGTAAATGTCACCAAGAGAACCAGGTTACTAGTTTCTTTTCAGTCCCTCTAATTGTATTAATAACTGAAAACAGTCTCAATAGTGTGTGTGTGAAAAAGCCCTAGAAGTAGAAATCGAACCATGATACAATTTTGTTGTTCCCAACCAGTCCACCTAGATGATTGCTAATGAAAAATTGAAAAATTATTTTTGTCCAGAAAAGGCTTATCTAAAACATGCTTAGGGTTCACAAAGTTTCGTGATGGAGGGAGCAGATACAACTCAAAGTACAAAAAGATAAAAACTCGGCAATGCAATAAAGACATTCCTAATAAAAGTAATAAAATACCCCCCCATGCTTGGACTAGGCATTATCCTCAATGATTTTTCAAATAAAACAAAAGGGGTTAGGAGAGCTCACCTGGCTGTCTGGTTCAGGATACTCAGCCCTGGGGTATTTTATTTTTCAACAAATCGAAAAATACATTAAACCGTGGGTTGCCTCCCACGCAGCGCTCTTTTAACGTCACTAGCTTGACGATCAAAATTTCAATTGGGATCCTGCAGAACTAAACTAGTTTCTTTCTCAATTGGGTCACCAATTAAATAATTTTTCAGCCTTTGACCATTGACTTTAAACGATCCGGTTTTCTCTCTCCAGATCTCTACAGATCCGAAGGGGTAAACCTTACAGATTTCAAAAGGATCGGACCATCTTGACTTTAATTTTCCCGGAAAAATTTTTAGCCTGGAATTAAACAATAACACCAGGTCACCCTCCTTGAATTCTCTACGAATAATACGCTTATCATGCCAATTTTTTGTTCTTTCTTTGTAAAGTTTGGCATTCTCATAAGCATCCATTCGCAGTTCTTCCAATTCGTTTAGTTGGAGTTTTCTTTTTTCTCCGGCTAATTCCATGTTCAGGTTAAGGCGTTTAATTGCCCAGTAAGCTTTGTGCTCTAGTTCTACCGGAAGGAGGCAAGACTTCCCATAAATTAATTTGAAAGGAGTCATTCCTATGGGAGTCTTGTACGCAGTCTGATAAGCCCAGAGAGCATCATCGAGCTTTACCGACCAGTCCTTTCTTGAGGTCGAAACAGTTTTTTCTAAAATACTTTTAATTTCTCTGTTCGATACCTCAACCTGACCGCTTGTTTGAGGGTGATAAGGCGTTGCAATTTTGTGCCTTACTCCAAACTTTTGCAGTAACATTTCAAAATGTTTTGAGATGAAATGGGATCCTCTGTCGCTTATGACAACACGAGGGACCCCGAATCTTGGAAAAATTATTTTTTTGAAAAGTTTTATGACTACCTTTGCATCGTTTGTAGGAGAAGCAATGGCTTCGATCCATTTTGACACATAGTCAACGGCTACCAGAATATATTGGTTTCCAAAAGAAGAAGGAAACGGTCCCATGAAATCGACACCCCAGACGTCGAAAATTTCAACCTCTAAGATATTATTTAAGGGCATTTCATTTCTTTTTGAAATATTTTCGGTGCGTTGACACTGGTCGCATTTAGAAATGAATTGATGCGTGTCTTTAAAAAGGGACGGCCAATAAAAACCAGATTGTAGAATTTTCGTAGCAGTTTTTGAAGAACTGGCATGGCCGCCATAGGAAGAAGAATGACAATGGTATAGAATGTTACTTACCTCTTCTTCCGGAATGCATCTTCTGAACACCCCATCTGCTCCCCTTTTAAAGAGCAGTGGCTCGTCCCAGTAATACTGTTTAAGATCATGGAAGAATTTCTTCTTCTGCTGATAATTTAAATCTGGGGGGAGTACTCCTGCTGCAAGGTAGTTTACAAAATCTGCATACCATGGTGCTTCAATTTTTCCCAATGAGAAGAGTTGATCATCCAAAAATGTATCATTAAGCGGCAACTCTTCTTCTTTTGTTCCTTGTAGATGGGACAAATGATCAGCCACAACATTTTCAACGCCTTTTTTATCCCTTATTTCAAGATCAAATTCTTTTAGGAGTAAAACCCATCGGATCAATCTCGGCTTGGCATCTTTTTTGTTTAACAAATATTTTATGGCCGAGTGATCAGTAAAAATGATGATTTTTGAACCTACCAAATATGATCGAAACTTATCAATGGCAAAAACTACCGCCAATAATTCTTTTTCAGTTGTGGCGTAATTCATTTGTGCCTCGTCTAAGGTCCTGCTTGCATAGTATATGGCATGCAATTTTTTCTCTTTTCTTTGTCCCAGGACTGCCCCAACTGCATAGTCGCTTGCATCGCACATTATCTCGAACGGAAGATTCCAGTCTGGTGGCTGTATGATCGGGGCAGTAACTAAAGCCTTTTTCAACCTGTTAAAAGCTTCAAGACAAAGATCGTTAAAAATAAATGATGCATCCTTAAGGAGCAGACTTGTCATAGGTTTTGAAATTTTTGAGAAGTCTTTTATGAACCGGCGGTAGAAACCCGCATGGCCTAAAAAGCTTCTCACCTCTTTTACTGTGGTGGGAGGTAGCATTTTTTCAATCACCTCAATTTTTGCACGATCTACCTCAATACCTCTATGAGAAATTAAGTGCCCTAGGACAATTCCTTCATTAACCATGAAATGACACTTTTCCCAGTTTAGAACCAGGTTTACCTTCTCACACCTCTCTAAGACTTTTTCCAGATTGGCTAAACAGTTTTCAAAATTTGAGCCATGGACGGAAAAATCATCCATAAACACTTCCATTATGTTTTCAACAAAGTCTGAGAATATGGACATCATACACCTTTGAAAGGTAGCAGGAGCATTACATAAGCCAAAGGGCATCCTTCTATAGGCATAAGTGCCAAAGGGACATGTGAAAGTTGTTTTTTCTTGGTCGCTAGGGTGGATGGGAATTTGGAAAAATCCCGAATAACCATCCAAATAGCAGAAATGTGAGTGCTGTGCTAACCTTTCTAGCATTTGATCAATGAACGTGAGAGGGAAGTGATCTTTCCGGGTAGCTTTGTTAAGCTTTCTGTAATCGATACACATTCTCCATCTCGTAATTGTCCTTGTGGAAATGCTTTCATCCTTCTCATTTTTAATAACTGTTAAGCCTCCTTTCTTAGGTACTACTTGAACAGGACTAACCCACTTACTATCGGAAATAGGATATATTATCCCAGCATCAAGGAGTTTTAAAACTTCCTTTTTAACAACCTCTTTCATGTTTGGGTTTAATCTTCTTTGATGCTCGATAGAAGGTTTATAGTCCTCTTCCAGTAGTATTCTGTGTATGCAGATTGACGGATTTATTCCTTTAATGTCCTCAATAGTATACCCTATGGCTTTGGGATACTTCTTGAGAACATTAAGCAATTTTTCAGTCTCATTTTGTTTCAAATTTTCATTTACAATTACTGGAAAAGTAGAATTAGGGCCAAGGAACTCATACCTGAGAGATGATGGTAAGGGCTTCAGTTCTATTTTTGGTGTTTCTTTTGGGAGAGGTCGAGGTTTTTCCTCACCCAAAGTTTCAGTACCCAATTCTTGTGATGGTGGATTTTCATCCAAAAGTTTTATGTAGAATTGGGTTTCCCTGCCGCATTTGTATTTGTGTTGCCTAAAAGGCAATCTTCCAGACTATTTTGTGAAGATGAAGCTAAAGAGCAGTCTCGCACGCAATAGTCTACAATATCAATCCTGCAGCACGAGTCTTTTACAGATGGACTCTTCATGAAGTTTGAAACTTCAAACTCAACTTTTTCATCCCCCACATTAAAAACCAACTTACCGTTTTTAACGTCAATTATTGCCCCTGCAGTAGCTAAAAAAGGCCTCCCTAGAAGAATAGGAATTTGGGAGTCTTCTTCAATTTCCACTACAACAAAGTCCACCGGTATAAAAGTTTGCCCTACCTTGATAGGGATATCCTCTAAGATTCCAGTGGGGTATTTAACGGAACGATCTGCCAACTGTATTGTCATTTTTGTGGGTTTAAGTTCACCTATCCCTAGTCTATTGCAAAGAGAAAGAGGCATCAAACTTACACTGGCTCCTAGATCGCACATCGCTCTGTTTATAGTTTCACTTCCAATCACACAAGGTATGGAAAAACTACCTGGATCTTTGAGTTTTTGTGGCAGCTTGTTCTGGATAATTGCACTACATTCCTCTGTTAATGCAATCGTCTCATAGTCGTCTATTTTTCTTTTCTTGGATAAAATTTCTTTCAAAAATTTAGAATAAGACGGCATTTGAGACAATGCATCAGTGAAAGGAACGTTGATGTAAAGCTTTTTAAGCAAGTCGACAAACCTTTTGAATTGCTCGTCAAGTTTGTTTTTTGCAAATCTTTGGGGAAAAGGAATGTGTGGTTTGTATGGTGGTGGGGGGATGTGTGGTTCTTCTCTTTCTTTTTCCGGTTCTTTCTTTTTTTTCTTTCTCTTCTTGCTCACCTGGTAAATTATGTTTTTCACTCACAATTTTTTCTTGGTTTGCTCTTGGTTCCTCTAATTGTTTTCCGCTTCTAAGGGTGACGGCATTTATTTGGCCTTTTGGATTTTGTTTTGGTTGCCCAGGAAATACCCCTGAAGACTTAGAGGATGAAGCCACCTGTGTTGCCACTTGAGTTATTTGATTTTCAAGCATTTTATTATGAGTGGCAATAGAGTCGACTTTTGATACTAATTTGATAAGTGTGTCATTCAAATAACCAGTTTGATTTTTGAATTCTTCATTTTGTTTTGTTTGAGATGACACAAATTTTTCCATCAAAAATTCCAAGTTCGACTTTTGCGGGCTGTTTTGTGGGTTGTTAAAAACCCTTTGATTTTGAAAGACAGGAGGTGGTCTAGGTGCTGGATTGGGTGGAGGATTTTTATAAGAAAAATTTGGATGATTCCTCCACCCAGGATTATAAGTATTTGAAAATGGATCTTCCTTTTGAGCATAGTTAATATGCTCATTTCCAGTACTAGACGCCTCAAGCTGGCATTCAGCTCCAATATGGCCAACAACCCCACATAATTCACATGGTGGAGTAATAGGAGAAGAAGTTTGTGTGACGGCACTTACATTTAATTTTTCAAATTTTTGAAAAAGTGCGTCCACTTTTGAGGTAAGATGATCAACAACAGATATTTCATACTTACCTGGCTCTTTTGATGAGGCTGGTTTATTCGTTATGGCTCGCTCACTTGCCCATTGACAATGGTTTTGAGCCATATCTTCAACGAGTGCATAAGCTTCAGTAAAATTTTTGTTCATTAAAGCTCCACCTGCAGCTGCATCAACAGTCATTCTTGTTGCATATTGTAATCCATTATAAAAAGTGTGAACAACGAGCCATTTCTCTAGTCCATGATGGGGGCATAGCCTTAACATTTCTTTGAAACGTTCCCAAGCATCATAAAGAGATTCCCCGTCGTTTTGAGAAAATCGAGTAATTTGATTTCTCATTTGAGCTGTTTTACTCGGGGGAAAGAACTTAGCAAGAAAAGTTTGTTTTAACTGGCCCCAGCTGGTAATGGATTCCGAAGGCAAAGAATGTAGCCATGCTCTTGCTCTATCCCTTAATGAAAAAGGGAAGAGTTTTAGTCTTATGGCATCTGGAGGTACCCCGTTTAATTTGAGAGTTCCACAGTATTCTAGAAAAATTGAAATATGAAGATTTGGGTCCTCCGTGGGAGAACCAGAAAATTGGTTTTGTTGAACCATTGAAAGCAGAGATGTTTTGAGTTCAAAATTATTTGCTTCCACATTCGGATGTACAATGGCAGCCGATGGCTCTGCTGAAGGTGTTGCGTACTCTTTGAGAGCACGATTTTCATTAGCCGCCATTTGGTTATCGGGAATTTCTCTCCTCCTTCTATGTAAGAACCTTTCGATTTCGGGAATTTGTTGAACAGTTTCTCCGAAACTTTTGGTTCTTCGCATTCGAGGGACAAGAGAAGAAAAAGTAAAAATAAAGAAAATAAAACTTCAGTCTAACCGATTTCGAAAAACTTAATTAATATCACTGCCTCCCCGGCAACGACGCCAAAAACTTGATAGCCTCGCAAGTGCACGAGTCGTATCGCGTAATAAAAGAGTTATCGATCCACAGGGAGAGCCTAGGTGAATACCAATTTAATTTTTCAAAGTTGATTAACTGAAAAGAAAGTGTTTTTAGAAAGAAGGAATGTTTTAGTAAAGTCTACTCACTCATGATCATTGTAGACAAAAGAGGAGAGAAGAAAATAAATGACTTGGAAAATAAAGCGGAAAGAAAATAAATGACTTGGAAAATAAAGGACTTAGAAAATAAATTGCAAGAATTTAAATAGCAAGAAAATAAATGACTTGGAAAATAAATGGCAAGAAAGTAAGTGACTTGGAAAATAAAGGGGCAAGAAAGTAAATGACTTGGAAAATAAAGGGGCAAGAAAGTATTTGGAAAATAAAGGGGCAAGAAAGTAAATGACTTGGAAAATAAAGGACTTAGAAAATAAATTGCAAGAATTTAAATAGCAAGAAAATAAATGACTTGGAAAATAAAGGGCAAGAAGGTAAATGACTTAGAAAATAAAGGGCAAGAAAATAAAGTGCAAGAAAATAAAAGACTTAGAAAATAAATTGCAATAATTTAAATAGAAAGAAAGTAAAAGAATATGAAGAACATGAAGAACAATCTTTAGAGAATTTTTGAGATGAACTTTGTCACAAAATTCAAGTCTTGAGAAATGATTCACTCACAAAACCAAGTCTGATTACAAGTGAGGATCAAGGTCCTATTTATAGGAAAATATGAGGGGAGATAGCCATCAACAAGTGGGCAAAAATATCCATCAACAAGTGGGCATAGCACTTGAGTGGAAGGGCAAAATAGTCAAAAAGAAGTGAAAAAATCAAGTTGGCAAAGATAGCCACCAACAAGTGGCCGTAGCCAATTTTGACTGCATTTTGGCGCCCTTGGCGCCCATGGTGCCCTGTCCTACGCCAGTTCTGCGCCAGTTTGCGTTGTGCTGTCGAATCTGGGAGACAGATGCTGTCGAATTCTGGGAGACAGATGCAGTCGAATTCTGGGAGACAGATGCTGTCGAATTCCGACCTGCTGAGACAGAAGCAGTCGAAATCTGGAAGACAGATGCAGTCGAATTCTGAGAGACAGATGCTGTCGAATTCTGACCTGCTGAGACAGAAGCAGTCGAAATCTGGAAAACAGATGCAGTCGAATTCTGACAGATGCAGTCGAATTCTGGGAGACAGATGCTGTCGAATTCTGGAAGACAGATGCAGTCGAATTCTAACCTGCTGAGACAGAAGCAGTCGAAATTGCTTCAAAATAAAACCTGAAGATAAAAAGTAAACATTTGCAGTAAAATAGATCAAAAATATAATTAAAATACTAAAAAGACTTAATAAAATAACTATTAAAAAGACTCTAAAAATAGACTTATCAACCCTAACCTAAGTTGAATCATAGTTAGCATCGCAGTTAAGAGATGTTTAAGAGACCCTCAATTAGGTTGAACCATGATTATTGTCGTAGTTATGAAATGTGAGATCTTTCTCTAACCTAAGTTGATCTTTGGTTAAGGTTGTAGTTCAGAAATGTTAAGCAATTTCAGTCGAACCATGATTAGAATATGCAATAGATCATAAAAAACGGGATTCTTTGACTCATATATGGTGGTCCGGTGGAGAAAAAAGGCGGTGACCTTTATTTTAATGTCACTGCTCTTTTTTTGTTTAAAAAGAAGAATGTAGTTTGCCAAAAAAATAAAATAAAAAGAAGAACGTAATAGTTGTGTCAAAGAAAAGAAGAACAAAGTACTAATGCCGTTTGAACAAGATCTACGGAACTGTTTATAAATTTTGTCCTAAAATTTTGATATAGTCGGGCCATTTGTTACAATTTCTCTACCCAGAATTGAGACACCAAACATTTCATTTTTCTTTTCCTGAAGCAAGTCTATTAGAAGCTTTAAAACAAACTCTATCTTTGTTCTTACCGACTCCTTCCCTCCACATGACTAGAGGATCTATTGCCCACAATACTTGAACCTTTTTTGAGTTAACATTTATTTCAAAAGAAGGGTCGAGATAGGCAGTAATGGCGGTGTCGGCGGAGTCATTGATTTGATAGGTGATTTAGTCGACGGCGTCTACGTTGACGCAGATGCGAGATATGGAGCAATAGATCTCAAATCGCGACTTAAGATCGAGGAAAGAGCAGTCTAGAGGGATGTTCATGACGACCACCGCGGACGTTGGCGACGGCCTCATCGAGGGACGCTCCTATTCCACTGGCTCTTGTAGAGCCCGGTGACGTTTGGTGCCGAAAAGTTTGGGAAACAAAATGTAAAAGTATTATGGTTCAATAAATCAAAAGTTTAGAATACTGCAAAGAAAGAGAATATGTACATTAATTATAAAGAGAATTTGTACATTAAATATATAACATTTACAACATTTTTATAACAAATGTAATTACTAGTTTATTAAATTAAAGTTAAGATAAATATTTAAATTTTAAACATAAATTTGAAAATTAAAATAATTTATTAGAAAGTTACTTAGCTGAATAGAAGGAAGTCACTTATCCGTTTATATAACATAGTTATTTGAAATTAAGAAACAACTCAGTTTGTTGAACGAATGTAACAAACTGTAAGTGTAAATATCATGTTATCATGAATAACTCATGAATAATGAAACTTAACACAAATTTGTTGAATTATAACTAAGTTTTTCTTTTTTTAAACAAACAGGCGGTAAGCCTGAATTTATTAAAAGTAAAAAGAAAACAAGATAAACCACAAGGGGGGACTAGACCAAAACCCTTGGCAATGATGACAATAATTGAAAGCCTAAAAAGGCTCCTAAAATAAACAACCAAAGAACTCTAAGAAAAGAAATTCTAAGGCGACCGGGACAACCCGGAGAAGAAAGCAGGTCAACACTCGAGGAACCCCCACACACTCCACCCACCGCCTACTGAACACCCACATCAACCCCACTCCCTGCACCACCTCACTATCCTCACATTAAGCACACTCCCAAAGATCGAGGTTTAGAGGTGGAGGCCAGGAGACGATTGGGAAGGGGCTCCGAAGTTGAAGGCAAAAGGGGGGAGCCCGACGAAGAGAACTGCTAACTGAAAGCTGTCGACCAATGGACCCAAATTCCGAACACACAACCATCATCCATCGCCCATTGAACGCACGCGCCAATCACCCTGCACCACCTCAATATCCTCACATTAAGCTCACTTCCAAAGATCGAGGTTAAAGGAGGAGGCCCGGGGATTGGGAAGGGGCTCAGAAGCAAAAGGAACAATGGCAACGCATCAGCAACCACCCACCACACCCGGATTCCAACCAAATCTGAAAGAAAACCCACCTAATCAGCACCCACCATATCAGCACACCTCCTGACTCCCGGCGCCGAAACACCAGTCACCACCGCGAAGCCGTGCCACCGGCCAACACCGCGACTGGAAATGACAACAAAAAAACAGAATACTACATTAATTATATGTCCGGCTAGCATAGATTTATTGCTTATATATATTCACAAAAATCTCGTGAATGATATGAAAAAATAATAGAAAAGCAAATGACTATTGTCGCACCCCGAAAAATCCTTGGAGGGATTTTTCTTCGCACAACCGGATTTTTAGAGTAGCCACCAATATTTTTTAAAGGTAAAACATCGGAAAAACCTTTTTTGGAAAGCACCGGTCTTTGGAACCATTAGATTTGGGTTCGGGGGTCTAATTACGTATGGGGAAGGTATTAGCACCCCATAACGTCCCTTCAAAGAAGGGTTACCTTAATTAAATATGTGATTTGCAAAGTTGATTCGGAAAAATGCTTTGTTTTTACCTCTTTTGTTGATGAAAGACTTAATGAAAAATCTTTAGTTTTCGCGCTTGACGGAGAGTATCCGCTCCTACGTATCTCCCGGTGCGATGGAGAATTCAAAGCAACGTAGTTCTTGTTTTTGAAAAATGTTTTATTTTGGAAAAGTGTTTGGTTTTTGAACGGAAAAATGTTTTGGGTTTGTTGTGCTTGACGGAGAGTATCCGCTCCTACGTATCTCCCGGTGCGATGGAGAATTCAAAGCTACGTAGTTCTGGGTTGTCTAGAAAAAGGTTTTTGTTTTTTATTTTGTTTAATTGTGAAAATTGAGCTTTCATGATGATCAATTGAGCAAAGGCTCCAAGTGACCACCATTAGCACTCCATTGTTAATAATCATGCAAGCAAAGGCTTCGCAAGACTACTAACAAAGTTTTTGACTTAGTGAAAGTCTTTAGGAAAATTAGGCATTCATGATGATCAATTGAGCAAAGGCTCCAAGTGTTCGCCACTAGTACCTCATTGTTAATAATCATGCAAGCAAAGGCTTCGCAAGACTACTAACAAAGTTTGATTTTAAAGAGTTTTCGCAATTGGATTGATTCTTGTTTAGGGAACGATTTTGATGCTTGAAAAGGCTTTTGATTGAAAGTGGACCTAGACTACACACATTATGACACAATACATAGATAGGCAAAGAATGAACCCAAGTTGAACATTTTGGCAAAAATGCATGAATGGGCAAGAAAATGAACCTAAGTTGCACATCTTATTGAAGATGCTAGGCAATGGGATGAACCTAACTTAGCATTTATGACACAATATGTGAATAGGCAAAGGCATTTCAAAGCACAAGTGATATCAAACTTCTAATGAATCACATGCAAGACCCTAAGGATTTCACATCAACATTAGACATAAGCACCCATGTGGTATCCTTTTGGTGTCATCAATGTCTAATACATTTCTTCATTCAATCACATGGAAGGAATAAATTAAAAGGGGCATTTGCCTCATGCAATATCATAGACAAGTCTTAAGACTAACTTGGGATATGCACAAGTGCATAGGTGTCAAATCCTCTTACCAAATCGTCAACACAAAACCAAAAATTGTTTCAAAACAATTACTTATTTGCAAGACCAAGAGCATTTCAAAATGATTTATAAGTTGTTTTTGGTAATCAAAGCAATTGGTAAGGAAAGGAAACCTAAATTTGCATTCTTGTTCACTAGGAATCACAAAAGAAATTGAATCCTCTTAGGCAATCCTTAACACTTAAAGTGTGCATCAAAGCACAAGTGAGAGTCCTCTTGCCAATCATCAACATAGGACATGATTTGCAAGCAAATTCATGAGAACAACAAGTTTTAAGCAAACAAACATCATAATCAAGGTTCAATTCCAAGTAATTGCAAGATTAGACTACCAACTCATCAAAAATCTCATAAACCCTAATTTCTTTCTAATATGCGAAATGAGCATAGACCCTAAATCTCATTTTATTCATGGAAACACAAGATAATGCAAGAGAACAACATAGATTAAACTTTTGGCAAGGATTCACATGATCAAGCAAAGAAATGCATAACAATCACACAAATCCTAATTTTCCTCTAATATGCGAAATGAAGTAAGCTTCAAATCATCATTTTATTCATGAAAACAACAAGAAATGAGTGAAATAACAACAACACACAATTTATTCTAAAGGAGAGAAGCATTCCAAACACCCAAACCTCCCAAACTGTTTGTCAAGATACTTGAAATACATCTCTCACTCAACAACAACAACTATGCTAACATTATGACATTAAAATGCAATGGGATGCCAAAATGAAGTGATGATTTACATCTTTGATGCTAAAATTGGAAGATGATGCTAGGTTTTAAAGTATACCTCAATTCCAAGCTAGAATAAGGAAGGAAATGAGATGAATGAATGCAAAACCCCTTTAATCTACTCTTCAATCTTCAACTTTGAACTTGATCCTTGAATTTGAAGGTGAATCTTTGAGAAGAATGCGAGAAGGATGGAAGATTTAGTGTAGGAAAGGTGTTTTAATGGATGTTTGAGTAAGGAAATTGAAAAAGATGAGGTGAGGGAGAGGAGGAGATTTCGTCCTAGGAGATGATAGGAGGAGGTTTTTGTGCAAAAAATGAACTTGTCCATGTATTTTGGGAGAGTAGGCTTATATATGGTCTTGGGTGAAATTAGGGTTAAGGGTAGAATAGGAATGGGATGTTCTATTTTAAGTAAGTTTGCAATTTCTTATGAATGAGTGAGTGTGAGAGGATGGTGTCATTTACAAAAAAGGGTATGAATCTACATGAGAGTGTGTGGGAATTAGGGATGTGTATGAAATGGGTAGGATTAAGGATAGTACAAGAATATTCTTAAGGAATAATTGTACAATAGAAGAGTGTGGAAGGAATTGTGGAGAAAGTGAGAGAGGGAATTCGTAGCTATGACAAAAAAATGGGGAGGGAAAATTGCTTCTCCTTTTTGGTCTTTTGTCTTATTGAGGACACTTTGTACTTTCTATTTGAATTTTGAATTTTTGGGCATGCAAATGATAGTGCACCTATTGAAAATGTGTCACATATTTTTGGACACCATAAAAATATCCCTCTAATTATTCATGACAATAAAAGTTGTCATTTAATAATCGGGGAATATTTAATGGTCCTTTTTCACCTTTCTTGTGCAATAAAAATGGGAAAAATGCCTTTTAATTATTTTGAACTAGGATTTTCTTCCAAAAAATTATACGAAAATTATCCTTGATAGAATAAATTGTATTTTTCATCATTGACTTGGTTTAGTTCAAAAATAATTAACTTGCTCTCATTTGAATGCCCACAGATATTTCAACATGCACTATTATTCCCTAAAGAAAGGTTTTGACTTAGGCGGACAAAATTAGGGTATGACAGCTGCCCCTCTTTATTTGGATTTTACCAAGAAATATGAATTGGCCGAGACATATTTCGAAGATAAAATAGAAATAAAGAATTCAGAAATTATACCAATTTTGTCTACTTGGAGAAACCCGAATTTTCTTTTTTCTTTTTTTCTCCTTTCTCTTTTCTCCTTTTTCTTTTCTCTTTTTTTTCTCTTTTTTTTTTCTTTCTTTTGTTTTTTTCTTTTGAATTAACACTTGAAGTGTTGATGAGGAAACAATAAATGAAGTGGTTAACAACATGCACGCTAACTGCGAACGGCAAGGAAAGCGCTAAATGAAGAAAGGGATAAAGAAAGCGGTAAAATGCCAGGCTGCCTAAAACCTGTAAACGAACCCTTGTGAATCCGAGTTTGCACGTGGCTTTAAGGAGCACGCATCCCGAGAATCCCTGGTCTTTCGAGCGACCGGGGGGATCGTTATCAGCTCCGGAACTGATATACTGATCAATGCACGGCGTCCACTATATCTTAGGCTGATACAACTATTCCGTTGAACCTCACATGAGGCTGCGGTCCATCGCGTTGCTCGTACACGATGTGAGACCATGAACAGAAGGGAGCACTGAACTCTGATAAGAGTGATTTGAACTCCAAACTGCAATGCACGCGTGAGCGCCGAACTTAAAAGCATTTGAACTCCGAACTAAGAGGGCATTTTCTGGGAACTGAGTGTGAGGATTAACATCGAAGTACTTATCCGTCCTTGTACCTGCAAGTGAGATGAACAAATGCATGCAATGCAAATGCCATGATTGCTTTTTGATGGGATGAATGTGATGTGATGCAGGAGTTTCTTTTTGCTTGCATGAATTTTTTTTGTCTATGATTGATGAATGCAATGCATGAATTTTATTTGTTTTATTGCTCTTTTGCTCTTTCTTTTGGATTTTTTTTAATTATCCGGACAAAATTAGGGCATGACAGCTGCCCCTCTTTATTTATATTCCGTAGATAAACTGGAAGGTTTTCATAGTAGGAATAGAAATAAAGATAAGACAAATGCTAATTTTGTCCTCTTAGTAGAAAAGTGTAAAGTTTGAGAATTAACAGAGAACGATTAACACTCAGGGCACCGACGAGAAAGGAATAAAGAAGGAGCACTAGGGCTCTGAAGGAGCACTGGGGCTCTTAAGGAGCACTGGGGCTCTGAAGGACCGTTGGGGCTCTGAAGGACCGCTGGGGCCTGAAGGAGCGCCGGGGCTCTGAAGGACCACTGCGGGTCTGAAGGATCGATGCTCTGAAGTATCGGCATAATGATCTGAGGGTCTAGTTCGCAGTTGATGCTTGGCGCAGTGATTTGAATTAAACTCAAGGACCGGTGGGTCTGAAGGGCTGCCTGGGCCTGATGGATCAAAATGGTCTGATGGACTGCAACTAGCTATGGTACTAATAAAACAGTCTGAGGGTGACCTACGTCGATGCGGCCGTGAGGGTCAAGATCAGATCTAGAACTAATATGTTGACCACGAAGTATGTCCACTATGTCTTAGGCAGACACAGCTAATCTGAAGGACCTCTGAGGGTCTGAAGGACCCGCCGCGCTCAGTGGCGACGTTAAGATCTGAAGGTGCAGTTCGGAGTCGGCGTTTGACACGTTGACTCGAACTTAACTGAAGGACCGACTTGGTCTGAAGGATCTATGCTAGACACGATGCTAACATTGCGATCTGGTTTATGACATAGAATTCAACACTCGTCGTGCTGACTTGAGAAATGAAAGTATATAGGGATCGACACTTGAAGTCGATTGAAGAACAATGGATGTTATGTATATGACATGCATGTAATGTATGCACAGGCAGTGATTGATTTTAAGTGGAATGAATGAATGTAATGAGATTTTTTCTTATTTGCCTTTTTTGCTTTTTTTTCTTTTCCTTTTTTGCTTCTTCTCTTGGCACATGATAAATGTATGAAATGCGAATGATGCATCTGTAATGCTTTGATGCGATTGCGCTGGTGGATAAAGGAAGACACGTGAATGCATGGTATAATGCCATAATTAGTTATGTAGAAACATTTTTAGCAACGACGAGACCAACACTTGGCATGTCTATCGAAGTAAAAATGTCGTGTGGGCATGCATGAAATGTCATGTATGTGCAATGTGGAGACAAATAAACCACAAAGGCCCATGAACTGTGGACGCTGATCCTGATCGAAAAAATTGATAAACAGTATATGTGAGTGCCGATGACGTGCAAATGTAAATGTAATGCTTTGATGCAGGTGCCATGGTAGGTGCATGTTTGCATGGTGGAATGAAATGTATGGTATGATTTATTGATGATGCACTTTTGCGCTTTTTGAGATGAGAAAAAGTTTTTTTTTATTTTATGCGAGAAATTGAGAAGTGGATGCTTTGGAATCATCACTTATTGGATGCATGGTTGTATGGCAGGATGATTTATGCTATGATTTTATTGATGATGCAAAACGATTTTTGTAATGATGGGAGATGAGGCTTATGATGCAAGAGGCACAGAAGTGAATATTTTGCCATAATCGTTCCTTGGAAAGAAAAAAATTGGATTTGATTTGAATTCAAGCTCTGACAATCTCAATGTTGTTATTTACAGTCACTGATGTGCAACCGTACTTGACTGTATTTACAGACTCGTTCACGTTTGTTCTTCCCTTACGGTGTCCCATGATTGATTGAATTTTAGGTCCACAAAGTTAACAGAGTGAGTGTTCAGCGTCACATTGTTAACTTGTGTTCTCTCTCTTTGAAGCATTGTTTAGCAGACAGGTAGAGCAGCACGAATACAGATGAATGAATCAGTTGACTTGGTAAGACAGATATGACACGCGATGGGATGAACGGTAGGTTTTCCCCTAAGCCACGAAATGTAGGTTTTTCCCAGCTCAAGAAATGTGGAACTGCCCCGATTTAGACTACCAGTGAAGGTGATCGAATAATCTGCCCCTGTCTAGTGATGACAAAAAAAGGGGTGTGGGGGAGATAATGAATTGGGAATGCCATGACTTTGGGATGAAGGGTGGCAAGCCAGAGATTCTGTCTCAACCAATGACGTTTGGTGCTGCCCCAATCTCGACGAGAGCAAGGCTGCCCCGGCTGGAGTAACATTGTGAAGGGCTGTATTTATGATAATGGGTTGAGAAGATGCCTCGGCATGGTTGTGTGGATGTAGATATGACAAGGGGATGAGATGGGTGTAGAGCGAATTTCTCCGACTTTAGGTGAAGTGAAGAGTGATGGGATTGCCCCACTTCGGAATGATATTTAAATGATTGCTTTTAGTGGGGTTATGAAAGGTAACTGAGTTAGGGTCATGGGTCTTTGGAATTGGTCGTATGGTTGGATGGGGTATATGAATTGGATGGATGCCAAACATTTTCCAAGTTCAAGAAGCATGAAATGTGGAAGATGTGCCTACCCCACTTTGGGATCTAGGTGATGGTCCTAGTATAAACTTTTGGTTCTCTTTTAGGTGAATCCCAAAGACTGTGACAGTCTTGAGTTTTTTTTCTTTTGATATGATGAGAATTTCAATTGGTGATCACTAAACCTTGTCTTGATATCAGTGCGATTTGAATGAACATTGGAATGCAAGCTCTTTGGGTTGTTTTTTTTTTCTTTTTTGATTTTTTTGAGCAAATATATTGTAAATAAATATACTTATTTGTCCTAAAATTAAAACTTTGAGAAAATTAAAGCAATCAATCATCGATCTGAATGGACCTCTTTTAGGGTTGTAACATGGCCAATGGTTAGGGTTTATGAAAGAAATGGCAATTGGGTCCAAAGGAGTGTTTGAGGGCTTAATGAGACAATGACCTCTTATGAAAGAAAGGATGAGTAGGTCCAAAAAGTGTTTGAGGGTTTATTCGGACAATGATATCTTCTGTGTTTGGTGATATTATGTATCAGCTCACAATTTCTACTGCTTTTGCTTTTTTTCTTTTTGAGGATTTCTTTTTCAATCCTTTTTTTTTGAGTTTCACATTTTTGTGATCTTTTTTTCTCTTTTTTTTGAATAGAGTGAGCTGATAAGAGTGACACACCATTTTTGATGTGGAATTGAGCCTTGTCTAGGGTGACTGAAAGATTTTTGATTTTTTTTTTGGCTCAAAGGGGTAGTAAAAAAATTTTTTTTTTTGAGGATACGGGAAGACGACCAAACTTTATTTCAAATCATGATTGCTTGTTTTTCTCAAAAATTAATTCAAGGACAAAAATTATTTATTTTTATATATTCGCTCTTTTTCTCTTTATTTCTTTTATTGGCCCTAATTTTTGCTTAGGCTGCTCTTGCGAGTTTTCAACCTAACAGGCTTATTTGATTTTTTTTTTGCAAAGGACTTACATCAAGGGAATACAATGTTGACAAGATATCTAGTGATCATAAATTTGCCCCAGCTTGCGGCCTAAAGTGTTAGCTCATGAAATTTCATCATTGGGAACAAACCAAATGGTTAACTAGGTACTTGTGTGGAGAATATGCACCTTATGGGATGGTCGGGGTGGGACTGGACATGAACAAGGAATGATGATAGGAAAGATACGGACACTAACTGACTCAAACAAGAGTAAATGCGTGTTGCATACAAGTTCACTATACGAATGCTTCATAGAGAGTTAACATAGTTAGCGACATGATAGAAGAAATTTTTGATAACACATTGGTTAACAAAATGGACCATTTTGATCGTTTATCATGGGACTGATACGATGCATCGTTTTGCTGGTAAAAATTTGTGAACGAGCTGCAAAATCTTTGAAAATTGAGTGTCTCGAAAACACCTTGAGTTTGCAACTGAGTTTGACAGTGTTTTGTACAGCTAAAACTTTCCCAAAGAAAAATAATCAATTTCGTCTCATCTCTCATCCATTCTTTTGAAGAAGCAATGCTCATGTTTTTTTTATGTATGGATGAACACATGATAATGTATATGCGTGATGAAAATGCAAATGCATGAAACACGTGAATGCACGATCATTTGGAAATAACCCAATGATTCTAAATGATCTTTGAAGGCAATGCAACATGTGAAGGATGCAAAGTCACAAATTCCCATTTTTATTGGATGCTCAATGATGCATGAAAAAGAGTGATGATATATTTTGATTTTTGTTTTGTTTTAGAACACGATGATGGATATGTACGATGAAAATGCAAATGTATGAAGTGCATGGAGGAACTGATCACTTGAAAAGACCAACGATTTTATTCCTATTATGAATGCATGATGATTTTTTTCTAGTTAAAAGATTAACTATACTCATGCAACGAGGATAAATAAATTACATGCCCCTTGTGTCCTAATGCATGAATAAACACATGGTGATAGATATGTATGATGAAAATGCAGATGCAAATGCATGAAATGCGCGCATGAATGATCACTTGGAAAGACCAATTATTCTAAATGAGTTTTTTTTGGGGCAATACAGCATGTGGCTGATGCAGGGCCTCATAATTTTTGTGAAATGATGCATGCTGAAATAAGGAATGAAATGACGCATGAATGATCGATGAAACAACATTTTTTATTTATTTATTAGGATGAGTGAGATGATGTATGAATGCTATGTTTTTACATGCATCTCGTGATGTTGCAAATGATGAAATGTCTACATTATTTGATGATGATTTTTGTGGATGATTATGAATGAATGGAAATGCATGCTAAAAGAGATATTCAATTATTTATCACAATTTTTCTAATTGTGGTCATGTTTTTTATTCTTTCCTTTTTCATGAAAAAACAAAATGCAATGTATGAATGAATGAATGAATAATGTTGCATGACGCAGATGCATGGAATGTGAATGATCACTTGAAAAGGTTGACTATCCAAAATGATTTTTCGGAGGCAATGCAATATGATGATGAATAATGCAAGAAAGTGGCATTACTTTTATTTTGTTTTATTTGGAAATGATGCATGCAAGATGACTAATGCATTCGAGGTGATTAAGAATGAAGAGCTTTTGTTTTTATTTTTATTTTTTTTGCACGAAGAGGAGTAATGAATATAGTATATTGTTTCTATATGAGTATGCAAGATGATGCAAGTTGGGAAAATATGTAGTGTCTTTGTTTTTTTTTTGATGATGATGATATGCATGTTAG
This sequence comes from Astragalus membranaceus, assembly GCA_039519185.1. Lineage (NCBI taxonomy): Eukaryota > Viridiplantae > Streptophyta > Magnoliopsida > Fabales > Fabaceae > Astragalus > Astragalus membranaceus. The sequence goes on along the minus strand of CM076846.1, from coordinate 207,901,683 downwards.
TACCATGAGAATGAGATGTATATGAAAACAAGTGATTCGTTCTATGGCGGTTTTTTATTTTCTAGCAAAATATAATGCCCATGATAACAGATATGTATGGAAAATGCAAATGCATGTATGCATGAAGAAATAAATGTTCGATCCTAATGCAATTATTTTATTTTTCAAGAGGTAGTGCAACATGTATGCAGACTCTTATTTTTGATTTATTCGATGAGGAATTATACAATTATAATGAAATGTTTTTTTTTGTTTTTTTTGGGAAAATGATACACGAACATGGAGTTGATGCATTTAAACTATGATGACAACATGTATGAATGATATGTTTTTTGAAATGTAATTTATGACTTTACAAATGATGTGATGCCTACGCTATATGATAATGATTTTGAATGATTATGTATGAATGTCAGTGCATATTGAGATGCTCATGTTATATGACTAAAAATTACTCTTTTTGTGCGAGGAAATAAAATGCATGACACTCGCAGTGATTTTTTTATGCATGGAAAAGAAAGAGTACATGATGCTTGACAAGATTTTTGAATATTTTTGTTGTTTTCGGAACGGGAAGACAGATGCATGAGTATTGGTGAACCATCTCGCCTTTGATTGAATGAATGACTGTGCGTGAGATGTGAATGTGAAATGATGTGTTATTTACATGGAAAAAGGGTAAGAAAATGAGGTTATTGGTGGTATTTTGAACATTTTCAAAGATACACGCTACATGCCACCTCATGTAGGTGTTTATGAGGGGAAAAGAAAATTACTTTCTACAATTTTGAAATAGAGTTTGAGAAAAAGGAATGCCAGCTAATGCAACAACAAAGACGTGCCCCCGTGTCCTACAAAGGGTGGGAATCCTAGGGTCTAGAGTCGACGAAAAGGGTAATCCTCCCATGTAGGTTCTAATCACTTCCTCACAATGGCAACCAAGAGCTAAAGTCTCTCTCATGATGACACCCACAATCGTAGAAAGTTACCGAGTGTGAGGCATCATGACAAAGCGCACTCTTGGGCGAAACTTTCATGAGAGCCATACAGACAAAGGTCTACGAATGGAAGTCACTAATCGTTCCCACTCTCCTAGGTTTTTGTTCAGACCTTGTGTTGCACCCCGAAAAATCCGGTTTGGACTTCTCGTTTGACAACGTGAAAAATAGTAGAGCCGCCACCAATATTTATTTAGGAAAACATTGAAAAAACCTTTTTTGGAAAAGCGGATGGTCTTTTGAAAACTCAGAGATGTAGGTTCGGGGGTCGGTTAGGTGCAGGGAAGGTATTAGCATCCCGCACCTCCTTTCTACTGAAAGGGAACCATTAACTTGATGTGTGGTTTAGGAAAAGTTGATTTGAAATGATTTTTGTTCTACTTTTTTCTTTTCTTTCCTTTTCTTTTTATTTCATTTGAGAAATTGTTTTATTGAAAACGGGGGGGAGAAGAATATTTTTGGTATCTTTGAAAAGCGGAACAAAACAAAGATTTTTTAAAAGGGTGCTTGACGGGCTGTGACCCGCTCCTACGTACCCTCACTGGGATGAGGGATCAAAGCTACGTAGTTCTCGTCTTTTGGTTTTGAAAATGTTTTTGTGTTTTATCTTATTTAATTTTTTTGGAGCTTTTGAAATAAGACTCAAGTGTTCACGAATACCAAACAAGCAATGGCTTCGAGTGGCGTTCATTACTAACTTGAGAGAAAAGAGTTGAAACCGGTAACCAGTCAAGCAAAGGCTTCGAGCGATTACAACTAACGTTTTATTATCTTTTTTGAAATTGCTTTGAAAAAGGGCGAGCATCGGTGACAATTATCACTAATAGCTCATGTTGTTTTTGAAATTTGAATTAGTTTGTGTTTGGTTAAGGTGTGGGAGCTTTCATAATAGTCAAACAAGCAAAGGCTTCGAGTGACTACCACTAATAACTCCTCATTAGCGATCAAACAAGCAAAGGCTTCGAGTGATGACTAATGATTTATTTAAGAAAATGCCTTAGGGTTTTCATTGGAAAAGCATTTGATTTTGATTTGAAAACTAGTTTAGAAAAGAGTTTGATTTGGAAAAAGATTTTGGAAAACAAGTAGAACACTTCAATCAACTCCAAATCCATAACCAATATACAAATCATTCAATTACAATTCATGCAAGCATTACAAATCCAAGAGGCAAGCATGGGCATGAACATGTAATTGTCAAAACTAGTTACAAGTTGCAATAAGAATGGTCACACAAAAATGAGACATTGATCAATTACAAAATGGTAGCTCATTGAATCAATTTAAGAATCAATCAATAAAAACACAAGAGTTAAATTCCTTTTGGTAATCCTTGACACTTGTTAACAATGCACAAGTGCATAAGCGTCTAGTCATTTTACCAAATATTCAACACCAAAATGTATACAAGAGTTGAATCATTTTAAAGTAATCCTCAACATTTAAAATTATGCTTGAAAGCACATGTTGAATCCTCTTACCAATCATCAACATTTAAACAAATTAATGACTTAAAACAAGCACCACATTTGCAAGACTCAAAGTGACCAAAAGAAAGTATTCACAAGCTATCACAAACAATTGGCAAGCAAGGAATCATAAACTCACATTTTGTTCATTGAAAATTTAAAGAGAGTTGAATCACTTGAAGTAATCCTCATCACTTAAAAAATGGCGCCCAAGGCACAAGTGAGAGTCATGTTACTCATCATCAATATTGAAAACAATTGACAAACCAAATTCACAAGAACAAGTAAGATTACAATTCAAAAGGGATTGAATCCTATTGAACAATCCTCATCACTTAGAGAATAGTGCTCAAGGCACAAGTGAGAGTCATCTTGCCAATCATCAACATAACAATTACTTGCAAGCAAGATTCCATCAAAACAACTTGAGAAAACATTTTTTAAGCACAATTGCAAGCCAAATAGCCAAGAAACAACAAAACCCTAATTATTTCTCATGATTTGCGAAGCCAACACATAGCCGAACAACAAATTTATTCATCAAACTCACAAAATCAAGCAAGCACAAGATACTAGCAAGACTTAGGAACAATTAATCACATGATTTAAGCACTAAAACTTCAAATCAACATTTATTCTTCATTTCTTTAATTTTTGCGAAACATATATGAGTAAGAAAAGGAGATTTGCAAACTTAAACAAAGGATCTAAGCATGAAAACACCAAAATCAAGTATCCACAACAAGATTAAGCATCATCAAGCAAAGAGGAACAACAAAATCAAATTAAAACCAACTTTAACATGATATGCGAACTAAATAACACATGAAACAACAATTTTATTTCACAACAAATACAAAATCAACACAAAAACAACATGAATCAATTTATTCAAGGGTGAGAGACACCTTAAACACCCCAAGCCTCCCTAAGTGCTTGGCAATAGTGTTTAAGGCTCCTCTCACCAACAACAACCAACAAATCACATTTTATATATATTTATGAGAGTATGCGAAATGAAGGAAAGGAAGAGCATGAGTTTTGATGCAAAAATGTTGAAGATAATGCTATGGTTTTTAGAGTATACCTTGGACCCAAGCTAGATTATGAAAGAAATGAAGAGCAAGAACACAAATCAACAATGATATTCAATAGAACACCACAAGAACCCCACGCAAATCTTCAAACCACAAGCCTTTGATGATGCCAATATGAACTAGAGTAGGAGAGGATGGAGATGTATGGAGTGGAAATGAATTTGAGATGAAAAAGAGGAAGGAAATCAAAAAAAATATGGAGGAGGAGTGGTGGTGGTGGCTTCGGCCAAGAGGGTATTTGGAGGAGAGGAAAGTTGCGCTGAAATTTGAGAGTGGAAAATGAGGCCCAAGGTCCTGAGAGATGGGCTTAACAAGGTATATATAGAGTGCAATTAGGTTTAAGGGCATAATGGTCATTGTGCATCACCTATTGTTCTAGGATTTCATTTAAAATTTGAATGGAGGGTGAGGATTGAATCCCACTTTGCAAAGGGCAAAAAAAATGAAAACTTGGAGGAGAATGAGAAGGGGTATGCGAAAATGAGAGGGAGGGTGGTGCCCAAGTTTTGCAAGTTGTCATCTTGTACTATTGTACTATTGTGAGACCCTTCC
>CM076846.1:207257581-207297067 GCA_039519185.1 Astragalus membranaceus | reverse complement strand
GGGACCAAAATGAATAATTTTAAATTTTTCAAGGGTTATTTGTTTAAATTTTTTTTTAGGAACCAAATTGAATAATTTTAAATTTTACAAGAACTATTTTTAAAAAGCCTTTTTGCAAAGACGAAAATAAATAATTTTAACAATTTTTTTAGGGGACCAAAATAAATATTCATTGCATTTGTAGGAACAAAATGATATTTAAGATAAATGAAAAATTAAAAATTACTACTACCAAAACCTTCACGTTGCGTCGGAACAAAGTTGGAAACGAAGTTGGTGAGCGGCGACTTTCTTGTGTATAAAATAGGCTAAATATATATTTTGGCCCTTTATCTTTGGAGTTGTGGTCACTTTGGCCTTTTATCTTCTTTTTTTCTCATTTTAGACCCTTATGTTTTTAGTGTGTGTCATTTTGGCCCCTGCCGTTATCATTTTGGTCCCATTATGTTTTTAATTGATTTCATTTTAGTCCCTTATGTTTTTAATTGATTTCATTTTGGGCCTTATGTTTTTAATTGATTTCATTTCCGTCCTTAAAAATTTGCCTAAAAAAACATAAACATAACGGCAGGGGCCAAAATGGCAACACAAAAAACATGAGGGTCTAAAATAAGAAAAAAAAAAGATAAAGAAAAAATGAAAGAAAACAAAAAAAAGATAAAGGGCCAAAGCGACCACAACCCCAAAAATAAATGGTGAAAATATATATTTACCCTATAAGATAAAGCGAAGCTCTCAAAACCATCTTGGGACGTCGTTGCCAGAAAATCAAGAAAAAAAAAACGCCATTCTCCGATAAAATGGTAAGGTCTCTGCTTTTCAATTATTGTTTTCCTTCCTTTTTAATTTATCGTGTCGTTTTGCTTTCCTAATTGTCAACACTTGTTACTAGAAACCCTTTGCTAGCCTTCAACAATGCCATAGCGATGTATTTCTAGCCCGAATTTACTATCAATCCCATTTTACCGCTCAAAAATCAACATTATTAGTGAAGGTTTCTGAATTGCGTATTTGATTGAAGTTGCTTTGGAATTGGTTCAGTTTCAAATTTTTAGATAGACTCAGGAAGGGTGGATTTTTTGTTGAAGAGCCAATAATGAGAAATTCCTAATTTTTTTTATGGGAAAAAATTAATTTTAGTTTGTGAGTTGCATGAACTTGTATAGTTATTGAAGGATTGAATTTTAGTTTGTGAGTGGCTGTGGCATGAACTTGTATGGTTATTGAAGGATAACAATATTGTATATAGTTGAATAATATAGCTTGGTGTTTAAAATGGGTTGCATAATCAAGGTAGTTAGTATCGCATGTATTGCGCGAATAGAATCGCGATACGATTCCAAAACCCGGGCAAACGATGCGTATTGTGGCTGGTATCATTTTGATGCATCGTGGCTGGTATTGTCGAAATCGCACCGGAATCGTATGAATCGCGATTAGCAAGCATCGTGCACGATTCTAGAGCAGCTCGCAATCGGGTCTGATCTTGTGACCTGTTTTCCTGAAACACAGTTTTTAGGTTTTGTAGTTCTGCAATTTTTATAGCCAGAACGCAGAGTTTAAGGCTTACTTTAGCTTTCTTTGCTTCACCTCTCTATTATATTGTTGTTTTTTCTTTTTCTTCTTTTGTTTATATATTTCCTACGATTTTTGTTAGAACTGGTAGAGTAATTTGATGCAAGAAGGAATCCATCAGAATTTCATGCATTGCACAATATGCTTCAATTAGCTTTATACAGGGTACAGTAAACAGATTAACAATAATCAGTTAATCTGTTTACAACTAATAGCTAATTAACTAGACAAATTACACTTCTGTCCCTGACCTAGTCAATTACCAAACTACCCTTAAGCACAATACAATCAATTCAATATCTAACATTGCCTCTCCTAATCTGTAAGACAGTAAACATTTACAGATTACAACATATGAAACAAATTTCAAATCTGCAGAAGCATTTCCTGCACAGTCACACAGTCTTGTTCACCAGCAAACCTTCAATCTGTATTGGTACTTCTTTCAACCATTCCAAGCATTCTTCTAATCTTCACAAATGACTCAAGCTTGAGAGGCTTAGTCATAATATCAGCTATCTGATTCACAGTGTTGCAGTACACCAGCTCGATCACTTCATCTTTACATAGGTCTCGAAGGAAATGAAACCTAATGTCTATATGTTTACTTCTACCATGTAGGACAGGGTTTTTTGAAAGCTTAATTGTTGAATTGTTGTCACAGTACACAACAGTTGCACCATTCTGTTTCTCTTTAATTCTATCTAGAATTCTTTTCAACCAAATGCTTTGACAAGCACATGAGGCGGCTGCAACAAACTCAGCTTCTGTGGTAGATAATGTCACTACAGGTTGCTTCTTTGATGACCAACTTACTGCAGCAGAGTTAAGCATAAAAACATACCCTGAAGTGCTTCTTCTATCATCATTGTCCCCAGCATAATCTGAATCAGTAAACCCAAACAAACTACTCTGCATCTGCCCTGCATCTTTCTGATTTCTGTACAGTATACCAAAGCTGGTTGTGCCTTTAATATACCTCATTATTCTCTTGACAGCAACCAAATGAGCTTCAGTAGGCCTCTCCATGTACCTGCTAACTAAACACACAGAGAACATAAGATCGGGCCTGGTTGCTGTAAGGTACATCAAGCATCCAATCCCTGCTTATATTCTGTCACATTCACTGCTTTGCCATCAATATCTCTTGACAACTTACTCCCAGGCACTATAGGATTAGTAACAGGCTTACTATCCTTCATGCCAAATCTTTCTAGTACTTCACCTGCATATTTTTGCTGAGTTATGAAAATTCCTGTCTCTGTTTGATCAACCTCCACTCCAAGGAGAATTTCATCTTGCCTAAATCACTCATTTCAAATTCTTGTTTCATTGATTCTTTAAATTCAAGCTGCATTTGTACATTATTCCCTGTGTAGATTAAATCATCTACATAGAGGCTAACTATCAACAAATTACCTTCACTGTTCTTCTTAGTGAATAGGGTGTGCTCATATGGGCATTTAGTGAATCCTTCTTTAGTAAAGTAATGCTCAATTCTGCTGTACCATGTTCTTGGGGCCTGCTTCAGGCCATATAAAGCTTTCTGCAGCTTATACACCTTTGTTTCTTCATCCTTCTTTACATATCCACTTGGTTGATCCACATAGACATCTTCTTTTAATTCACCATGGAGGAAAGCACTCTTAACATCAAGCTGATGTACTTTCCAACCATTCATTGCAGCCACTGAGAGTAAGCATCTGATGGTATCCCACCTAGCTACTGGTGCGAAGACTTCATTGTAATCAACTCCATACCTCTGTGCATATCCCTTTGCTACCAACCGTGCCTTGTGTTTCTCTATCTTTCCTTCTTCATTTAACTTGGTTTTGTAAACCCATTTGACACCTATCACACTGGCATTCTTAGGCAAGGATACTAGTGTCCATGTGTTATTCCTTTCTATAGCTTGGATCTCAGTATCCATAGCTGATTTCCACACAGGATCAACAATAGCTTCCTCAAAGCTTGTTGGATCAGTGGAATTTAGTGTAGCCAGGCTCATTTCATTAAACAAAACATGATTGGTAGTATCATAATCATTCAACCATATAGGTGGTCTCCTTACCCTTGGCTCATTACTGTCATCAGAAGTATCTTCAGTGCCTTCTTCTTCACCTGTACTGTGACCAGTATTTGTGTCTTCATTTGTATTTCTTTGCTCAGCATCACTGTCATTCATGTTGCCAGTTGAAGAGCTAGGCTGTTCTGCTCCTCTCTGTGTTGCAGTATTATTTTGATCATTGCTTCCATTCTCATTTTCAGGCCTTGTACCATCAAGTTCATCACAGTCAGTTATTTCTTTACCTTTGGCAGTGCTGTCATCCCTGTTCCATTGCCATTTGTCAGACTCAACAAATTTCACATCCCTACTAATAATAATCTTTTTAGTTAAAGGATTATAAAGCTTGTAAGCTTTGGATTCCTCACTTAATCCGAGTAATACACATTTGATGCTCTTAGCATCCAATTTCTTTCTCTGAACATCAGAAACATGAGCAAAGCCAATACATCCAAAGACTCTAAAGTGATCAACTGAGGGCTTAATGCCACTCCAAGCTTCTTGAGGAGTGCAATCTTTTACTACCAAAGTAGGACTTCTATTTAGAACATAATTAGCCCAATTCACTGCCTCGGGCCAAAACTTCTTGGGAACATCCTTCTCACTTAACATACTTCTCACCATGTTCATAATAGTCCTATTTCTCCTTTCTGCCACCCCATTTTGTTGTGGAGTGTATGCAGCAGTTAGTTGCCTTTTTATTCCTTCATTTTTACAAAACTCATTGAATTCTATGGAGTTAAACTCTCCACCCCTATCAGTCCTTAGACACTTGATTACTTCACCAGACTCTTTTTCAACTAGAACTTTGTACCTTTTAAAGATATCTAGTGCTGCTGACTTTTCAGACATGAAATAAATCCAACATTTCCTACTGAAATCATCAATAAAAGTAATAAAATACCTTTTATTGCTGTTGGATTCAGGAGTAATAGGACCACATATGTCACTGTGCACCAATTCCAGAACTTTCTTTGCTCTCCAGGCACCTTCCTTTTGAAAGCTTTCTCTATGTTGCTTCCCTATCTGACAATCTTCACAGGTTGTCTGATTCTCTGGCAGCTGTGGTAATCCCTTCACCATCCTTTTCTGAGCAAGAATCTTCAATCCTTTGTGACTCAAGTGTGCAAATCTTCTATGCCATAGACTAGACAAGTTATCTTGCTCAACATTCAAGCATGAACCAGACAAAGGAATTACATCACCAGTAATAATGAACATACGGTTTCTAGTCATTACACTAGTGATAATAAGTCCTTTTTCTTTGTGAAACACCTTACATTCATTTTCTTCAAAAACCACTTTCAGATGACCCTTTTCTTGGAGTTGTCCAATACTAATTAAGTTGTTTTCTAACCCAGGTATATAGTAAACATTACTGATGACCTGTGTTTTTCCTTCTATCTTCAATTTTATTGATCCTCTTCCTTGTACTGCCATTCTTGTTCCATTTCCAAGTTTCACCCACTCTCTAAATGTACTATCAAAGTCATAAAACAAGTCACGAACACCACACATATGATTGGAGCAGCCTGAATCAAGAAACCACCGTAGAATCTTCTTCCTAACTTCATCTCCTAACTCATCTTTATCTGATTCTTTCAAGGTCATTAACAAGATTTCTTCATCTTCATTGAACTCATTAGTTTCAGCAGCAAAGTTTGCACTTTCTTCTAAATCAGGACATTCACTTTTATAATGTCCTAATTTACCACACTTATAGCAATCAATAAGTTCCTTACCCATTGTTTGGCGCCCTCTTCCTCTGCCTCGGCCTCTTCCTCGTCCCCTTGCACTTGTTGCACCACCAGTTCTTCCACCTACTGTGTTGACACTCACCTTCAAAGCCTGTTCTTCTTCTTTGTGCCCTTTCATTCTTGACTCATGCACAAGAAGCTTGCTCTGCAGATCTTCTATGGACATCTCTTCCACATCATTTGCTTCAACAATTGAGCACACCACATATTCGAACTTGGAATTCATTGACCTAAGAATCTTTTCAACCACTCCTAGCTGCGACATCTTCTTGCCTTGTGCCTTCATTTTGTTGACGATCATCAAGGTTCTTGAGAAGTATTCATCAACCTTTTCTCCTTCTTTCATGTGCAGGATCTCATACTCCTTCCTTAGGGCCTGTAGCTGCGCTCGTTTCACCTTGTTTGAACCTTGAAAGCGTTGCTTCATTGCGTCCCAAATTTCTTTCGCCGTGCTCTTCTTTATGATCGTTTCAATGATTCCGCGGTCAATCGCCTGGAACAGATAGTTCTTGGCTTTTAGGTCTTTCAATCTTGCGTCTTCAATTGCTTTCAATTGCTCCGGTGTCGCATTTTCTTCTGGTGCCGGAATTCCACCATTCACAACGTTCCAATACTCCTTAGAACGGAGTAAATTCTCCATTAACATAGCCCAATGTTCATAGTGTCCGTCGAATTTAGGGATTGCAGGTGTTAGGAACTCTCTTTCCGCCATGATTATCTGGATCGCGATCTCGCTTGCGACGTTCTTCTTGATCTTCGACTTTACGCTCGCTACTCTTCTCACGAAACAGCAGTTTCTGGATCAGGCCCCTAATCGGAGCTCTGATACCAGTTTGTTAGAACTGGTAGAGTAACTTGATGCAAGAAGGAATCCATCAGAATTTCATGCATTGCACAATATGCTTCAATTAGCTTTATACAGGGTACAGTAAACAGATTAACAATAATCAGTTAATCTGTTTACAACTAATAGCTAATTAACTAGACAAATTACACTTCTGTCCCTGACCTAGTCAATTACCAAACTACCCTTAAGCACAATACAATCAATTCAATATCTAACAATTTTAAGCTGTCTTTTTATTCTTTTATTTATATATCTCCAAAAGGTTTCATCCCCCAATCACTGTGACAAGGACGACATTTTGTCATTTTGGTGTATGTATCCTCCTTTGGACGTTGGACAAAGCATGGGAAAGACCTTGTTTTGGTATTGTACACAAATTCCAAATAATATAGACCTTGAATATTCTTATTCATTACAATAGTCAATACTGATATCTAAAAATTGCAACAACAAAAGTTCTAAAACATTATTACCTGCCTTCCCAAATGATATCTGATTCCAATCCTGGAGTAATACTTGAGCCAGTTGTAGATGCCTTAGAATTATAACTGAACATCTTATTAGTAAGTTCTTCAAAAGTAGGGTGATCTCTGCATGGAATACCACATTCAGTTTTAGACCACATTGCAGCTGATTTTATTTTTCCAAGCAAACCCATCTCCATATTTTCTTCATCAGGCTCAATGGTGTCCATTTCTCCCTCCAGTATTTTCACAACTTGCCTCATTGTTGGTCTAACACTTGGGTCTGAATTTGAACACAGTAAACCCAAATGAAGTAGTCTCTCAACTTCCTCAATTGGGTATCCTCCTTTGTCTTTCAACCTTTCATCAACAGCATTGTGCAATTGACCAAGCACCATTAGAGACTTCACCCATTCAATTAACCCTGGCTTATGTTCTTCAATAGGTCTTCTCCCACAAATTACTTCTAATACCAATATTCCATAGCCAAACACATCAGACATAGTTGAGGTTGTTCCTGTACGAACTACTTCTGGAGCAATGTATCCTACTGTTCCCAGTACTTTTGTTGTGTTGTCAACTTGTCCATGATGATCATGCATACGTGCCAATCCAAAGTCCCCCAATCTTGCATTCATGTCCTTATCAAGTAGCACATTGCTTGCTTTGATGTCTCTATGCAACACCTTAACTTCCCAACCCTCATGCAGGTATAGAACCCCAGTAGCTACATTTTTCAAAACTCCAATCCTCTCTTCCCAAGTTAGCATTTTCCCCTCTTCACACTCAAAGATCCATTTATCTAAACTTCCATTACTCATGAAGTCATAAACTAGAATCAAGTTTCCGTTTTCTTTTTTACACCAACCTCTCAATCTCACTAAATTTCTTTGTTGCATTCTACCTAGGCTTGAAACCTCTGCCAAAAACTCTCTCAACCCTTCTTTTCTTTCTTGAGGGATTCTCTTGACAGCAACTTCTACTCCTTGTAAAACCCCTTTATATACATTTCCATTCCCTCCAACAGCAACCACATTATCTTCAGAGAACCCATTTGTTGCTGCGTGAATCTCATCAAAGCTAATCCTATGTGGCCAGTACTCCAATTCCCAATCTTCAATTTCTTCCTCTTCCTTTTTACCCCTATAGTGAATGAAAAACACTACACCAAAGCCAATGATTAACACACTGATAACACCTACAACTATAGCTCTTGCTCTAGAAAACCAACCTTTGTGAGAGACAAATGAAGGCAAGTTATCTGTCACCAAAGCATCACCGATTGAAAAATTTGAATTACTAAAGCTCCAAGCAAGAATCTTAGTACTGTCTACTATCAGCCCTGTGGCAGCGCAGAACCCTACATATGTTTCATCCATTAGAACCTCAGAAAGATTAACTTTCATGCTGATAAGAGGCACGTGAGGTCTCTTTTGTCCTGCACGAGCCATAGTAATGTTTAGCTGGGAGTGCCTAAATTCAATCCATACCTGATAATTTTCTCCACTTCTTATCTTCAACACCTTAAATTCCTTGTCATCTTTCCCATCCCAATAGCCAGCCTCGTGTGAAGATGAGGATGTGAGCGAGTTTATGTCAACACCAACGTGATTGTCATTGATATCACTGAATTCTTCATTTTTAACCGGATCGAATTCAATTCCAACAACATGGTTCCTAGGATCACCATTATTGGTGAAATTGAAAAGACCATTATACTCAGTTGCTGTCGTTCCATTGATACCTCTTGAAGGTGTGAATATGAAGGCCAAACCATGACCTGTGAGAAAGTTTTTGGTGGGGGCAACAGAGAAGATGAATGAAGTTGCAAAGGGGAGAAGGGTGGAAGAGTTGGGTGATCTGGTAGGTATTTTTTGAGGGTAAAAAGCACGGCCTATGGAGAAGAGAGTTCCATTAGTGAGAGTAAGAATAGAGTTCTGAATAGTGGCATTTCCATATAGGTTGATGTTTGTGGAGTTGAAGTTTGTATTGTAGACAAATTCAGTAGTGGAAGCAAAACTGATCACAATGGTTAGAGTGCAAAGAAGAATGATGATAAGGATCTTCTTAAGTGGAGGCATTGGAAAGGGGCTGAGAATGAGAGTAACTTTTGACAAACTGAAATTGGTTGAAGCATTTATTCCTCATCTTGGTTGATGAAAGTATTTACTTCTTTGACAAGTAGGTAGGTACCGGTCCAGACATTTCATTGCATCTTTTAAGAAATTGTATTTTGATGATATAGTTAGTTGGTCAAATACTCAAATCCTGTTGTGTGTTTTGTCTTTCTTGTAATAAAACTAGGTCTGCATCATTAATATTAATGTAGAGGGTCCCTCCCATCCCATCTTTTAATAAATTAAATTAGAGTAGAGAGATATACAAAATGATGACACTCAATTTCGCAGCCTTGATGATGATGTGGCTTGTGGAGGGAAAGCAGGAGCATATACATTCCAAGACGATATATATATTGTAGATATGTAATGTAGTACCAATAGAACTCTTCCTCCGATTATTCTTCTTCTTTTAAGATTTAGCTGTTTTGAGTTCTTTAACTGTTCAGACAAAAACAGTGATAGGAGTAGTGCTTGAATGATCCAAAGAAAAGGCAGACAGAACATCCATAATCTGTGTAACAGGTTGGAAACTTGGAATGTTAATTCAGGACAAAAGAATGTTGTGACATTACATGACATTAAGAGCCTGTAGAACTATATCTCAGTGCTAATTGGTTTTAGTCTTGCCTACTCATTTACATGTTGAAAGTAAATAAAACATAGGATGATGTTTGTGAAATTGAGGTTGTTTTATAGAAAAATTCAGAGTGGTTACAGTGTGAAGAAGAATATGATAAGAAGCTTAAGTGGAGATATTACCGTATTGGGAAGGTCAGAGAATGAAAGTGAAACTTTGACAAATTGAAATTGGTAGCAACATATATATGACTATGAGTCTTCATCTCTCGTCAAGAAGGAGGAAAAATGAACGGCTGCTAAAGACTAAAGTTTGTTAATATCCATCAATTCAAACACAGTTTGTTGTTATTTTTGCATTTATTTCGTAGGTGCACGTCCACATCATTATTAGTCCCAATAGGCAACTCCAGTGTTAAATATTGTATACACGTGTCTGTGTGATATTAATTAATTTAGACATGTTAATAAGCGCAGTGTGGGATGGACTATCGAACACATGGTCAGGTCTCCTAGTGGAAAGTTGGTGAGATTGCTTAGATATGCATATATTTTTTCTTCTTGAATGATTAAGTGAGGTTTCTATTGAAGACTATTAACATAGGTGGTCCACCATACACCACACTTATCAACCATTTAATTCATCTTGTCCTCACAATAATGTAGTAGACTCTGTATACCATAAACATTCCCATGAATCCCTCCATCTCATGCCATTGTAAGATGAGGGGATCCCCTTACTGGATTATTATAAGATAAGACAAACTAGAAGAAAATTCAGATACATATATCATATTAATTTTTATGTTGCATTTAGATCTATCCCAAGGAAGAACTCCAAAACATATAAGCAATACTAAGGAACAAAGAACTAGAAGGAGGATAGAAAGAAAGAAATTTGAAATTTTTATAGCATGAAAAAGGCCAAAAAAAAATACTTCTCTCCTTTCAATTTTATACAAAATGGTTGACTTCTAGAGCAAAAGCTCTTGCAATTTACAAATGGTATTGTTTCCCATGAAAATCAATTGTATGCAGTCATGCAGAGCAGATCTAGATCTAGACCATCTGACCAAAATCAGATGGTCAATATTCTCAATCTGCGTGACCGTGTGGTTATCTTAACTACGGAGAATATAGACCTATTTGCCGCATGAGAATTCAATTTCCGTTCTCACCTTCCTTCAGAAACAGAACCCGACCCGGGCTGCAGGCTAGGATAAGACACACTCAAAGATTGTGAAGAAAAAAATTTAGATGGATAAATTTCATCAAGAGCAGGAAAATTCACATGAGTAGAATGTGTAGAACTCCTAGACCATGATGCAGCTGAGTTTATTTTCCCAATAAGATCATAATGAACACATTCTTCATTGCACTTTATTCCCTCCAATGCTTTCACCACTTGCCTCATTGTTAGCCTAACACAAGGTTCCAAACTAGCACATAACAAACCCAAGTGAAGCAACCTCTCAGCTTCCTCATTTCTATACCCTCTTAAACCCTTCAACCTCTCATCAATTGCACCACACAAGTTCCCCTTCTCCATAAAAGAATACACCCAATCAACCAATGGTGGTTCATTTACTACAATAGGTCTTCTCCCACACACCACTTCTAATACCAATACTCCAAAACTATACACATCAGTTGCAGTTGTTGGTCTCCCAAATTTAACTAGTTCTGGTGCCATGTACCCTAAAGTTCCTATTATTCTTGTGTCAACTACTTGTTCATTGAGAGTGTGTTTGTGATGCAATCTTGCAAGTCCAAAATCTCCTAATCTTGCATTCATATCCTTATCAAGAAGTACATTACCTGCTTTAATGTCTCTATGTAAAACCTCAACTTCCCACCCTTCATGTAGATATAAAACTCCACATGCTACATTTTCTAGAACTCTTAGTCTTTCTTCCCAATTTAGAAGTTTGATGTCTTCACAATCAAAGATCCTTTTATCTAAGCTCTCATTCTCCATGTAATCATAAACCAGTAACATTTTTCCTCCTTTTCTTTTACTCCAACCTTTAAAACCTACCAAGTTTCTGTGTTTCATTCTGCCTATGCTTGAAATCTCTGCTACAAACTCTCTCATTCCATGTTGAGTTTCATGGTTGAATTTTTTCACAGCAACTTCCACTCCTTTTATAACCCCTTTGTATACTTTCCCACTTGTTCCAATCCCAATCACTCTCTCTTCAGAAAATCCACTTGTTGCATCAAAAATCCCTTGATAACTTATCTTATGTGGCCAATACTCCAATTCCCAATCTTCAATTTTTTCTTCTTTCTCTTTTTTGGACAACATGAATAAAACCAAACCACATACAAAAGTTGCACCAAAAATGACACTGATAATGAAACCTTTAGATCTATATATCAATGTCTTTCTATGCACATACATAGGAAAATGTTTGGTATTCAAAGCATCACCAATAGAAAAATTTGAATGACTAAAACTCCAAGCTAAAATTCTACAAATGTCAACCATTCTTCCTGTTGCACCAGAAAATCCCACATACATTTCATCCAATAAAACTCCAGAAAGGTTAATAGGTTTACTAATCAAAGGTTTTTGAGGTTTTCTTTTTCCTGCTGGTGCAATAGTTACATTAATTTGTGAATTCTCAAACTCTATCCAAACTTGATAATTTTCACCACTAGCTAGTTTCAACTTCTCAAGTTCTTCACCATCTTTTCCACCCCAAAACTCAGCAGGTTCAGAATACAAAGAAATCATTGAATTCAAGTCAATACCAACATGATTATCATTTTCTTCATTGAACTCTTCATTTCTAAAATCATCAAACTCAACAGCAAAAACATGGTTAGAAGAGTTACCTGAAGAGGTTCTGTTAAAGAGACCAAGATAGTTACCTGGTAGTGCTCCTTTTATGACCTTTGAAGGTGAGAAAATGAAAGCAAAACCATGAGCAGTTGGTAGGTTTTTGCAAGGAGCAATTGAGAAGATGAAAGAAGTTGCAAAGGGAAGAAGTGTTGAAGAGTTTTGTGGTGATTTCATAGGTACACTGTAAGGGTAAAAAGCACGGCCTATTGAAAAGAATGTTTGGTTAGTAAGTGTGAGAATGGAGTTTTGAATTGTGGCATTTTCATAACAGAAATGATATATGGACCAATAAGTGGACCAATAACTTGACCAAAATACCAACATACGGATGGGAATACATTATACGTATCATGCTTTTCTCTTTTATTTTAAATTAAATTAAACTAATAAAATTAAAAAACAAAAGAAACATGACAGACCGCATTTCTTCTTCTCCTCCGCTGGTTCTAGGTCACACTCACCCCTCCTCCTCCGCCATTCTTCTCTCTTACTCTCCCTAAAGCCCCCGATTTTTCTCTTCTTCTCTCCAACCCCACTCCAGTACCTCTCTTTCTCCTTATTCTCTTCCAAACGACGAAAGCGAAACCGACGAGAAACTCTCTTCTTCTCCTTCCTCTCAGGAACCCATCTACTCGACCCTGTTTTTCTCTTTGGTTCTCCTTCATCTCATTCTTCTTCTTTCTAACCTGTGTGCGCGACTTATCTCACTTCACTCACAAAGAAAGGAAACACGCAACCCAGGAAACACAAAGGAGAGACCACGACAACGGCAACGACGAGAAACCGATGGCAAGATTTGAGTCGTGGTTTTCTCTGAAAGGTACTTGTTCTTTCAGTTTCTCAGTATCGTTTGCTTTTCTTTTATTTGGGTGAATTTGTATGATTTGGTTTTATCTCCCAAAGATTTGGTTGAGGAACTGTGAAATCGAAATTTGATGGATATTAGTAGTTTCTAGGGCACCCATTGTCTCAGTATCCGTTTAATTTGTTGTTGATTTTATCATGTTAGTATCATTGATGTGTTTTGATGGAATGCATGTTTCTCTGTACTTTCCTTAATTTGCTTTAGAATAGGATTTTACTCATGTTGTGTGAAGAATACATAGTTGGGTGCAATGCTACTACCGGTCATTAGAGAAAGTGATAGGCTCATAGTGGTTTCATGCTTTTATTGGTGAGAATAAGAACCCCATTTTATTCACTTTGTTTGTAAAGGAAATGAAATAGTTTAGATGAAAAGTTAGAGCAATTACTAATTAATAGTAAGGTAGTTGTAAGAAAGCATTCATATAATCAGAAGCCAACATTGGAGGGTTGTGTTGCTAATTATAATGTGTTGGAGGAGATGTTGGTTGGAGATAGACAAAAAGAGCGCTACCTAAAAGTTGTGTTCAATCGTGACAACCATGATGTCGATTGTGAATGCTTGTTGTTTGAGTTTAGAGGAATTTTGTGTCGTCATGTACTATGTGTGTGTGCTCAAGAGAGGGTTACAAATGTCCCAGAGAAGTATGTTTTGCCTAGATGGAAGAAAAATATAAAAAGGAAGCATGCATATATTAATATCAGTTATGGTGTGAAGCAATTGAAGCCACAGATGGATAGGTTTGAGAAATTGTGCAAGTATTTCTATGAGGTTGCTGAAGCAGCTGCGGAGTCAGAATATGCCACAAAAGCATTGGATGAGCTTTTGCATCAATTTATTTCTGATATGCCAAACATGGATCCTACAATGGAGGGCATTAAAACCAAATTGTTGAATGGCTCATCAATCCCAAACAGTGCCCCTACATGCCACAGTCCAGTGAGGGTCAAACGTAAAGGTCGTCCTCCAACAAACAGAAAAATATCTAAAGCTGATAAAGTTGTTAAAAATTCAATGAAGAAGCGACCCAAGCGAGCTAATGACCATCACAATGTCGAGGTTTGTCTTGTTTTTTTAACAAATAATGTATTTACCATGAAACTCCATATGAAATGCATTTTCCTGTTTTTTGTATAATGTGTAGGCGGCAAATATTGGAACGGTGGGTCATCAAATCAATGGTGACGTTTGTGTTGATTCAACTCTTGATGTTATGACAAATGGAGATGTGACATATGCAACTACTTTGGTTCGTGCCCATTTTAAGATTGTAATAAATATGTAGAGTTTCTAAGTTTCTATTTGTTGATGGACTAATTTGATCCGTTTGAGATTTTTCGGCAAATTTGTGAACTAGTATTGAGTTTCAGATGTAACTTTATGTCAAGAATTTCTAGATTTATGGTTAGGACATTGGGTTGTCTTAATTTATAACTCGTGGAGAGTTGTTGGATGCAAACAATGTGGAGAAATTTGTATCACATGATTGTGCCAAGTCCAACTAATAGGAAACTAATTTGTACCGTTTTCAAAGGTTGAATGAAATTATTTATTTTGCAATTGTGTCAGAAAGTCATCTTACATATATTTAACTTATTTAACAATTCCTCTATACAGTCAGGGAGTCTATATATAAGTACAGATGCTGGAGTGTCGAATTTCACAGACAACCGTTTGGGAACCCAATGTCCAACCCTTGGACAACCAACTTATTTGGGATTGGGCAATGACATAAGTAACAATTTTTGTTCGTCTTCACAGGCACGTAAATCGAATTTCAGTCATTTGTTTAGTTTTATTTTCATGTTGCTAAACAAGTTGTTTTCAACAGATTGGAGGTGGTATTCCATTCTTGCAACTTATGGCAAACATGGAAATAGACTTCCCTGGATTGTCACAATTGTCTACAAATCCGTGAATTTTTTACCTTGTAAACTTTTTGGGTTTGTCTTCTATATCATACTAAACTTTTTGAGAACTATTTTGTTGTAACTAAACTTATATGTTTATTTTTAGCGGTATTGGTGTAAATGGTGTAAATGCCTTACCGTAATAGTAAATGATGTAAATGCATCACATTTGATGTAAATGTCACTAGGTTGATATTTTGCTACATGTTGTATAGACATGGTGTAAATGTTTCTATCAGATCACCAAGTCACCTAGACAAATACCCAACTTTTTTATAGAAATGACCAACCTATATTTTCATCTTTTCGTTGAGTCTGGCCATGAGACTACAATTGGTACAAAATCAGTAGTTTGAGACCTATAATTGTAAGCATCATCAGGTCATGGGGTGTCCAAATGACATGTAATTTCTTAGTTTGTATCCAATCACCAACTCACCTACGCAAATACCCAACTTTTAAGTACCAATGACCAACCTGTATTTTCATGTTTTCCCTGTGAGACTCACCATGAGATTACAATTGGGTACTAAACTGGGTAATAAATCAAAGGTTTGGGACCACAAATACCTAACTTTTTAGTACAAATGACCAACCTGTAAATGTTTCTATCAGATCACCAAGTCACCTAGACAAATACCCAACTTTTTCATAGAAATGACCAACCTAATTTTTCATCTTTTCGTTGAGACTGGCCATGAGACTACAATTGGTACTAAATCAGTAGTTTGAGACATATAATTGTAAGCATCATCAGGTCATGCGGTGTCCAAATGACATGTAATTTCTCAGTTTGTATCAAATCACCAACTCACCTACGTAAATACCCAACTTTTAAGTACAAATGACCAACCTGTATTTTCATGTTTTCCCTGTGAGACTCACCATGAGATTACAATTGGGTAATAAATCAGAGGTTTGGGACCACAAATACCTAACTTTTTAGTACAAATGACCAACCTGTAAATGTTTCTATCAGATCACCAAGTCACCTAGACAAATACCCAACTTTTTCATAGAAATAACCAACCTGTATTTTCATCTTTTCCCTTTGAGACTCGCCATGAGATTACAATTGGGTACTAAATTCGTGGTTTGGGACCTATAAATGTAATCATAAGGTCATGTGTTGTTGAAATGACATCTAATTGTAAATGTTTCTATCAGATCACCAAGTCACCTAGACAAATACCCAACTTTTTCATAAAAATAACCAACCCGTATTTTCATCTTTTCCCTCTGAGACTCGCCATGAGATTACAATTGGGTACTAAATTCGTGGTTTGGGACCTATAAATGTAATCATAAGGTCATGTGTTGTTGAAATGGCATTTAATGGTAAATGTTTCTATCAGATCACCAAGTCACCTAGACAAATACCCAACTTTTTCATAAAACTAACCAACCTGTATTTTCATCTTTTCCCTGTACAATACTCGGGGTAATTATGCAAATCGATTTCGTCTGGAATGGTTCGCGCTGAATCATGTCTTCTGCATGCAGCGTGTACAAGTTGGTGTCTGTTTATTCAAATTTGCATCTGGTTATTTTCTTGCCGAACCATGTTAACCGCCCTCCAAAGCGTCGTCGTTGTCTATTACCACTTCAAGTGATAATTAAAAAATATGGGTAGTTTCTATGGTCACTTGGTTAATCATAAGGCTCTGTTAGATTATGACATATTATGGTTCTAAGCATCTTAATTTGTGTCTCACGTGAGTCGACAGTATCTTCCCCAAATGCTTTTGTATGTACACAGGTTGGTTAAGTGTTTACAAAACCTGGGTAATGGCTGTGGTCACTTGGTTAATCAGTCTTAGATTCTCAATTGATGGGACAAGACCATAAGGCTCTGTTAGATTCTGATATATCAACAAACGGGTCTCAACTCATTCATTTAATACCCACTTGTAGTCTGATGGTTAGTTTCACAAGGAAAATATGAAAATAACAATTTGGTCATTTAAAAGAAAAAGTTGGGTATTTGTGTAGGGGAGTTGGTGATATGTTTCAAACTTAGAAGTTAGATGTTTTTTGAACACCCTGTGCTCTTTTGCTTACATTTATGGACCACAACCCATTCATTTAATACCCACTTGTAGTCTGATGGTTAGTTTCACAAGGAAAATATGAAAATAACGATTTGGTCATTTAAAAGAAAAAGTTGGGTATTTGAGTAGGGGAGTTGGTGATATGTTTCAAACTTAGAAGTTAGATGTCTTTTGAACACCCTGTGCCCTTTTGCTTACATTTATGGGTCCCAGCCCACTCACTTAATACCCACTTGTAGGCTCATGTTTAGTTTCACAAGGAAAATATGAAGTTGGTGATCTGATTCAAACTGAGAAGTTAGATGTCATTTGTCATGTGGTGTTGCCACCTTGTGGGTTAGTGAAGTTAATCGGTTTACTTTGAAAGGAAGCACCAATGTACTTGTTTATCATGGGACCAAGAGAGATAAGAGTGCTGAGCAATTCTCGGATTTTGATTTTGTAATAACAACATATTCTATTGTGGTTAACTGTTTGAATCTCATAACTGTATAATTACAATTCAATGCTGCAAGAGTACAACTCTTTTGTTTACAATTTAGTACAAGATCTAAAGTAACTACTATTATTATTACAACTTTCTAGATACATCTCTAAGTACATGTTTTTTTTTCTTTGGATGCCTCATTGTCATATACAATTACAATATTGTTTTCCTTCTTAGTGAGGTCCTTTCTGACTGGATTGTAGTCATCTTCAAATACTCTACACCTCCAGGCATAAAGGGTGATGGCTCAAAGGGTTCTAAAACAACATGCTGGAATGAGGAAAGAAGTCAGAGCCAATAAAACATGCAAACACAAATACTAGCACTATTTATACAAAACAAGCAAGCAATAAATTATTAGGAATTTCCCCTAATGCACAACTAACAAGTAGAGAGCTGTATAGAATATGTTGTATTTAATTCAAAAACCAAGCAAAAACTGTAATTACTTGATAAGAACTTACATCGAAGTTTGTTTAATCTAAGCCAATTCCCTTCGTATTGTACCATTAAGGTATATTTATGCAAACAACTCATTGTGGAATGACAACTTCAATGACATTTTTCATTTTAATGGATTACAATTACAAGCAAGTGGCAAATATATCAGCTATATATATAACAGGCGTGTGGAACTATTAGACTTGACATGAAAGTATGTAAAAGGTAGTCTTCTATCAAGAGCTCTTTGTAAGGAAAGTAATAAGAGACTATGCAACCACGCAACAATTATCTCTGAAGAGAAATGTAGTTCCTTAAAAAATTAACCCAAAAAGGTGCAAAATTATATTAGTTTTGACTCTGTTATCTAAGAAGCCAATGGTGGTGCTGAAGAAAATTAAACTTGGAGATTTTGTTCAAGACTAAAGTTCTGATATGAAGCAAGAAAATTATACACATAACATGTACTTTTTAACATACTCAAGTCAACACTTTCCTTATGTTTTGAGGGATCTTAAAATACGTATAATTGTCTTCATTCAAAGCATGTAAAACAATATAAACCTTATTACTGATGGGAGCATCATAGTCATTGCTGGTGGGAATGAAGAGTCCCCTAGAAGTACAGCCAAAATTAGTCCCTCCATGGTGCTGCACTCAAATACAAGTTATCAAACTCAAATAAAAGTTTCTAGAACATGAATTGAATCATCTTTATTGATTATATAATAGTGTGACAAAAGGGAGTAGCTCACAAGGTGAGAACTGAGAAGTATTCACACATGTTGACAATTTTAATAATTCTTTACCACACACAAATAAATACTCAATCAGACACAATTACACAAATGCTTCAAATTATGCAGAATGATGCTGATGCCTATTGTCTTTGCCAATGAGAAAATTCAAATGCTTCATAGAATTGAAACAAACTAGATAAGTCCCCTAGAATTGAATGAAACGGACTTGGGAAAATATGTGAGAATCAATAGTATGGCAAGAAATAAATGAATTAGGCGCCCATATCCATGTGAGGCATAAACTTCATCATCAATTTTCAGCAATAGTAACAAGTAACATTAATAGTTTTCTGCAGTATCAACTTTCAGCAGTAGCAGTAACAAGAAAATTCAATCTAATACAAACTAGACAATTTCTTGGGTAGCAGCATCAACACAATTTGATGCATACCAAGGATGTAAGTAAGGATCAAATGCAACATCAACAATATTTATATTTCTATTCCTTTATTTTCCTCCAAATTAAAAAAGATTTCATTACCACATTCTACAATACTGTGTAGGAAAAAAATGAAGAAATTATTCATTCAAGCATACCTAGAAAAGAGATCGAGGAAGAGAGAAATAGGGGAAAGAGTCGCTGCTACCAGAGGAAGGGAGCATCGCTCATGCTCTTGACCTAAACGCCTCCATCACTGCGCTTCAAATGGTTCGTCGCCTCCTCCCCCTCTGCACCGAAACTCCCCCACGCGTTCACGTTCATAGTGCAGTGGAAGCTCTTGACGGTGGGGAAAGAAAGAAAAGAGAAGAATCGTTGCAGAACATTTGATAAAAATGAGAAGGTCGTGTAAAAATTGTGGAGAAGGAATTGAAAGAGAAAAAAGAGAAGAAGGAGATGGAATTGAAAGAGAAGAAATTTTGTGCTGTTTTCGTGGGTTTTGTCGTTTGGAAGGGAGGAAGAAGAAACGGAGGTAGAGGAGAAGAGTTGCAGAGAGGAAGAGAAAAATAGAGCTTCAGGCAGAGGAAGAGAAGAAGAAGAAGAATGGCCGTGGGGTGTTGTGACCTAACGCAGTGAAAGAGAAGAAGAAGGAAATGCGCAACAGTTAGTTTAATTTAAAAATAATAATTGAAATAAAATGAAATAAAATTGGGTCCACCGTATTCCAATAGTATTCCCTCCGTGTATATATACTATTGGTTCACTTATTGGTCCAATTTTTGGTCCAAATAACATTACTGCGGTTTAAATAGGAGAATGAAGGGAAGTCGTGTGGGAAAGCATGTTCAAGGCTTACCTGCTTTACCTATTGGAAACCGTGCTTATTTCCAAAACCAATGAAACCAGCTTCTCAAGTCACTGTTTCCGTACGTATGTCCTTACCTTTTGTTTATAGTGCTTTCTCGGTTGTGGAGTTTAAGGAACATTAATTGTACTTGTATTCCTTTTGTTTCTAGGTAGTTTAGTCCTTTAGTTTAGCATGACTATGAGTAACTAACTAGTAACTACCTTTTGTTTGAGTTTAGAGAGCAAGTTTTGGAGCTTCCCATGTTTTCATTCTCCCCCTGGAATTGTTATGCAATGCTAGTATGCTACCATCCGGGGTGAATTGGAAACATGGGTTTGGAAATTGCTCTGTTCACATCTAGGGTTTCTCGTTGGTTTCAAACTTTAGTTTTCCTACTATTGTAAAATCAAATTGACTCGCCTTCTTCTTGTACTTCTGTTAAATCCTTCGGTTGTACCTGCTTCTTATTTCTCAATAGTAATTAATTAGCATGGGGCTTTTGTAAATATTTTTCAAATATCAAATTTTCACATCAAAAATCGGCATTAAAATACAGAGGAGAAAAAGAGTACCCGAATGGCCAACATTTCACTTTTATTTACTTCGTTCACATCCACACACTCCAAAATGAACACTGAATCCACTCAGTACTCAAGAGACAGAATACTTATCGCTATTCATCATGGTGGCCAAATCACCACAAGAGCAGATGGTGTCTTCTTCTCAGGTCCAAAATCGGTCTTATGCAGGCTCCATGACAACATCACCTTCGAAGGTTTGAAGGATAAAGTAGAGCTGAAGCTTCAAGTGAGGGGTGATGACCGAGAGGTTACTAAAATCACTTATCGCAAACCCACTTTTGGAGATGATGGCTGCATTCACTGGCCGTCCATGAGTATTAAGACTGATGACGACCTACGAAGCATGTTGAACATTGCTGAAATGTTTCGGTCTCGTTTTCTGTTGGGGCTGTACGTGGAGACGCAACGGAGCATCAATGAGATTTTACGCCGTTGTTATGCTGGAGGACCGGGATTTTAGGAACTGTATTTGTTGCTGTTATGTTTTAGTTTTTATGTTCTATCATGCTTTGGTTTTTATGTTTGGTTGTGTTGTTGTTTCGCAGTAATCTACTTTTGCATTAATGAAAATAAATTTTAAATTTAACGAGTATAATACTAACGGAATAATACTAAATGCAAATAGATAAATCCAGAATAGTTCAAATGGAAATAAAAGAAATACAAAAAACTCAAGAATCGGAGCCAGGATCGGGGTCGCCTCCTTCAGCATAGTCAATCAGTCCCCAGAGAGTGGCATACGCTGGAGAGCGTCGAGGAATGTCTCCGGGCTGTAGCAAACTGTGTAACCGCTGACTAATATGCATCAGTCTCTCCTCAGGTCCTATAACTTCTGGTGTTGGTGCTGGTGCTGGTCCAGCTGGTCCGGCTGCTGGTACTGGTGCTGGAAGAAGCCGGGAAACTGAAGCCCTAAAGTACCAGGGGAAGTAAGGTGGATGAAGCTCACCGACCTCTCTGACTGCATGCAGTAGTCGTGCTAAGAACTTCTTGCATGCTGTCGGCCTATCTGGTCACTCGCATCACCACATCTGTATAGGGACGACCCTCAAGCGAAGGACGAGGGATGGTCTGGACGTATCCAAATTTCTGGAGGAACTTATCCGGCATGTAGGGGACGATGATGTCCTCCCAAGTAAGAAAGCCCTTGTATAATGAGAACTGGTCCTCCGGCCTCAGATGTCTATGGTTTTGAAAAGGTCTCCTGATGACATCAGTAGGGGTCAATGCATCCAGCCTCCTACGGTACTCCTCCAGCATCACAGCATCAGTCTTCCTCCTCTTCCAAAACCCACAACATGGTCCCTCATCCTCCCTAGTGGTAGTCCGCACACATATGTTGGGAAAATACTCAAATATCCATGTCTGAAATAACAAATAAAAAATATCGTTAAAATAAAAAATCGTACCATGATCAACGTCGCATAACCCCCTAACTGGCGGCTATCATTTAAACATGCATAGTTCAGCTGCTCATACATATATGCCAAACAAGCTGAACCCCACACCCATTGACCAACTGTGCCGACGTCCTCCAGTACATGCCACCACTTAGCCTCAACTCTGGTAGATGTAGCAGACACGACATATCATCCAAAGTGATCGTCATTTCACCAAATGGTAGGTGAAATGACTATGTCTCCGGGTGCCATCTCTCAACAAATGCAGAATAGCTCATGATCCACAGTGGTAAGAGCTGAACGGACGAGGGGCGCTAAACCCGACCTCTCAACGATAGGATAGAAGCCACGAGCCATGCATAGAGGAGACAACAGTTTAGGGATTTGGTTGCCATGTCCAACTATTTTCAATTTTTGCGTCAACTGAATAAATTAAAAAATAAACAATTATTAGAATAAACTTATATAACAAGCCTAAATATATTTGTATAGTTTTTACCTGTCCTTTGAGAATATTAGATGCTACATGGGCATTAAACCCAATAAGAAGTGAACCATCCATAGGTCCAACATACTGCTGATCAGCCTGACTAGGCTGCTGCTGCTCCTCCTCCTCCTCCTCATCATGAGGAGGGTAGTCTTGATGATACTGCTGCGTGTAGTCATAATGGTAGTAGTCCTGACCAGCAACTTGGCTATCGTAGTAGTCTTGACTAGCAGCCTGCTCCTGCTCCTCCATGTCCTGTTGAGGAACCTGCTGTCTATCTCGCTCCCGGACACATCTATGTCATCGAGAAGCATGACCGGCAAACCTGATCTGTGTGTGTACTAACCGGAGTTTCTTCCGGTTCACCCATACCACTGGCCTGTGACAATCCACCCCGCATCACGAAATCCCTCATCGAGTCTATAATTCTGTTGTCTCTACCTCTGCTAAGCACCACTGAAAATAAAAAATAAAAAAAAATTTTAAAAAAAATTAATAATGAACTGCGGATTTATGGTAAATTCGGTAGTTAATTTTTAGAAAAAATTGAACGACGGATTTACCATAAACTCGTTAGGCATTTTACAAAAAATCATGAACTACGGATGTACATAAATCCGTCTAGAAAATTCATTTTTAACTGCGGATTTATGTACATCTGTTTCCAAAAATAAGAAAAGTATACGGATGTATGTAAATCCGTTTTGGAAAAAAACTCAAAACGAATTTACATATTTCCTACTTGATGGATTTACGTATTTCCGTTTAGAAAAAATTCTGGACATACTTTTGTTTAGAACGGAAGTAAGTGAAGAATGAAAAAGAAAATTAAGTTGTTGTTAACGTTGGAGGGTATTTTGGGTATTTTACGGGGGTTATGGGGGTATCATGTATCAATGTGGGCGTAAAAAAATGGGACCCGTATTGAAATTGAACTAGCGCCGTGACCCGTGCGATGCACGGGGCCAAAGCTTTAGGGTCTACGGAAGTATTATAGGACCAAAATTAGATTAATAGTAATTGAAGTCAAATTTTAACAACTAAAAGTTATGTTTAAAAGATTCAAAAGGATAGTCAAATTTTAACAACTAAAAGTTATGTTTAAAAGATTCCAAAGGATGAAAGCGAAAGGAACGAAATCAGAAACACAATCAAAACGAAATCAGAAAAGAAACAAAATCGAAATCAAAAAAAGAAAGGAAATCAGAAACGAAGATAAGAACAAAATCAGAAACGATTCAGAAATGAAATTAGAGACGCAATCCAAATCGAAAAATAGAGAACGATTGCAGAAATTAAAGATGAAAATGGTGGAGCGGGATTGCAGATTGAAGATATGGGGGAGGGAGAGCGAGAGAGGAGAAAGATGATTTTTTGGGGTTTTTAAGTTTTGTAATTTTTAATTTAAAAATTAATTTATTTAAACTTAAATAAATATAAGTAATAAAATATATGAGTCAGCATGCCACGTGGACGCCACATCAATTAAACTGTCCATGTGGCGTGTCTGGTCATAATTTTTGTCAGCCCAACCAGCAATAATTAACGTGAGAGACTAATAATGAAAACGATAAAATAAGATGGGGACCAAAACACCTATTTCGATAATGTAAGGACTGAACTTAGAAAGGCCCAATTTTGTAGGGACTAAAAACATATTTTACCCTACATAATAATTGGGCTATAAGGGGTTAGACCATATGCAAAAGATTTTAATATGTCAAATGATGGATTATAAGACACAAGCATTTCATCACACTTTATATATTTTGTTACAAAATTATTTCTTTTCACAAAATTGGTAATGGAGGAACAACATTCGAATATTTGAAGAATTACAAATTTTGTTGGACCTTAAAGTATCCCAAAACACACTGTCTAACGTCACATGCATTTTACGTAATTTGTAACAAAATTAATTTTTGGTTTTATTAATCTAATTATGAAGGAAAAAAAAGAGGGATAAAAAGGGGGAAAAGAGAGAAGAATGTATTAACCTAATTATGAAGGTATAGACTTCGGCTATTTGAAAAGCTAAAATTTTTACTGGACAATAAAATACCCTTAAAACATAAAAATATAGATTATAGAGAAACAAATTTTCACATATTTGAACAATTACATTTTTTGTTGCATCACAAATTACTCTACATTAAAAAAAAAATACGATGAAAAAAAAAGAGTGATAAAAAGGGGGGAAAAGAGATAGAGGGAGTTTTGGGGAAAGAAATAAAACAAAAAATAAGGGAATGATTTTTTTGGGGAATAAAACAAAAAAAAAGAGGGGGAGGGGAAATGGCGCCAAAAGAGAGGGAGGGGGGAGAATTTGGCGGGAGTATGACATCAGCGCCGATGTCATACTACCATTGGATTTATATTTTAAGATTTGAGTCTCACAGGTTGCCAAGGTTTTCGGGTTGCATATATATATAGTTGTTTTTGAGAGTGAAATCCATCTATTTTAACACTTTTTTTTTGACAATAAGTCTATTTTCACACTTGTCATTATATTTTTAGTTATTCAAATATAATCCTAGTGTATACTGCGATTGTGTCATCTAAATTCCTCATCCAATTTCTTAGGCGAGGTTTTGTGAATGTGTCTCATGTTTTTCATTGGCATTTGTTTAATTAACGGTTATCCTATTTTTGGTTTGATTCTTTCAGTTAGGATTGCATTTAATGACTTATTGGTTTGTCTGGTCTTGTATGATCTGAACACTGTCTGTCTGTGGTCAATGAATGACTATTTATTTTTGAAATAGACTTCTAAAAGTCAAGCTGCAAGAATCGAAGTGGACAATGTAAAACAAAGTCATGTTATTAAATACTTATAAGCAAGTTAAAAAAAATTTAATTAAGGTACCGACTTTGCCTTTATTATTACTTCACTTTTTTTTGGTCAAAAAAAAATTACTTCACCTTTTTTTTTCTCAATGCATGTAATTTTTATTTTCCAACTTTTTCTTTCTTTTTAACGGTGTTCAAAAAAAGTTATTAGGGAAAGTATAAGAATAATATTTCTTTTTCTAACTCTTCTAAATAGACGTGTATGGAATTGGTTACCCTATTCGTTCTTAATTTTTAGTATTTTTGGTTTGTAAGGAATAATTGAAACTAAAATAAAACAATCTTGGAACAATTAATTCAAACTTTTGAGGGTTCTGAAAAATGCTATAAATATTTTTTTGGTACATAAAAAAACTCTATAAATATAAAGCGTATATTTGGAAAAATTTGATAAATTGTATATTGGGATTTTAAATGTACTATTTGGAACTGAATGAGTTTTTTTTAATGCACAATTGATTAAGTTGTAATGGTTATTTTTCCGAAAGTTAACAATGAGTTTAAGGGTTCTTAATAACAAGTGCTTCTTTGGAAAAATAATCAAGCTCTAACTTTAGATTAAAGAGGGAGAGCGAATGGAACAGTTTGGGGAAGAGTTTAAGGCTTTGTTTGGTTCACAAAATAATGTGAGAGGAAAGAAAGGTATGTAAGAGAAAGGAAAGTGATAGGAAAGAAATACAGTAGAAAATGAGATGATTTTTTAGTTGTTTGGTTTAACTGAAAGTGAAAGGAAAGAAAGGTAGAAATTTTTCTTTCCTTATTTGATAAAATAAAAAGTGAGAGGAAAGAAAAGTTTATATGTATAAAATGACAAAAGTAACCTTTATTAAATAAATAAAACATTTTTTATTACATTGCATTAATTTAGTGCAAAGTTAAATATAGTGGTGGACCTACATGTATTCCAGGGGGTTCAGGCGAAGCCCCAGAAAAATAAAATTAGCACCGATACCTTAGGAAAAAATGTTTTTGCACCCCAGAAAAATACATTTTGCACCCAAGTTCCTAATTTTTCACCAAAGTTTCTAGTTTTGCAGCACTCTAATACACCACACTCTCACATATTTTATTTAACAAAAGTTTTTATCTCACCTTGAATCGGTTCTTGTTATTGTTCTTATTATCCTAATTTTGATTCTGTTAATGCTATTTAATTGGTTTTTTGTGCTAGTACTGTTTAATGAATTTGTATTTTGTGTTAGTGCTATTTAATTTATTTTGATTATGTTGTCTATTTAATTTAAATATGTTCTGTATTTTATCAATATGTTGATTCTTTTTGTGCTATTTAATTTGTACTTAGGAACTTGTTAGTGTTATTTAATTTGTGTCGGTCTAGTGCAACGCAAGTTGTGAACCTGTTAAAGTATTATTTTTATTATATTTTTATAGATGTGTGTGTTTGAAAAATTTTGTACCCCCTGACCCACGGTCCTGGGTCTGCCACTGGTTAAATATGTCATTTCGATAAAAAAAAATGGTATTTTTCCTTCATTTTCTTCCCAAAATGGCATATTCCCTTACTTTTCTTTCCTTTCTTTTCTCTTGGTTTTCATGGCTGCCAAACACACCATTAGTACTAAGATGGGGGCGTCTGGATCGTTTGTTGATGGATGACATGATCTTTTCCTGGAACAACACCCATCAGACGCAGGTGAGGATTTTTATACCCCTACACTTTGACACCATACCCCCACAAAAATCACTTATCCCCATTTTACTCCTTAAAAAAATGCAAAACAAATTTATCTATTTTTAGGATAAATCCGTAGTATTAAGAAATTGAAAAACGGATTTATTGATAAATCTGGTTTTGAAAATTGCAAACCAGATTTATCTATTAAATAGATAAATCCAATTTTGATATTTTGAAAAACGGATTTATCAATTAAATAGATAAATCTGTTTTTCAAAATAAAACAGATAAATCTGTCAAAAAATTATAATTAATTTTTTTAAAAAAAGTAAAATAGATATGGATATCGGTGATCTTTTGGTTCTATTTAGTTTGTAGATATTCATTACACGTGACGATGTTGTATGCCGGCTAGATAATCTAGGCAAAAAAATTGGTTTTCGGGCAAGCTACTCCGATTGTCCCGAAACCACATCCAGAAAATCCATAAAAAAATTAGGGTTCATTACTCCCTTTGAAGAGATTTCTAATGGAACTTCGGGGCTCAAAATCCCAAACATAATTGTTTACTATTTTTTATTAATTTTTTGAATTTTTCATATTCTCCAAAAAATCTTTAAAAAATTGCATAACCTTCTTTTGATTTTATTAGATTTTTAGTAGTGTTTTAATAATTTTTAGATTAGTTTTGTTTCTTTGACGGATTGTTTGTGGGGTTTTAATAATCTTTTTTTAATTTTTAGTTGTTGTTCTCCTCACTCGTTTACCGAATATTCTGTCGTCGCGAATGCATCTTATGACCGTTAAAAATTTAAATAAATTAAAATTTATATTTTAATACAAAACAGATTTATCATTTTAATAGATAAATTCAGTTTTAAAAAATGCAACCCGGATTTATGTATTAAAATGATAAATCCGTTTTGTATTAAAATATTGAGAAACGAATTTATCATTTTAATACATAAATCCGGTTTGCATTTTAACGGTTGAGATTTGGTGTAAGTCATTTGACTTACACCTGGTGTCAACGGATCCTATCTTATATATATATATATATATATATATATATATATATATATATATATATATATATATATATATATATATATATTATTTGGGGGGAAACAGACTTAATATATATGTGTATTACGTTAGCCAAATACGCTAAAAATAGGTGACTGTTAAAAACTGTCAGCAAGATCGTGACTGTTAATGTCCTAATAATTTAATAAATACAACTATTTAATTATCTTACCGATTTATGATTTATAGATAGCGTCTAATTATTTTTTAATAATTTATTGACTATTAATTATATTAGGAATTTTAAATTAACAATATTAAATTTTTAATTTAATTTTCTAATTTATTTAGTTTTAATTATATTAATACAAAAAAAATAAAAAATAAAAAAAACACAGTTGAGAAGTCCCACTCGGTGGGGGAGACTTCACAACTGAGAAAGAAAAAAAAATTAAATTTTATGTTGAGAAGTCCCTATGGGAGGGGGCGACTTCTCAACACAAAAAAATTGTTCTAGTTTGATAAATAATTTTAAAAGTGTGCTATTTTTGTAAAAAATTTTATTTTTTGTTCTACGGTGGTTTTATTCCCTGAAATATATGGAGGGTATGGTGCCCAAGTGTGTGGGTATAAAAAATATTATTAGGTGTTCTAGTAGACACACACCCACTTGAGTGGGCCATGCATCAATTTGGTTTCGTCCATACCATCTTGAAGGATTTGTTTTATTTATATACCTATTTTTAATTTATGTACTCTTTTTGGACTCGTTTTCAAGTCCAGATACGTAACTTTTTCAATGAATCTAAAAAGTTGTTTGTTGCTTAAAAACGAGTCGAGAGAGTCTAGAAGTTCTCTCATTTAACATTTTTATAATACATACTCCCTCGGTCTTATATTATATGTCGTTTTAGGTGATTTCACACATATTAAGAAACGTAGTTAATTTTGTATGGGAAAGAAAAATTGTGAGTTAGTTTACCAAATTATCCTTCATTAATGACATTGAAAAGATAAATTAGTAGAGTTATGAAAGAGATACTCCCTCCGTCCCATATTATATGTCTTTTTGGGTCATTTCACACATATTAAGAAAAATAGTTAATTTTGTATGGGAAAGAGAAATTGTGAGTTAGTTTACCAAATTAACCTTCATTAATGACATTGGAAAGATAAATTAGTAGAGTTATAAAAGAGATATTATTAAATAATGAAGGGTATAGATAGGAAAGAAACATTAATGTTTCATTGGGATTCTTAAAAGTCATGTATTATGGGACAAATTTTTTTTGCTAGAAAGTCATATAATATGGGACGGAGGGAGTATTATTAAATAATGATGGGCATGGTAGGAAAAGAAACATTAATGTTTCATTGGGATTCTAAAAAGTCGTGTATTATGATACATACTATCTCTACCAATGACATTGGGAAGATAAATCAGTAGAGTTATGAAAGAAATATTATTAAATAATGAAGGGTATGGTAAGAAAAGAAACATTAATGTTTCATTGGGATTCTAAAAAGTCATGTATTATGATACATACTCTCTCTCTCTCTCTCTCTCAGAAAACCCTAGATCTTAAAAACCTCCATTGTTTCATCTCATCACCTTTCTGCACATCATCTTTCATCTCATCACCTCTTTGCACATCCCTCTCTTACTCTAGAAGCTTCACGCAGTAACAGT
This sequence comes from Astragalus membranaceus, assembly GCA_039519185.1. NCBI lineage: Eukaryota > Viridiplantae > Streptophyta > Magnoliopsida > Fabales > Fabaceae > Astragalus > Astragalus membranaceus. Next base: position 207,267,368 of record CM076846.1, on the reverse strand, counting down.
AACATCCCTCCCTGCACATCATCTTTCATCTCATGGCCTTACGCAGTAATAGTTCCTCCAGCTCAAGAAGCTTCAAATCCATCTTGTTGCCTTCTTAGCCTTCGTTTTCTCACTCGCGCGTTGCCTTTGTAGCCTTCGTTTTCTCCTTCGTTGCCTTTGTTTTCTACTTCAGAACCCTTGTTCGCTGTTGTCCTCTCTCTTCGAAATCTTTTCTCATTTTCTAAGTTTTTTTTTAGAATGAGGACAGAAATGAAAGCCTCTCTGACCCCTAATGTTATTATCTGACGTAACATTCCTATTCAGCAGTTTAAAAGCCACATCAGACACTATTTAACGGTGTTAGCATTAAAACTTTAAATAGGACAACAGTGCAATATTTCTAAAAGTTAAGTGACCTATTCGTTACCCTGAAAACTTAAGGGACCTAATCAAAAACAGAAAACAAGTTAAGGGACCCCGAATAGAATTTTGTCTTAAAAAATGACCCGACCCGATTTCTGTTGGTGTATAATACCGTTTGTATTTAAATTAAAATATTAGGGTTTTAAATATGTTTGGGCCTTATTGTAAAAAAAAGGTTTGGGCTTAATTTAACTACAAATCCAGTTATTGTTAGTTGTCTTCTTCCTTTAGGTGTTTTCCCAGCGAACTGTCAGCGAACGACGTAGAAAAATTTGAGAGATGCACCACGATCCGACACGCGATCCAGAGCAATCCCATCGCGCCGGAGAGGATTTTTCAACATCCGATCTAATTCGACACTAAACATGGAGAGTAGTTCTTGGCTTGTACGATCCTACGATCTAGCGAGTTAACTCGCGATCTTGCTTACATTGCAGGGCAGTCCTAGGTAATATGCAAGCTAGAAAGAACACATAATGGGCATTAAAACACTCTGATGTCGGCTTGTAGACATTCGTATGAAGTTGTTCATAAGAACAAAAGAAATTTTCATCCTCAACTAATTAAGTGTCTGTTTGCTTTCGCGTTTCCACCCCACATCCATTTCAAAGCTATAAATAGTAGCGTATGATTTCCAGACGCTTGGAACACTACAACCGCAGTTCCAAACACATGCCAAGAACAAGGTGAAAATAATCAAAGAATATAAAGAATACCATATCTGCACTCATGGAGCTTTTACACGACACCTGTTATATTAGACTGCAGGACATTCTCTTTACCTCTACCTATTACTCCCTCCGTCCCATATTATATGTCGTTTTGGGTCAATTCACACATATTAAGAAAAATAGTTAATTTTGTATGGAAAAGAGAAGTTGTGAGTTAGTTTACCAAATTAACCTTTAATGATGATATTGGGAAGATAAATTAGTATAGTTATGAAAGAGATATTATTAAATAATGAAGCGTGTGGTAGGAAAGAAACATTAATGTTTCATTGGGATTCTAAAAAGTCATCTATTGTGGGACAAATTTTTTTGGCTAAAAAATCATATAACATGGGACGGTGGGAGTATATTAATAGTAAAACAAGGAGGAGGTTAAGCTGCTTATAAAAAAAAGGAGGAGGTTAAGCTTGTAGTATCCACCCCACAATCAAGCCAAAAGAACAATGACCATCATCGCTAATCAAGTGATTTATCAAAAGTTAAAATGTATAAATCAAATATGACAAGTGCATCTCTGATGATGCAAAAAAGTTTCCCCTATAATGCCAAAAGAACAATGACCATCATCGCTAATCAAGTTTCCCCTATTAAGTTCAACGATCAGTTTATACAAACGAAAATTACCAGAATTTGGGCTCTAAGCCCTCTATAATGCCAAAAAAAAAATTACGAGAATTTAAAACAACATAAATAAAAAAAACATGCTTTGATTAATCAAATCATTACAACGTTATCCTAATTAGGTAGCTCAGTTGGCGAGCTAAGGATACCGAAGGAGTGCACCAAATGAGTGCAAGAAGGATGTCTCGAGTTCAACCCCCGAAAACTAAGAATTCTCCCACCCCACTAACATTGCCTATAAAAAAAATCATTACAACGTTAACAAACATAAATTGAGCAACCGAGTATTATAAAACAACCAATACTGCCCAAATGCTACAATAGTAAGTCCATAAAATTTGGATTACAGGATGTTTTGCAGATAAAATAACATGACTTTTACTCCGGGGACACCAAATTATACATGAGAGCTAATATGCTAGCAAGATTCAATGTCCGTTTATGGCATAAACGTTTATCATATAAGAGGTTAATTCTATAATAAAAGATAAAATAATGATAAACTATTTTTCTATAAGTTATAAACTATTTTTATAAGCTATCCTTGGAAGCTTATAAAAATTAGCTAAATCCAGCTTATAAACATATCATAAATTGTTTCATAATTTCTCTCAAAAATAATCTCACAAGAGTCTTCGGTAGATAAACTCATGTCGTCACAATTGCAATAGGGTTCCAATTGATACTATGCTATCGATACTACACAGTACACATTAGCAGCATTTGACTGTGTGATTCTCTATAATATCACCCATCTTCAAAAGATTTTGAAACATTGTACATTATTTTATAATAATATAAAGTGACTCACTGACTACAGAGTACAGACTAGTAGCTCTTAAAGCTCCATAATTTCTTCTATTGTAACACAAATTACACAATCAATCAAGAGAACTTAAAACCTTACCGATCACTGTTTCTTCTTCTTCTTCCGCAACAAATAAACATCAGTTTCCTCATAAGCATATTCAGGATGAAGGTGATTATGAGGAACTTTCTCTATATCAAACAATTGCCCACACAATTCCCAAAAAATCACATCAGCCTCAGGTGACCTAATTTGATATCCAAGCAAAACGACACCGTCTGGAGCAAGAAGAGTGTCCATAGCAGAAACCAATTGAGGAACAGATTCCTCAATATAAACAACATCAGCAGCGATAACAAAATCAAAAGGAGGATTAAGAGCGTTAATCTGATCAATATTGTTCCAATACAGAATAGAGTATTTCAGATTCTTGCAGAGAAGTGGTTTATTCACCTTGAGATTTCGTTTCAGTGCGGGCATCACGGGTGCGATGTCGGTGAGGATTATGTCAGTGAGGCCCAATAGGTATAGGCCCATACCGGCAACGCCGCATCCACAGCCCAATTCTATGGCCCGTTTGTTTGTGAAGTTTAGGAGTTGGGTGTATGGGTTTTCGAGTGAGGATTGGGATTGGGACCAGCGGTCAATGAATTTGACGAGGACGAGGGAACAGGGCCAGACGGAGGTTCCAACGTGCATGGAGCCATTGTCTTGGTGTAAAGAGAGGACGCCGTTTCCTACGGGAAGCTCGATTACCGGCGAGTCTGTGAACTTCATCAATCTGCTTTTTCGCTGCTTCGATTTCGAAGAGAGAGAGAGAGAGAGAGAGAGAGAAGAGTCAGTGTAAGATGTAGACCGGGTTTGATTTGTTTACTGTTTTGGGTCGTGGGCTAAGACGGTAACACTGGGTCCAATTTTTTCTTATGCGTTAGTTACCTCACCTCACTTTACCTTCCTACACCCCCACCTCATTTAATCATATGAAATTTCCTAAACACTCTTATCCCTTACACCCTAAACACCAAGCTTCCACGACATCGCACCATTGCTAATCCATCGTTAGTCCAACACATCAGTAAATAAGAGGTATTGTCGCGTTGGACCTATTTAAGCCCTATATGATAATGCATAACATTTATACATTTGTTGAAGTTTTTTCATTTGTTCATGTTCATTCATTCTATCTTTTGCATATGTATTGTACTATGTCCATTTCATAATACATGTTTTAAAGTTATTTATACATACCAAGAACGCTAATAATAATTTTTGTTACTTGAGGGAGAGACACAATTAATAAAACGGAACTACAGCTACTCTGTAGTCGCAGACGTAGGCAAAGTTTGGCCGAACTGCGTAAATAATATCGTGTGTCCTGTTTTGACATGATATCAGAGCAGGTTTGATCCCAAATACCTGTTTTGATTTCTTTCTTGATTGCTGCTGGTGCATCTCGTACGTTCGTGGATCTTGCTTTCTCCTGGTTGGGATTTCGTTTGAGGATCTTGCTCTTGCGGTGACTTCACCATCTTTGTTCGGTTCTTGTTTGCGATCCCCGCTCCTTCTCGCTCGCGATTCCATTCTCTGGGTTCTTGTAGTTTGCGACTTCTTGATTCTCGCTGATCTTGGTTGGGTTCTTGATTTTGGTGAATTCCTGTTCGCAACTGTTCTCCTGGGTTTTCCGTTCTTGCAATCTCTTCTTCCTGCGATTTCCGTTCGCAACTGTTCCTGGGTTTTCCGTTTTGCTTGCGATTTCCGTTTTCGCATCACTGTGTTCGCATCATTCGTGGTGTGGATTTTTCGCGTTTCTGCTTCACGCTCCATTGCGAGGTGCTTGATCTTGTTCGTGGGTATTGGGTCACGTTTCTGCAAACAACTCGTTGCTGACTTTACTGGAAATTGAATTGTTAAGGTGTCTAACTTTATTGAATTGTTTGCTACAGTAACTTGCATTTGTTATTTTTTGGATATCATGACAACTCCAGAGAAAGATAATTTTTGTATTCGCTTTACCGGCAAAAATTATGCAGCTTGGGAATTTCAGTTCAAGATGTATGCAAAGGGAAAGGATTATGAAGTCACCTTGATGGGATTTCTAAGGCACCAGAAGATAAAATTGCCTTTGATGCATGAGAAGTCAAATAAGCTCAAATTATTTATTGGATCCTCAATACTATTGATCCTCAGATGATCAATAATTTGCGAGCATTTTCAACTGCTCAAGAAATGTGGAATTATTTGCAGCATATTTACAACCGGGACAATACAGCAAAGCGTTTTCAATTGGAGTTAGAGATCGCCAATTACAAACAAGGTAATTTGTCAATTCAAAAATATTATTCTGGTTTTCTGAATTTATGGACAGAACACTCTACTATTATCTATGCTGCTGTCCCCAAGCCGTCACTGTCGGCCGTTCATGATGTTTATGATACTAGTAAACAGGATCAATTTCTCATGAAACTTCGTCCGGAATTTGAGGCTGTTCGAGGTGATTTGCTGAATAGGAACCCTGTTCCTTCCTTGGATATCTGTGTTGGTGAACTGCTCCGGGAAGAACAACGTCTTAATACTCAGGGAACCATGTTTAATGATCCCGTCCATTCTGAACCTGTGACAGTTGCATATGCTGCGCAAAATAGAGGCGTGGGCCGTGATATGCGACAAACTCAGTGCTTCTCTTGTAAACAATTTGGACATGTTGCTCGTAGTTGTCCTAAGAAATTTTGTAATTACTGCAAGCAGCCGGGTCATATCATCTCTGCATGTCCTACGCGTCCTCCACGACCGACTAAGCGTCCGGTGCAGGCATTCCATGCCACTACTAGCTCTACAACTGGTCCTTCGACCACTGGTGTATCTAGCTCTGCCGCTGGTCCTTCCACCACTGGTGCATCTGATAGTTGTGCTCTACAGCCTGAATTAATTCAACAAATGACACTATCTGCTCTTTCTGCCTTGGGCATTACTGGTATGTCTTCTTTCATATCTTGGTTACTTGACTCTGGTGCATCGAATCACATGACGGGTTCCTCTGAACTCCTGCACAATTTACGTTCTTATATTGGTAATCAGAAAATTCAAATTGCTAATGGCAGTAACCTTCCTATAACTAATGTTGGTGACATAAATTCTAATTTTCGAAATGTGCTGGTAGCACCTGGGCTTGCCTCAAATTTATTGTCTGATGGTCAATTAGTGGATGAAGGTTGTGATGTTAATCTTACTCCGGATGGTTGTCTTGTGCAGGATCGGGTGTCGGGGAAGGTGATCGCGAATGGGCCTAAAGTTGGAAGAGTGTTTCCACTCCAGTTTATTTCAAATCATTTATCTCTTGCTTGTAATAGTGTTTTGAATGCATGTGAGGATTGGCATAGGAAATTGGGCCATCCAAACTCTGTTGTTTTGTCTCACTTATTTAAGACTGGCTTGTTAGGTACTGAACTGATGGATTCTAGTACCTCTATTTCATGTTCTGTTTGCAAATTAGCTAAAAGTAAAACACTTCCTTTTCCGTCTGGTGCTCATCGTGCTTCTACTTGTTTTGAGTTGATTCATAGTGATGTTTGGGGAATCTCTCCTGTCGCTTATCATGCTCACTATAAATATTTTGTCACCTTTATCGATGATTATAGCCGTTTTACTTGGATTTATTTTCTTAAATCTAAATCTGATATGTTTTCTATGTTTAAGAAATTTCTAATGTATGTTGAAAATCAATTTCAAACCAGTATTAGAATTCTTCGGTCTGATTCTGGTGGTGAGTATATGTCTCATGAGTTTCAGGAGTTCTTACAGCAAAAAGGTATACTGTCTCAACGATCTTGTCCCAATACCCCTAAGCAAAATGGTGTTGCAGAACGTAAGAATCGTCACTTGTTGGATGTGACACGTACCTTACTTCTCCATGGTCAGGCCTCTGTTCCATCCAAATTTTGGGTGGAGGCTTTTTCCACAGATGTCTTTTTGATCAACCGTCTTCCTTCCACGGTGTTGAGAAGTACCACTAATGTAACACCCCTTTTCTACCCGTTAGTTTAATTGTAAAATCAGAGTTTCAAAATTTCTTTTCATCGCAAGGAATGTTACACATACTCAAATCAAAACGTCGTACTTCAAATAAATAGTTCAACATCAATAATTGTGCAATACGTAGCACGCCCCCAATGGGGAAAAACTCAAACATCAGTCATCGTCACCACAACCGTGACATCAATAAAACCAACTACGCAGCGGAAAATATAAATAAGAGAAAACCATCAAATAACATCTAACAACCAAAATAGTCTTAAAACACCGAGTTCGTTTCCCCCTGAGTGCTACGTATCAGAGCATGACGACCCGACTCAAAATTAGTGAAGATACCTAGGTCCTCACTCGTGATCACCTGCACGTTACCGCATAGGGGTAACATTCAAACAGAAGGGTGAGTTCAATTCAATCCATATAATAAATCACATGATAAGCAATAAGTCAAGTCACAGCACTAGGGTAATCACATCACAAATCATCAATTACGTCATTACAACAACTCATCACGATGTCATGTGACTATATGAAATGCAACCCACTCGCGGGCATATGCATGAGGTACCTTTCATCATCGTCGCTTAGCCTTTATGGCCTCATCGTCGCTTAGCCTTTATGGCCTCATCGTCGCTGGGTTCGTGCACATGGAATACATGAGACACTATGACATGCACCACACACAAACACACAATCACAGTCAACTATGTGACCCGTCACTTACCAATTTGCCCAATAAGAGGCACAGCACCTGTCAGTTTATAATTACATACAACAACGTCGCTATATTTCATCGTCACTTATTATCATCGTCGCTTAGCCTTTATGGCCTCATCGTCGCTTATCCATAGACGTCATCAACAAACAATAGCCACTAAGGGCAAAACAGTCATTTGCACATCATCATCAATAATATTAGCCACTAAGGGAAAAAACGTCATTTAACTAGCCACTAAGGGCATCATCGTCAAAATCACCCATTTTGACACTAAGGCGTTAAAATTGTTGGTTATAGACAAAAAGGATTTTTAAAGAACTCAGCACGGCTTTACAACGTCACCGTAATGACCACCGGGGACAGCCACTTGGGCGCCTGAAAACCACCAAAAAATAATAAGTTTTTATTTTAAAAATGAGACACACAGGTAGACAACTGAAAAAGCTTCCCAACACTTTTTGAAACGTTTAAAACGGATGCACGGGTCAAAAGATATAGCGAAAACAGTTTTTATAAAAATTTGGGAACATTCCAGTATTTTGCGCCTCACTCGCGCTCCCAGCGCCACTTAAGCGCAGATGAGGACGCTACAGTGCAGTTTTCGCGCCTCAGTGGCGCCTCGCGCGCAACTGCAGTGCGAATTGGCAGCGCCCAACACACACGACACACACACACACACACTCCTACCGAGACAACTCCAAAATGACGCGTGCAAAAATAAACCCACTCGAGCCAAAATGTTTAAAATTGAATTTGGGCACGTAAATACAAAAGATGGCACGGTAAAATATGCCCAGAATTCGAAGTTGCACCCAAAACACCCCATATGCGCACACAAGCAACACCCACTGAGACAACTCCAAAATGACGCGTGCAAAAATAAAACCACTCGAACCAAAATGTTTAAAATTGAATTTGGGCACGCAAATACAAAAGATGGCACGGTAAAATATGCCCAGAATTTGAAGTTTCACTAAAAGCACCCCATATGCGCACACAACACACATGCAACACACGCGCACAGCACACACTGGCGCCCTTGGCGCCCAGCACAACGCAGCAACAGAAATTCAGCAACAATCCCAGCAACACAAAATCAAACATATGGCGCCCTAGTCGCCCATGCCACAACCAAAAATGGATTTTCAGCCACAATTCATGAAGATCACATATATATCACTAACCAAACATGTAGTTACACACAAATCAAGGACATGAATAGATCTAGGGTAACTCTAACTTACAACCTATCATGAACATCTATTATATAGAAAGATAGAACTCCCTTTACCTCGGATTTGAAGAACAGAAGCCCTAGAGTCAATCACGAACAAAACCACAGCAACAAAATCACGTCCCTTAGCTCCTTGACTTCGCGACCTCTTCTTCTCCTTCTCCTCTCCCTACGGCGCTCTCCCTCTCTCTTTTCTCTATTCTCAATTTCGCAAATGACCACACAAAACCCTAACCCCCAATGACTTAGCCACTTCGCATATTACATTGGATCATGGGCTTGGGCTTTTCACTTAAGCCCAAGTTCATCTAATTGGCGCCTCCTTTTCCTAATACCACCAACATAAAATTAATATTATTTCTAAACAATTAATTAAAATAATTAAATTAATTTAAATATTTAGGGTGTTACATGCGCCCTAGTGACGAACCGTGCGTACCCTACGCATTTGTGTTTCAAATTTTTTGAAAACACGCACGAGTCGTGTGCCTCCAGGGCACGGACCGTGCGTAAGCTTCTGTTACCCATTTTCAAAATGCACTTTAGTCCATTCCAAATGATTCCAAGTTCCTTCGAATCATTTTCCCAAGGTTTCCCAATGATTGTAATGCATGAATATCATGAAATTGAGTATGCTTGAGATAAGATCCTTGAATTATGAAGGTGAGGAAAAAACTGTACATTAGTAAACGCGAGTGTACACAAGTCAAGATAAGATAAATGACTATATGTCCATACAAGCCATGTAGTTTTCAATTCATGTAAAAACAAGTTAAGTTACTTTTCCTTGAGGAAATGAAGAGTGGCATACATATAATAATATATGTATATCAAGGGTGACGACCCCAGATTTATTAGCATACTAGGGCAGGGAAGTCATGAGCCCGAACCCTAGGCCCCTTCCATGTAACCCGCTTTCCAAGGTCAGCGGGATTGGGTTCACCAAAAGCCAAAGAAATAACCGAATAAGGTGGCTCGAGGTGTTGTGCTAAGTTAAAGAAAAGAATAAGACATGAACTGTAGTCGCTTATTAGGGCTACAAGTAATAAAAAAAATATAATACGTAGTCGCTTATTAGGACTATGAGTTCAAAGAAATCATGTCCACATAGTCGCTTATTAGGGCTATGAGTTCAAGAATGAAAGCATAATGAACCGCTAGAGTTAATAAGGGATCTCGATAGGACTCACTGAGATAATGTTTATCTCACTCTTTATTTATTGTGATTTTTACAGAGAAACTGGAAA
>CM076846.1:207130930-207257081 GCA_039519185.1 Astragalus membranaceus | reverse complement strand
TATATATATATATATATATATATATATATATATATATATATATATATATATATTGAATAAGTCGGTTAGTCTGCTTACTACAATTAGAGCTCTAAAACTCAGCCACCCGGCCTGCCCCACCAGGCCAAAATGCAAAAGCGGACTAAGCTAGTCCAATTGTCTATTAGGTTATATTTTTTGTAACTCAGCCCCACCCAAAACATCAAGATAGTTGGCCGATCCAACCAATTCAACTATTAACAAAAGAAACCACAAAAAATATTTTAAAAACATAAAAAGCGGGCCTAGTTTGACCATGGGAAAACAGGGTTGGGCCAAATTGCCCACTTCTTTTCTAGACCTCTATTTAGCGTGCCCAACCCATAGCACCGAGTCATCGAGTTGGGCCAAATTGACACCTCTATGTGCAATCAATGTCAAGCCTCCAACGCTTGTTCTTGTAACATCCCTAATTTTTAATCGTCACTAAAATTTAGGAATTACAATCAAGTGACTATTAGAGAACGCGTTAGCGTTTTGGAATACAACATAAAAAATTATGCATTTCTCTTTCATTTTTCAAAATACATAATACAACAATATTAATTTTCCTTCAAAAGTACAAATTACAAACATATCCGTTTTTCTTCAAAGCTGTAAACAGATCCTCTTTACTTCAGATAACCCAACTTTCTATTTTTATCTGAAAACCAAAAATAGATAAAGGGTGAGATTTCAGTTAAATCTCAATGAATTCCTAGCATGCACCTCACCAATACTTCTTATGGTGTCCTTTAGTTTCTTTTACCAATTTTCCTTAGCCACCAGTGCAATCCTGACAATGATGTAGTCTTACATTTACTTTTAATGCCACACCACCTTCGTTTAGGAAATATTTCACCCAACAAATTTAGATGGGTGCACGACTAGGTAGTAAACTCGGGCGCATGACTTCCCTCTCTACTTACACTAACCATTCATTAGTCTTTTTAGTATCTTTTTACCAATAGCTAAGACTTTCCTCTCAACCTAAATACGCCTATCTCATTCGATAGTCCATCTTAATATACCATAGACATCAATCATATATCATTAAGGTGCATGACCCTACTTATCATAATTCATGACATTCTATAAGTTATTCATAACCAATGAATCATGATTCACTCAAGGGAATCTTTATTATACATTAAGCATGGTAATCAATGATATAAATAGATTACACAACATGTTATTTAATTGAGGAATATGAAGTAGGATAAAAATGCATCAAAGAATAGAAGTTTTTGGAAAGTTTTGAGTAAGGGACCAGCCAAGTGCACTCAGTGCTATAAAAACTGAAGGGTAATTTGGTCCTTTCACACGCAAGGTGGGAGGGGGGGGGGGGTATAGTGTCAAAGTGTGTGGGTAAAAAGAAACCCTTCATTTTAAAAAGTGGTAAGGGAGTTGCGCCTATTGGATTTGGGTTGTTGGACCAATAAAAGGATTACTAAGAACACCCCTTCCACTTCCTAATATAAGATTAAGTCTATTTTTACCCCAAATCTAATAACTTAATAAAGACATATAATTATATAACATCACATTCACACTTGAATTAAGGAAACAAGCACGTAATTTCATAAAACATTTTACAATCATATATTATATATAAACATCATGCCAGCCTAATCCATTGATTATAGATAAATTGCCAATCATCCATCCCAAATCTTTACTTCGATTGATCCTACTTTAGGATCTATTTTTGACCTGGTAAGTTGAGTTTCGGGGTATTACGTTCTTTTCTCATTTCTCTATATACATTGCTTACTCATTTTTCTAATTAAAAGCCACTGGGTGTAGGGTTAAGTTTCTATCATTGAGTGTAGGGCTAGGCTTCTAATTCATGGAAACAAAATTCTACCTCCTTTAGGCTTCACAAATCCTCCATAATGACAATTAACGGTAATATGACTAAGCTCTTCATAGTAACTACACTTGGCAATATGTAACATCCCAAAAATAATTAACCAAATTATTTGGATGTTACCCCCAATTGAATTATTTTAGTACTTGATTAGTAAATTTATTGAGTGCTAAAATTAATTATCGGTTGTTTTAGAATCGCTAACCGGATAATACGGAATAAGGGCAATATGGTCTTTGACCATATTACCACTTAAATATAAATAATATATATATATATATATATATATATATATGTATTTAAGAAAGAAAAAAAAGAAAGAAAAGAAAGAAAGAAGGGAAGAAAGGAAACGAGACAGAGAAGAGAAAAGGAGAAAAGAAGGAAAGGAAGAAAGAAGAAGAAAAAGGGAAGAAGAAGAAGAAGATCACCACCCATCACCCCTAAATTTCATCATCATCATCATCATCCTTGCTTCTCCTTCCATCCCTCCAAGCTAGGTGTGTTAAAGTTTCTATTTTTCACTCCCCTTTGACTTCGATTTTGAGAGTTTTAGGGAGATGATGAAAAGTGTTCTCGAGTTTGTGATGATTTTGATGGTTTAGGTGTGATTAGAAGCGAACCTAGGGTGGATTGATCGCGGATTGAAGTTCGATTCGGAGTCGGGAACGAGTTGGTGATCGTTAGGTCGAAATTGGGGATTTTGAGATTTCGGTGACTTCGGCTCGATCGTAGGCGTCAATGGTGAGTTTTACTTACGTTTAGGTTTTGATTGAGAATTTCGAAATGTCGACATTGAGTTTTGAAAACCGTTATTTGAAAATTAACGTATTTTGACATAAACGACAAATTGTTTACGTTTGTGATTGATGAATGATGATTGATGATAATCATTGTCGTTTGGATATGTTTTTGGACTGTTTTTATGTTGGGACTGGAATGGGACAGGTATCGGAATTGGTCGGAACGACGAAATAGGCGAAAACGGGATAAAATACAATGCTGTCAAAAGCACACGACCCGTGCGTCCCAGGCGCACGGACCGTGCGTCTCGTTTTGTTTCTGTTTTTCAAAAATGCATTACAGGGCGCACGACCCGTGCATATGGGAGCACGGACCGTGCGCATGGGAGCAGGGACCGTGCGCAGTGTTCTGTCAAAATTTTACAAACTTGCCCGAAACGATTCCGTTCGATTCCAATCCTCTTCTAATCTTTTCCTAACCCTGGTCCACTAATATTCGGCTTATAATGCCGTGATTTTGAGTATGTTTTCAAAGGTTTTTAATAATGGTTTGCAAAGTTATGTTTAATTCGAAAGACCGTAAAAATAGTATACAGGAGCGAACACGTGATACGCTTGTTATGTGGAACTAAATGTTCAATTAACGGTTTAATGTCAAGGAACTAAATGTTCAAGTGATAGTTACGATATATAAATTATATCGAGTTTAGGTGACGGCCCAATGCGGGTGGATATATATATATATATATATATATATTATATTATATCGAGTGTGGGTGACGACCCACGAGGTTAACATACTAGGCAGGGAAGTCACGATCCTTAAACCTAGGCCCGTATACCATTAGGGAAAGTACTATTGGTAAGGGGGTTCACCGGGGTTTAGCGTTCGCGCAGGCGTTGTTATGTTAAAAGTGTGTTGTGCGTTTCACCGGGGTTAGCGTTCATGCAGTCGGCGTCGTACTGAATTATAATACGTTAACCGGGGTTTAGCAGTAATACAGTCGGTGTCATGTTGAAAGGAAATGCACGTGGTTATGAATCTAACCATGAATGAATGAAAGTCCTATAATACGGTCAACCGGGGTTAGCAGCAATGCAGTCGGTGCCGTGTTAAGTTGAATAGGATTCTTAATTGAACCGAGAGTGTAGGTAGGGGTCTTGATAGAACTCACTGAGATTGTATCTCATTGTTTATATGTTATTGTTTTACAGAGAAACAGGGAAAGAGGAGATCCAAGAGGCACGAGTAGGTTGTACTCGGATGGTTGCTGAAGACTTAGCTTTTATGCTTAAGATAATGTTTTCCTTGTTATCTTTGTATCATAACATTATGTTCGTATCAGATGTAAACATTATGTAGTTATTTCCGCGCTTTTTTGTATGGTATTGAACATTAAATCTCGTTGATGGTTGCTGGTCAGGGAACCGTTGTGGTCTTATTTATGATTAAGACTATTTTGGTGTTATTCAGCAAAAAATTATAGTGGTGTTTAGTATCTAAACAAGATTTTATATCTCTGATGTGTTACAGTTGGTACACTTAGGTAATACTACTTGTTAGAAATACCGGGGTGTTACAAAATACTCATATCTCTTGAGACATCCACCTTCAACATAGTCACATGAATGGCATGCTGCAAGATTCTCTTCCTCCCTTGATTGGAACCTATGCTTTGATACCAATTGTTGGGAAACCAACAAGCAAAAATCTCCACATGAGCAAAAAACACACCCACATAAGAAGCAAAAAGAAATAAAAGAACTTGCAAATTTAACATGGTTCGATACTCTTTACCTACATCCATGAACAAACACCAAAATATTTTATTACAAAACTTGCAATTTTTACAAAGAGAAAATTGCAAACCCACCCACACAGTTGTTGCACGAAAAAATTGCAAACCCTCTTATTTATAATAACTCTACATTTTTCTTCTCGGTACTACTTGATTTGAGCCTGGCATGAGTACTAATCTTTACACAACACCTATAATCTATTACAATCTCTCACATAGTGAAAATTCTTTTTGTCTTGCATGCTCCATTGTTTTTCCATTATTTGTTGACCATTTTCCATGTAAATTGTGTCTATTTTTTTCGGCTCTTATTTTAGTGGGATGTCATTTTTCCTTCAAGTTGGTGCCCAACACAAAAAATTTAGGCTATGTTTGGCAAGTCTGATCCACTAGCTTATAGCGGATTTGACTAGCAGATAGCGAATGAAAAAAATTAGACATGTTTGGTAAATAGTAGCGGTTAGCATTTCTGGGATAGCTTATAGCATTTTTTGAAACACTACTTCAGCGTCTGAGCTTATAAGTTATAGCGTCTCATCTTTTTTACACTTCTTTATCCCTATTATTTTTATAAAAAAATTCTTTTTGTGTCCTCGATAAAATAAAATAATTTTTTTATACCCATTCAGTCCTGGTACGTCACTATTGGTTGTTGGATCCTTTTTTTTGAAGCAATAAAACTCATGCCATTTCATTCATAATAGAGTTTGAAATACAAAGCGGAATAATATGATGAATATGGTGACTAGCAAATAATTGGGCCGCCCTAGCTAAGGAGTGAGCAACACAATTGGCTTGTCGCCTAACAAAACTGACAGTACAGTCGAATAATTGTTGAAAAGTGCGCTGATAGATGAAACTAGAAAACCAAACTCCGTGGAGCAGTGTGTTCTCCCATGAAACGCGTCCACCACCTGCTTGCAATCCAGTTCCACATCAATGTTCTGAAGAGGCAGCTGCTGAATCCATCTAAGTGACTCCAGTAAACCCAAAGCTTCAATTTCTCGAGGAGGGATACAACCATCAAAATGAATAGTCTTTGCTTGTATAAACGAACCCGAATGGTCCCGGAGACACATACCAATGCCACACCGCGCCTCCGTAGGAAACCAAGCGGCATCAACATTGATTTTAAATCGGCCAGCTACTGGTTTAAGCCAGACCGTGGCCTGCTGGACAGTGGGGCGGTCTTGTGCAGTTTCCCGAGCTCTAAGCCACTCCCAAATCACGGTCCGGGCTTCGATGAGGGCAATATTAATTGGAAGGTTATTGGAGTTCCAAACCATCTCATTCCGGCGCCTCCAAAGACACCAAAAAACAGCTGCAAAATCGGCCTGATCATCAACCGAGAGCTGGTCCAGCAGGCTAAGAATTAATTCTGTCGCACCTTCAGCTTGAGAAAACGCAGGTTCAATGCGCTCCCACATACCTGCAGCTCGCCACACATTCTGCGCAGAATTGCAGCCAAAGAAGGCATGCCATTCGTTCTCCAGCTCCTCGTTGCACATCGGACAAAGTCCGGGACAATGTACACCCTTCCGTCGTAGACGTAACCGTGTAGGGAGTACCCCGCGAGCACATCTCCAAATCAAAAGTTTCAGCTTATTTGGTATCCGAAGCTTCCAAATTGCCATCCAATTTCCCTCCACACGGAGGTGTGATGTATCCACAAGTTGCTCCATTGCCAGGTGATAGGCCGAGCGCACTGTGTAGTTGCCATCCCTGCTAAAATTCCTAAGTAACTCATCCGTTTCAGCTGCTGCCAGCCGAGGCATTCTTTTAATTGTATCGGCTTCCCCAGGAGAAAAGAGTGTATCAATAAGTGGGGAATTCCAAGTAGTGCCATTATTCAACATCAAGTCAGATACTGTACGTAATATGGTATTAGTTGGTCTTGGAGATGTGATAAAAGATTGATTCGGATTACGGAGCCAAGGGTCATCCCAAATCCGGATATTGGAGCCATCACCCACCCTCCATCTCATACCTGCTTTGACTAGTACCCGTGAAGCGCAGATGCTACGTCAAACATAACTTGGGCTATGGCCTATAGCGGCCCCCAAAAAGTCCCCCCTTGGGAAATATTTAGATTTGAAGACACGAGAAACTATAGCATCTGGGTCAGTGAGAATTTTCCAACCTTGCTTCCCTAGCATTGCCAAATTAAATATATGGAAGTGTCGAAAGCCCATACCTCCATGCTCCTTCCGCATAGATAGCTTGTCCCAATTTAACCAGTTAATACCCCTACCTTGTCTACGATTCGAACCCCACCAAAATGAGTTGATCATACGCTCCAATTCCTCCCCGAGAGTAGTGGGGATAAGGAACGTGCTCATGCAGTATGTAGGGATTGCCTGAGCCACAGATTTGACCAAGATCTCCCTACCAGCCTTAGATAAGTGCTTCCCAGACCACCCTTGAATTTTACCCCAAACTCGATCCTTGAGGTAATTGAAAATAGCCTTCTTTTTCCTGCCTATCATAGATGGGAGCCCCAGGTATTTTCCTGAGCCTAAGCTTTCAGTGACTTCCAGGATGGCGGAAACTGACTCCTTAGTAGGAGAGGTAGTGTTCTTGCTGAAATAGATTCCGGACTTCTGGTAGTTGATGGCTTGCCCGGAGGCCCGCTCATAGTTAGCAAGAATCTCTTTCATTACCCGACTCTCATTATCATTGGCCCTGAAAAACAAGAAGCAATCATCAGCAAACAAAAGGTGTGTAAGGACAGGAGTGCCCCGACACACTTTAATTCCGTGTAGGTCACCACGCCCCTCGGCACGCTTAATGAGCCTGGTGAGCCCTTCAGCGCACAGGATGAATAAATAGGGGGATAGGGGATCCCCTTGCCGCAAACCACGCCCTGGTTTTATCGGACCAACCACATCATCATTCACAAGAACCTGATAATCAACCGACTCAAGACACATCATCATCCAACCCACCCAGTTTGCATGAAAACCCATTTTGGTGAGAACATTTTTCAGATATTGCCAACTGACTCTATCATACGCTTTGCTGATGTCTATCTTAAGAGCCACCTCCCCCTGCTTCCCTCCCACTTTGCAATTCATATGATGAATGGTTTCAAAAGCTACCATGGCGTTGTCTAAGATGGACCGATTTGCAACAAAAGCAGACTGCTCAGGAGAGATACACTTAGGAAGCAATGGTTTCAGTCTATTGGCCAAAACTTTTGAGATAATCTTATAAACAACATTGCATAAAGAAATAGGCCGTAAATCTCTCATAGAGTGGGGAACTTGTTTTTTAGGGATGAGAACAATATTAGTATCATTTAAGTGAGGAGGAAAATACCCTTGATGAAGCCAACTGCAGCCTGCGTTAAACACTTCCTCACCACAAAGGTGCCAAAATCTTTTGTAGAAAGCCGGGTTCAAACCATCTGGTCCAGGTGCCTTGTCTTTATGCATATCATTTAGAGCAAGCCAAAACTCCTCTCTTGTAAAATGCTGCACAAGCTGATTGTTATCCTCGTCCGTAATCACTGTAGGAATGGTGGATATTACATCCTCATCATCGGTTGGGTGATGCTGAAATAATTGCTCAAAGTAGTCTCTTGCCGTTAGCGCAAGGTCCTCTTGGGCCGTAACCTGGACGCCGTCCTCGCGGTGAAGGGACTTAATTTCATTGCTGCGTTTTCTGGCAGATGCTGCAGCATGGAAAAAACGAGAATTCGAGTCACCCTCCCTGAGCCACAGAACTTTGGAGCGCTGCTTCCAAAAACTCTCTTCTTGCGCAAGAAGGTAAGTAAGCCGTTGTTGCACCTCCTTATAGCGATCAGCAGCCTGTGCCGAGCTATCCTCTCTCAACATGGTAAGTTCTCTCCTACATAACTCAATGTCAGTATGAAACCTCATACGAAGAGAGCGTCCCCAAGTATTCATCTCCGCCGTGCACAACTTCAACTTAGTTAGAACATCCGACCCTTCACCAATATCCCAGCCTCTTTCCACGATAGATTCCAAGTCATCCTCACGTAACCAAGCATTCTCAAACTTAAAACCTCTCCTCCGGCGTCTGTGACCACGATCGAACAAATGCAACAAAAGAGGAGTATGGCCAGACCTGTTTGTTGTCAAGTTGCGCAACAAATGAGCAGGGAAAGAATCCTTCCAACTCTGCACCACCATCGCCCTATCCAACCTTTCCTCTTTAAAGTCATCCGTGCCTCTACCCTTACTCCAAGTAAACTGATATCCTTCCAGTGGAAGATCAATTAGCTGGCACTCCATCACAACCTGCCGGAAGCCACGGATTTTCCACTCAGGATGGTCAACACGTCCCCGTTTATCATCGTTGGAGAGAAGATCATTAAAATCCCCTATAACACACCACGGCAAGGAGTTATCCATAGCAAGGGTCCTCAGCAAATCCCAGGACTCTCTTCTTCGACTAGATTCAGGGCACCCATAGAAACACGAAAGGCGCCAGGGAGGGTGATCCGGGTGGCACACCTTAATGTTGATGAAATTTTGAGCATAATTGATAATCTGACAGTCAAACAGAGGCTTCCAAAACACCGCCAAGCCGCCACTCCTCCCTATACTATTCACGGCAAATGAGGATTCAAAACCAAGACGAACACGCACTGATTCAATTTTTGTAGCCTGTACCAAAGTTTCAGACAGAAAGACAATATCCGGTTGGTACGTCCGGACAAGGTCCCGTAGAGATTGAACTGCATTCGGGTTGCCCAGGCCCCAGCAGTTCCAGCTTAAGATACTCATGGCTCCTGGCAGGCCTGCTTGCCAGGACCTGCTAATAAAAAATGCCCGTCAACTGAGACAGAGGTAATTGTAGTAGCTGTACCATTGCTAGAATTTCCACTAGTAGGCTTATTACTAGCGCTGGGAGGTATCGGTAACACTTCTTCATGTTGGCGCCTACGTTTTTTCTCAACATCCACAACATCACTTATAGTAGCTTCAGCATCAGCCATGCAGTGATCAGCATGTACAGTAGGTTCCTTCGTGGAAGAACTCTTGCCAGAGAATAGAAGGGATGGATTTTTGAAAGTAGCAACCATAGTTTTCGTAATTTTCTCCCCCACGTCAGCTGGAACCGTAGAAGATGTAGCTGATGTCCCCCACTTACTACCATCCACACTCTCATCACGCAACCACCGAGCACCACCGGTAGTACCAACCGGTCTAGGATCAGCGCGAATTTCCGGACCCCATCCCCTAACACCAGTGTCGTTACGTAAGGTCAGCAACTGTGGGCATAAATCATCATTGTGTCCAAGGAGACCACACAAGTAGCAAAAAGACCCCAACTTCTCGTACTTAAAGGATACTGTGATTGGCACTCCACCCTCCTTTCGAATCTTTTTTGTTCGCAGCAAAGGTCTCCGGACGTCCAAGAGAACCCTCATGCGCATGTATGGACGCCAAAACCCTGGAGTGTTTTTGGCATCGTATTCCAGCAGTTCACCGAGGCTAGCAGCAAGTGTTTTACCCACTGATTGTGTCATGTATCCCGGTGGCAAATTGTGGACTTGCACCCAGAAGGGAACCATGAACAGAGGAAGCTGATTGGGCATGATACCATCTTGCATAGCACTAAGTATCAGGAGATGCTTATCAAAGGTCCATGGACCCCCTTTCAGAACACGTTGGACGTCGACCTGATGGTAGAACTGAAAAGTGAACAGTCCCGGCTCTATCTCAGTGATTGTTATCCCTCCCAAAGGTCTCCATACACCAGCCATTCGATCCTTCATGATGTGTGCTCGAATTGGTCTATCCGTGAGAAACCGGCCTACCAAACACAAGTGCGTATTATCTACTTCTCCTTCATCCCCGTCTTGTTGAATGATCGCATCTGATTCTTCAGCTTCTAGTGTCAGACGTGCGAAATCGTTGGCTGCCATGCTAAGAGGAAGGAGCGCTTGCAACCAACAAAGAGAGAAAACCAGCAGGAAGAGGTAGCAGGAACGTAAACCAGGAACGGCAGAAATAGCAAGCGGCCACTCTAGGGCAAAACTTCTCACTAGCGCCTAAACCCTAGGAGAGAATTCTTCCTTCGTTTCAGATATATTTTTTTTTGACAAAAGTAGTTTTGTATAATTGTTGTTGGATCCTTTTATTCATTTGCTTTCTATTTTCTTTTTTGACGATGATCCCTTCCTTTTTTTTTGGTAAAGAGTCTTTATTTTTGTAACAGATCCTTTCCTTTCTATTTGATCACTGTTTTTTTCTTTATGTAAATGTCATTTTATCTAACGGAACTAAGAATTAGAATGATATTTTTTTTCTTTCTGTAAATAAATTACACTATTAAACTAAATATTTAATTGATAAAAAATAAATAAATCAGTTCAATTATCAAGTAAATAAATAAATTAGATATCTTAAATTTTAAGTAAAAAAATAAACTAGAACTTCAAGTAAATATATAAATTAGAATATTAAAATATAAATTTTAAAAATTTAATTTATAAATATCTTTATAGGTAGTTTAGCTATCATGAATTGATCACAATGATAATTTATAATATTTTGTCATATTTTATATTGGTTTTTAAAAAATCCAACCAT
The DNA here is from genome assembly GCA_039519185.1 of Astragalus membranaceus. NCBI lineage: Eukaryota > Viridiplantae > Streptophyta > Magnoliopsida > Fabales > Fabaceae > Astragalus > Astragalus membranaceus. Next base: position 207,246,091 of record CM076846.1, on the reverse strand, counting down.
TAATTAAACATATCATTTTATGTCATTTTACATTTATCAGCTAGTTCAACCGCTGATTTTACCAAACACTTCATTTTTTATCAGCTAACTTATCCGCTATCAGCTATAAGCTCATACGTTATCCGCTAGTTTATCTGCTATCCGTTATTTTTTTTTTACCAAACAGTGCCTTAAAGTCAAAATCCTGGCCTTTTCAATTGCAGGAGCTGTTTACATTCCCTATCTATCATTTGTAAAGGTTTACTCCCCCATCGTTAATTAAAAAAATCAATTTATCCCAAATTAATTGTTGTTTATATTTTTAATGAAACCCCTCTTTATTATGAGTACTTTTTACGTCTAATAAATGATTCACATTTATCTATATAGAGAGATAAGGATAAATTAGACAATATTTTTAAAAAAATTGAGACTACTAATCAGTTTTCTTAAGAGGTGCCAAAATCTTAAACCCATACAAAATGGGACTGAGAGAGTAAAAAATTAAGAAAAGGACATTGAGGTTGACTTTTTAGCGTGGGGAGCAAGAGTTTTTTTTTCTTTTTACGATAAACAATAATTCATTGATTAGAGCATTAGAGATGCTCAAACCCACAAATACAAGAAGAATTTAGAAATTGTTAATACAAGTCAAATCATTGTTCCACCAAAGAGGCGAAGACAAACTAGAATCTCAACCCACACCAGAAATAAACCAACACCATGACAAAAACTTAATACGAGCGACAATCGAATCAATCTTGACCTCTTCCCCTCTAAAGCAAACTCCATTCCGAGCAAGCCAAAGACACCAGCAAATTGTCAACTAGAGTAAGTATTTAACCTTCTTGTATTTCTTCCCAAACATAACTCGCCAATAGAGCGTTTAAAATTAATCTCCAACCAAAGATCAAGATTTTTGAAGGAACCGTTGTTTGCCATAACGCTTTGAAGTATGTACTGTCACCGTTAGTGTTCACAGCAGGGACCGAATTAGCTGACAACAAAAAACGATAACAAGATCTCACTAAATAACGATGGGAAGGCTCCAGTAACCAACTCTAGCTATCTATTCTATTTCTATTTAACTGCACGTTTCTCAGAATGTCAAACAACGTCGATCCATCCTTGCTAAGAAGTTGCGAATCGAATGCAAAAGCTGTCAAATTCCAACGCCAGTAGCTCCGGTTCCATACACCTAGATCAGCAATGTAAGCATTTTTGTTGCTGCAACCTGCAAAAATGTTAGAAAAATCCATCTTCAATGGGCGCTGCCCAATCCAATGGTGATTCCAAAAATGCACGCCTTGACTATCGCCCAGCCCTCTCCTAACATTCGCTTCGAACCACCCTCCCAAAAGTCTATCTTCACCCACACTCCGAAGATTACGCCACCACAAAGAATAATTCGCTCTTCTATTCAACGGTCTATTTTCCAAAAAAAAAATAGATTTCAAGTCACCATAGTGATGAGAGAGTAAATCCCACCGTATTAAGTCAATATTAGCCAATTTGCTGCAAGCAATATTATTCCTCAGCTTTTGTATCCAAAAACTCAGTTATTCATTCATATCTGACAACTGAATACCTAATCATCTGATCCAGGAACCTTTCGTATGAGTAATCTTGCTTTTCATTCACCGTGTATACTACTTGCTTAAGAATTTTAAAATACATATTTTGATCTCTTACTCAAACTCTTATAAATAAAACATGAATTTTCCGCACGATTTTTCATGACTTTTACTAGGGTTCTTTTAGAATTGTCAAATGACTTAATTTATCCATTATAGACAATTAATGCTCTTGAAGCTATAGATTTAATAGTTTAAAATTCAGTGGTTGGGATCTTGTAAGGGGTGGACATCGGTCGGCTTCGGCCGGATTCGGTCCAAAAACCAATCACCCGACTGAAACCGCGATTACTAATATCAGATCCACCGCTGTCCGTTTGAGCCATCGGTTATGGCGGGTGGCGGGTTTTTGGTTCACAGGTTTTGCGGGTGGTTTCTATCAGTTAACACTAGTGCAAAAACAAGAAAAGAATTGGCGATTTTAAGTCGGACTCCCAAATATCCGACTTAAAATGTGGAGGCGGTGGCAATTTTGTAATAAACACGCGAAAAAACTCTGACGCTCACCCTTTTAAGTCGGGCGATTCTTACGTCCGACTTTAAATGTGTAATCTATTTTTTGCAAACAGCACACAAACTCTCGTGCGAGCATTAATTCTAATTACTGAACCCTAAAAACAAAACACGCCCAAAAACACGCTATTGGATCCATGCCGTCTTTCTCCTCTTTGCCGTTGTCTCGCTCCTCTTTGCCGTCGTCTTCCTCCATCGCTCTCTCCTCCTTGCCGTCGTCTTCCTCCATCGCTCCCTCCTCTTTGTCGTCGTCTTCCTCCACGCTCTCTTCCTCTCACCGTCAACTTCATTGGTTGGCTTTCTTCGGATTTTTCTGAAAGGTAAACAACAACTCCTTTCTGACTTTGAGTTTTGTGAAATTTGTTTTCTGAAATTTGTTTTGTGAAATCAGAAGTACCCACCTTGCAATCGTTCTTCGTCGTCGTACTTCTCTCTCCCTACGACCATCGTGCCTCTACTACCCGCTGGTTAGTGACATTCTCTTCTCTATTTCCAGTTTCCCCTAATTCCTTACATATGCTCTAATAATAATACTCACTAATTGTGGAACAACATGGCTACAATTGATGAGATAGTTTCAACAGTGACTTTTGATGTTATGGTATTTGTTAATTTTGATATACAAGCAATTGTTGTCTTTGCTGCAAGATCCCTTAATTAGTTTTTTTGACTGATCGTATCCCTAAATTAGTTGCTTCTCTCTTTATCTGAAAAATAAAAATTTATATTGTGCTTGTATCCAGATGCTGAACAACGTATGAAGAGTAAGACTTGAAAAGTTATAACATTTTAAATTTGCCATTTCATTCTATTTGTATCACTTGCACTTATGATTTCTTTGCCAAGGTTGAGAAGGTAAGTTATTGTTAATGTGTTTGGCTTTCATGTTTGCCTAACTGTAGTATATTGCTATTTCTTTGGTATCTCAAAGATTCCTATCTATCAACTTTTGGTACCTTAAGCTATTTGCTGTATAAAGCTTTGAATTGAATAGCCCGTTATGAACTTTAATAAATTTAAAAGTGTGCTTAGGCTATATAGGCAACAAGATACTTAGCATTATTTCTTTTCTCTTTGTGCAGGCTATATTGGCTTCATCATCATGGGACAAGACTGTTCGGTTGTGGGATGTCTTTGATGGAAAAGGAGCAGTTGAAACATGGCCTCACACACATGATGTTCTCACAGTAGTTTATCGTCCAGATGGAAGGCAGATAGCTTGCAGCACATTAGATGGGCAAATTCATTTTTGGGATCCAATAGATGGTGTGCTGATGTACACCATAGAAGGTTCTAGAGATATTGCTGGAGGTCGTCTTATGACTGACCGTAGAACAGCTGCTAAATCAAGTTCAGGGAAGTTCTTCACAACCTTGTGTTACTCGGCCGACGGAAGCTACATATTAGCTGGGGGCACTAGCAGATATATCTGCATGTATGATGTTGCAAATCAGGTTGGCTTGGATGCATTTTATATTTTATTCTTATCATGTTGAATTTGCATATATTGAAATCTCAGTGTATCAAATGTTAGTTGAATCCCCAAGAAAATTTCTAGAAAACTCATTCTTTGTTGATTGACAATGCATTTGCTATTATGTTGACTTGTTGAGACCAACATATGGTACAGGTTAAGGAGGTGTTTGGGTAAACAGCTTAATTATTTGTTTATTCAATTAGCTCTTGTCATATAAGAGCTTATGTATAAGTTATTTCCTTCTAAGGGAACATGAGGGCGTACTCTGCATAAACTGTCAATAAGCTGTTTTCTATAAGTCGACCTTATGAATATAAGTGGAAAACAACTTACAGACATATACTAAACTATTTTTATAAGCTCTTTCAAACACATTGACATACACGAGTGCTTATATAATAAAATAAGCTCCTTCCCTAACAAGCACACCTTTGTGTTGTGCTGTAGCCTAATTGCTGAAGAGTGGGGACTTTCAAAGCCTCGCCCACCCACTCCTTAAGTTAGAAATGAAAGGATGATAGCCCTATATGTTGATCCATCTTGTGATCTTGTGATATTTCCTAAAATGAATTGATGATTGAAGAAAATATTTGTTTTTTTACCGTGCTTCTTTCCCTTCAGCTTGAGCTGCAGGCAGATATAACACTATCCCAATTTTGGGGTCAACTACTCTGCACTGTCATACTCGATAGACTGCATAGGATCTGACTTTGCAAGAGTATATAACAAAATTTCATGTGGCATTGTGCTGTCTTTTTGCTATTATCTGGTGCATTTAGCTAGCGCAGAATGCATGCATGCATCTTTAAGCCTTTAAAGATGTCTCCTATGTCCTTACCCATAAAGTTGCTAATTTACTTAGGCTTTGGTGTCATTGTCCAATGTTATTTTAAGGAAGAAACCATCCATGGTACACAAACACTGCTGCAAGTTTGTCATTTTTGTTCTCTCATATCTTTTGACTTGAAAGATGTGTTTTTTTTAATATTTTAAATGATAATGTATTGGGTGGTTAAAGTATGTCACTCCTTAAATTTTCTCTCTTCTGCTTGTGTATTGCCTTCCAAACCTTTTATGTTCATTTTGTCACTTGCACCCCTTGCCTGCCTAGGGTGTAACTTATGGAGTGTTCAATTTGGATGCATATTCAAAATGGACTAGTCCCAAGTCCGAACCTATCATAGTACTGTTCTGTTTATTAATTGGAATTTTTTTGTACAGGTATTGTTGCGACGTTTCAAGATAACTCGCAATCTTTCATTAGATGGAGTTCTTGACTATTTAAACTCTAAGAATATGACAGAAGCTGGCCCTCTAGATTTGATTGATGATGATAACAGTGACATTGAAGGTGTTGAAAAACAAACACATGGGAAAATTGGATTTGATTTACCTGGATCATTGCCTAACCATGGAAGACCTGTTATTCAAACAAAATGCCTGAGAATTGCACCTACAGGGCGGAGTTTTGTAGCAGCAACGACTGAGGGAGTTTTACTTTATTCTATTGATGAATCGTTCATATTTGATCCAACTGACCTAGACATAAATGTTACACTAGAGGTAACATTTTTTTCCGAAGTTGATAACTTTTCCCATACATCCTGAAAGAACTATGGATTAATTCACTTTGAAGAATATAATTTTATTACATCAATTATTTTTTATAGAAAACAATGATTTAGAAAACACTTGTTTTTAAATAAACAAACAACAATTTATCTTCCAGTAATTTATTGTGCTTGAATGGTTATGGTGATTGGTGAAATATGACTTCTATCATGCCATTAATGTTTTTGATTCATGACTACTTAAGAAAATAATTCTTTAATTTTTTAACAAACTCAGGCATGAGTACATTATTAAATAATTTGTTCGGTACCAATTTCAGAGAGATGGATGCTTTTAAGGGAAGGTAGGTTCTTGCAATACTGGCATGTCACACAAGCCTTGCTCAGCTAACAGGGTGGTGACCTGAGGTTATGTGCTTGTTTTCAGATCTCAAACTACCAAAGGAATCTGGATGGCTAAATGTGCTGGCATAGAGCCTTGTACACTTGAGAACTTTGATTATGTTTGATCCACTAATTGACCCCACCTAATGGTACATTAATTTGTTTATGATAAAAGTTTGTGTAGTATCTAATGTCCTATTATTCAAGATTTAAGTTATACATCCATTTAAGTTTTGGTATGATTATCTGTACCAGAAATATCTACCACTGACAAAAATTTGAACAAAGAATTAGGAATGGATAGTTCTTTGGTTGTTTCCTTGTATACTGAAATTGCCTTTCTGTCAGGATGATACTGCATTTGAAAAGCAGAGTGCTCTGTTTGCTCTTGCTATCTCAGATATAGTGCTAATAAACATGTGAGTTTTTAGTTTTTACCCCTATTGAAGTATATTCAATGCTAGCTAATTTTTAAAAAGTTGAAGTCTGTTTAATTGTTTGTACTTCTTGTTTTTGTGTTTTTTAGCTGAATTTGAATCTTCTTGCGTTATGCAACTAATTTTTCTCTGTATGCCATGCTTGATTGGTCGCGAGCAAGCTGCAAATAAGCCTCTTTTGAAAACTGTCTTCCAGGTATTGTGTAAAGGCAACTTGGCTTCCCATTTGTATAGTAAGTCAACTATCTATCTTTTTTGGAAATTTCTTTCAAATTCAAGTTGCATAAGCAATAATAAATGAAAGCATGTATACTTGTGTCTATATTTAGGCGAAGAGAACAGGACGCTGGGCTGGGATATGAGGGTTCATATAGCTTTAGATGTAGCAAGAGGCTTGGAGTATCTTCATGATGGGGTAAGTTACCATATGATCTGCACTGATATAGTTCTGCTTTGTATACTTAGTTATAACTGTATGAATTGTCATTTCAGGCAGTTCCTCCGGTAATCCATCGAGATATCAAATCGAACAATATACTCTTAGACCAGTCTATGCGAGCCAGGGTATGTTCTTGTTAATCATCGCCTTTAGACCTCGCTGACCCTTATATTTTTTGTTGGTTAGCATGATTCTTATGTTGTAGCTTTTGATGTTCTGAATCAAACAGGTTGCTGATTTTGGACTTTCAAGAGAAGAGATGGTGGATAAACATGCAGCTATTCGTGGTACCTTTGGCTATCTCGACTCTGAGTACATATCTTCAGGGACATTCACCAAAAAAAGTGATGTTTACAGTTTTGGCGTGTTGCTCTTTGAACTTATAGCTAGCCGAAATCCTTAGCAGGGTCTTATGGAATATGTTGAGCTTGTAAGATCTCTCTCTCTCTCTCCACCCTCTACAAGCACCGACAAAGATAAAACGTATTTCGTGATTTTTTCATGATATATAATACAAATCAAAACAAGTCATTACTAAGCACTTGGTTAATGAATCTTTGATGGCATTGTTCCATTAAAATGTATTAGAAAGTTAGTTTGGAAGTTAGTTAAAATTAGTTCTTCAGTTGTAAAAACTTTTCCTAGTTTGTTAGTTAGTTGAGTTTTGGTATCTACTTTCATTTGAATGATATTCATATTCATATTCAATTCATAGGTAGACTGGTAGAGTATGTAACTCTTAACTCTTAATAAAATACTTAGTTTTTTATTTGTTCTAATGAATGATACTGATGGATGATTCTAAGCTTGAGGGAAAATGTGATTTCCAAGAGCTGAATGAAGTGGCAGCACTTGCCTACAATTCAGGGGAAACTACAGTCAATCAAAAATAAAATCATACATCTCAGTTCTGTTGTCTTGCAGAACAGTCAATCAATTCAGGGGAAGCTACAAAAAATGTTTTTTTTAAAAAAAAAAGGAACATTTAAAGTCGGGCGCAACCAACGTCCGACTTTAAAAGTTTTTCCACAGGCCATAATTTAAGTGGGACGCACTAATAATCCGACTTTAAAAGTTTTTCCACAGGCCATAATTAAAGTCGGACGCACTAATAATCCGACTTAGAAACGTACTTTTTAAGTCGGACCTTAATCCGACTTTAAAAAAACATACTTTTTAAGTCGCTTTGATAGAAGTCGGGTGAATGTCCGACTTTAAATGTCCAAAAGGTCCGACTTTGAATCCCATTTTTCCACTAGTGTAACGATAAGAGAAGAAACACACAAAGTGTAACACCCCAGTATCTCTAACACCGAGAAACACTAAGACACACAGTATGGCATACATCAAAGTTGACTTTCTGTCTGGAATATTGAACACAACTAAAAACTTTTCCTGAATAAACATCCAATCAGTCACTTCAAATCCATTAACTTAACATAAAGTACTTAAGTCTCATGACTTATAAACTTTTACAACCTGGTGTTCAATATCCCAAAACATAAGTAGCGGAAACGATTTACAACTGTTAGCGAGTAATAGTTATACAATCGAAAATACAAAGACAACAAAGGGAAAATGGCATAATCATAAAACTGAATCTTCAATAACTCCATAAGGCACACCGTCTAGCCGTGCTTCTTCGTCTTTGCCAGGATGAGATAAACATTATCTCAGTGAGTCCTATCGAGACCCCTTACTAACACTTGCGGTTCATTATGCTTTATTCTTTCGTAGCCCAATTTTTGATAGCTATTGATAGCTACGTGCTTTATCTTTTACTTAGCATACAATTATGCTTCTATTGTCCGTAGCCCAATTCTGGATGACTACGTACAATTCTTTTACTTAGCATACAATTATGCTTCTATTGTCCGTAGCCCAATTCTGGATGACTACGTACAATTCTTTTTCTTTAACTTAGCACAACACCGCGAGCCACTTTCTTTATTTTTCTATGGCTCTTGGTGAACCCAATCCACTAACCACTAATTAGCGGGCAAACCTCATGGGACCTAGGTTTTGGGGCTCATGACTTCCCTTCCCCTAGTATGCTAATCCTTAGGGTCGTGACCCTTGATATACATATATAATTATACATATACCATCTTTCTTTTCCTTAAGAAAATAACTTGACTTTCATGAACATAAAGTTCTATTTCATTAACTTGTAACATCAAACATTAACCTTAAACTTAACTTGGATGATCTTATAATCCATCCATTTATCATATTATGACATTTCCTCCCTCGTTATTACTAACGGTACATTGTGATTCGCTTAACTTAAGGACTTCATAAATTACATCTCAAACATAAGGGTTTATGACGAATTACGGTTCTTTTAACATTGCATAAGGTTGGGGAAGGAATTAGGATGGGTTTGGAATCAATTAGGAAGGATTTGGACACATTTTAAAATTTTTGACAGAAAGGGACGCACGACCCGTGCCTAAAGGCGCACGGTCCGTGCGCGAAATGAGCATTTTACAAGCCAGGGACCGAAGGCAGCGCACGACCCGTGCGTTGGGGGCGTACGGTTCGTGCCAGTCACACAGACTTGTAAAATGTCATTTCGTGCAAAACTTCGATTCCGTTTCGAGTCCAAACTCTGTTCCGATCGATTCCTAACACATCAACCTTCAATAATAGCAATTTATCCAGTCCAAACAATCAACAATTCATCAACCATTCATCAAGCAATCGTTACATTCGATCACCAATACGCGTAATTTTGCAAATACGGTTTATAACACAATTCTTTTCAAAACGAAATGCAAGGCTTACTGGTTCAGTAACATGCAAGGGAAGTTTCAAAACAGAAACCCCAAGCGGAGTAAAGCTCGTTATTTCAGCCTGAAACAGTATTCAAGCAATCACATAATCACCAGTCAATCAATTATTCATTTTCAATCCATCAAACATTCATAACGAAACACATTTTCGCAAATTTGCGGTTTTTGACTCGAAAACTTAACGAAACGAAAACCAGCACACATTTCAGTCATACACAATATTTGACACGAACGTTAAATCCCTAAGAGAGTATAGAACTCACCATTCGTGATGAAAATCACGTACAACCAAGAATCCACGAAATGCAATTAACTACGTAACCACACGAACGATTCCAGAAAGGCTTCCCGATTCCAAACTCAGCTACCTGAATGCTCCAATAGATACTCAAAACGAATTTGAACTACAATGTGGCTTGTGTATGTGTACTAGCAACTGATTGTCAAGCTTAGACCACCATGTGTAAGTATATAAGAAAATTAGGAAGGTTGGGGTTGGTTTTGGTTTCTGCTGTTTCTAGCAACAATGAGTCATTTTGAAACAAACATAACTCAGTCAATTCTTAACTGAATTTAGCAAAACGAGTGTCTATTGTGAAGAGAATATTGTCTAGTTTCCGAGGGTTTACGTTTCGTCTTTATACGCAAGTATTTGAGGGGTTACAGCGAAAACACTTAGAATAGGTTAAAACTGTAACTGTTTCAGAAACCTAACTTGTGGCCGTGATATCTTCATCCATACATAATGAAATCGGGTGATTCTTGTGTCTATTTTGAAGGGTTTCGTGTCTAGTTTCTAAAGCAACAAAAATGAACTTTAAAGGAGGTCTGTACAGTGAGTAACGAAGGAGATACCAGAGACAGTTAAAATGGGTCTACTGCAGAATGTGGAACTTGAGCTTGAACCAACTCTCAAGAACACCACCAACTCTCCAAAATTCCCAAATTCGACCCCAAGCTATAATATTCTGATTTTTCTACTTCAAATTACAATGTGACTTCGGGAATGCTTTAATCCAGCACCTAACTCGACATGCAATGCTTCACACACTCCAAAAACTCCATTTTTCTTACTTTAAGCTTTGAGCTTCAACCATGGTGAAATGAAAAGGGAGATGAAATGGGTGGTGATTTTAGTATCATTTTTCAGAGGATGAAGAGCTGAGTTGAATGATGTTAAAACCTATTGTCATACCCTAATTTTGTCCGGCTATTTAAAAAAAATCCAAAAAAAAGTTTTCCGTGTATATTTGATTCCTAATCCCTCGAATAGGTCATTTTGCGCTAATTTACTAACGGGAGTTGTTTTTTCTAATTTTGCGAAGGCAATTTCTCTCTCCTCAGACCTCGTTTCGATGATCCGAACGGTAGAAGTGAAGATGGATGTCTCATGAACCTGGTGTCATACAACAACGATGATCCAACGGTTAACGAATCCGGAATCGCACTGTCAATATGGCTGGTTTGAGAAAAAACGTGATTAGTTTTTAGCTACTTTCAAAATGCAATTTCTCTCTTCTCAGACCTTTTTTCAACGATCCGAACGGTGAAATTGAAGATATATGTCTCACGAACCTTGTGTCAAAAAACAAAGATGATCCAACGGTTAAAAAATCCGAAATCACACTTTTACGGAGGCTGGTTTGAGAAAAACGAAAATTGCTTTTCTATGTTGTTTTAGTCCCACATTGCTTGGGAGAAACAAGAACTACCTAGCCTTTCGCTATAAAAGAGATGGAGATGCAAAGGCTATGGGCATGGGTGATTGATGGGGTAAGTGATCTTTTGGGCTAGCATTTGCAGTCCATTAGATTAAAAACCTGTCTTTAATTCTTTTGGACTAGCTTTTGGAGTCCGTTAGATTAAAAGCCCGTCTTTAGTTATTTTTGGGATGACCGTTGAGGTCCTTTACTTGGTGGTTTTCGGGTGAAAACGGACCAGATAGGAGTCCGGTTCACGGTTGATATGGTCAGATTGCTCGGTTCGTTTCACCGTTGACCGCATTGATCAGCCGGAGGTTAGTTTTGCATTTATTTATTTAATTTATTTATTTATTTTTGTATATATTTATTTATTATGTATACTGTTTATTTATGTACATACTTATTTATTATTTATATTGTTTATTTATCTATGTAAATAATTATTTATTATTTATTCATTTATTTATTTATATGTATAGTTATTTATTTATTAACTTTACGCTTTATTAATTGTTAGTGTCGTCATTAATTTTTTAAATACACAAATTATTTTATAAAAATTTCAAAAATATAAATAGGGGATTAAGTCGACTGTACAGTCGGATTAGTCAGCTTTTTAGGATTACAAATGAACCGTTACGGATCATGTCCTAAAATCCCTGTTTAAAACAAACAATTTCTAAATTAAAATAAATACAAACATACTTCTTTCCCCGAACCAAATTCTCAAAATAGGGGACTAAGTCGGCCGCATGGCCGGGTTAGTCATCATCTTAGGATGAACGGGCCGTACGGCTCAAGAGTCCTAAAATACCTATTTAAATAAAATCAAATCACTCCATACACAAATAATTTTCTTCCAAAAAATCAAAATCTTATTTTCACAAACAGGGGATTAAATCGGCCGTACGGCCGGGTTAATCATCGTTTTAGGACGAATGAACCGTTACGGATCAGGGGTCCTAAATTCCCTAAATAAAAACAATCTTTTTTTTTAACCATAGAACTACGTAGCCTTTGATTCTCTACCAAGAGATACGTAGGAGCAGGGTCACGCCCCTGTCAAGCGCAAAAATAAACAATTTCCATTACCTTTCTTTCTTAATTCCTATTTTACAAAAAACCACAAAATATAAATAGGGGACTAAGTCGACTGTACAGTCGGGTTAGTCCGCTTTTTAGGCCACTAATGAACCGTTACGGATCAGGTCCTAAAATCCCTATTTAAAATAAATAATTTCTAAATTAAAAAAATACAAACACATTTCTTTCATTTCAAAAATCAAAAATCGTATTTTCAAAGTAGGGGATTAAGTCGGTCGTATGGCCGGGTTAGTCATCATTTTAGGATAAGTGAACTGTGGTCCTTCAGAGCCCCAGCGCTCCTTCAGCCCTCAGCGGCCCTTTAGAGCCCCAGCGCTCCTTCAGACCCCCAGTGGTCCTTCAACACAGATCACACAGTCCTAAAACCCCTATATTAAAAAACACCAACCAACCAACATTTTCTACCCAAGAACTACGTGCGATTTGATTCTCTACCAGGAGATACGTAGGACCAGAGGGCGACCAACCTCTGTCAATTGCACTAATAAAAAAAACTTTTTTATTCTTTTCCTAAATAATCATTTTCTTAAATAAAATATCAATCTCCTTCTTTCTTTTTAATTCACAATAAAAGGGTAAAAATAAACTTTTTTCAAAATTAATATTCTTTCCTACAACTAATTAGCAGGTAACCTTCCTTAGGAAGGATGTCGTGGGGTGCTAATACCTTCCCCACGCATAACCGACTCCCGAACCCTTATCTGGTCTCAAAGACCCTTATCCATTCCAAAAGGGATTTTCCAATGTTTGCCCTTATAAACTAAACTTTGGTGGCGGTTTCATTTTTGAACCTTCGAGGAATCCTCACCCGGATTTTTCGGTCGCTACAGCTGGCGACTTCACTGGGGACTTTTTAGAGAGTCAAGCCTAGTCTAATTAGTTGTAGGATTAATTATTGATTTAATGTTTATTTTTTCCCTATCCTTTTGTCTTTTATTCTTGCATATTATATTACTTTCATATGATATGTAAACCTTAGGATAGAAGACCATTGTGTTTGTATATTTGATTATTCTTTTATTTTATTGCCAATTATATTCTTTTATGTATATAAACCCTAGGGTAGAAGACTATTATTGTTGTATATGTTTGTTTGTTTTGCAGCTTGGAGGGTATTCTTGATTTTTTTTGCTCCTTCACACACTCCACTATCACACTTTTGCACACACGTGAGAATAGTCCTATACCCGGACTGGAGCATAAACTAAGTTAGAACGAGACTGCGTAGTAATGTCCCTCTGGATGTACGTCCAGCTCGGTGGTTACGAAAGTCTCACCTAGAGTTTGGTCCCTTCGAGGGTGCTATCACTTCTAATAGCTTGCCTATTGTTGTGGCTAGCGTTCTCGAACGGGGTCGTTGGCTCTAGGAACCTTATTAGGACCTTGTAGAGCTACCCTTTGAAAGGTTCACTCAGTAGAAAGAATCTTAGATCTATTCTCAAAGGAACCCTTTTTAGGACACAAAGGAGCTTCATCCCGTCGCATTCAAACAAGCACAGATACATTTCCTTCCCATTTTTTTTGAAAAAAACAAAACCAAAAATCATATTTCATCTGTTCGAGCTATTTTCTTTTCTTAAAACCTATATCATGCATTCTTATTTTTTCTTCTTTGCATATCACGTAAATAAATATAAAAACATCCTATTTTACATGACCGCCGGGGAATTACAAATTTTTTTAAAACCTATATCATGCATTCTTAAAACCTATATCATGCATTCTTATTTTTTTCTTCTTTTCATAATCATTCAAAATCATCATTACACAGTGTAGGTATCACATCATTTGTAAAGGCTTGAATTACATTTCAAAACAACATAACATTCATACACCATTTTCAATGCATCAATTTCATATTCATGTATCATTTTTCAAATAAAACAAAAAATATTTCATTATAATTGTATCATTCATCATCCCATAAATAAAAAATGAGAGTTTGCATACATGTTACACTACCTCTTAAAAAATAAAAATAATTGCATTTAGGATCAAACATTTCTTTCTTCATGCATACATGCATTTGCATATCCGTCATCATGGGCATTATATGTTGCTAGAAAATAAAAAAATCACCGCACATTCATAATAAAACCATTCTTTTCACATGCAGCCCATTATCATTGCACTACTATACATCTCATCATCCCGAAAACAACAAAAATATTTTTGTATTTGTCCAAATTGCATCATCTTGCATATCCATATAGGAAAAATATATATCACCTTGATATTATAAAAAAAAGTTATGTTCATTACTCCTCTTCATGCATCATAAAAAAAAACACAAAAAAAGTTTTTCATCCTTATCGACCTCAAATGCATTACTCATCTTGCATGCATCATTTCCAAATAAAAGAAAATAAAAGTAATGCCACTTTCTTGCATTATTCATCATCATATTGCATTGCCTCCGAAAAATCATTTTGGATAGTCAATCTTTTCAAGTGATCATTCACATTCCATGCATCTGCGTCATGCAACATTATTCATTCATTCATACATTGCATTTTGTTTTTTTCATGAAAAAGGAAAGAATAAAAAACATGACCCCAATTAGAAAAATTGTGATAAATAATTGAATATCTCATTTAGCATGCATTTCCATTCATTCATAATCATTCACAAAAATCATCATAAAATAATATAGGCATTTCATCATTTGCAACATCATGAAACACATGTAAAAAATATAGCATTCACACCTTTCACTCATCCTAAAAAACTGCTGTTTCATTAAATTATCCATACACCATTTCATCCACACATCATTTCAAAAATTATGTCATCATTTTTGCATCGTTCAAAAGATACGCCTCTCGTTGGCATTTCATTCTGATACACAAATGAGGCCCTCCATCAGTCACATGCTGCATTGCCAAAAAAAACCATTTAGAATAATTGGTCTTTCCAAGTGATCATTCATGCACGCATTTCATGCATTTACACTTGCATTTTCATCATGCATATCTATCACCACGTGTTTCTTCATGCATTAGGACACGGGGGGCATGTAATTTGATTTTCCTCATTGCATAAGCATAGTTAATCTTTTTTTTCTTTTTTATAAAAAAAAACATCATGCATTCATTATAAAATAAAGTCGTTGGTCTTTTCAAGTGATCAGTTCCTCCATGCATTTCATACATTTGCATTCCCATCGTACATATCCATCATCATGTGTTCATTCATACCTTATATTCCAAAAAAGAGAAAAATAAAAACATAACCGTATTTTATTATTCTTGCATCATTCATCGTCAATTGAAAAAAATGTTTGCATCGTTATCATGTTGCAAAGTCATCTACAATAATTATTTCTTTGCATTCTTGACATAGCACTTCATTAGAATCAAACACTCATTTTTCATTGCATGTGTCGTTTTCTAAAAAAAACAAAAAAAACATGTCATCACTCTTCTCGTGCATCATTGAGCATCAATGAGAAACTTTGCACCTGTTACATGCTCCATTGTCTCTTAAAAACCAAAATCCTGTAAAATAATTATTCCTTTGAACATCTTAGATGTCACGGGAGTCAAGCAATCACATGTATTTCATGCACTTACATCTTCATCATCCACGTCCATCATTATGCATGTATCAGTTCATCTATCACATTTTGTCTCATTTTCTAAATAAAAAACCCCATGAGCATACTTTTTTTTTCAAAAAAATTGATGAGAGATGAGACGAAGTTGATTATTCTTCTTTGGAAAGGTTTGGATTAGCTACAAACTCAAGGTTTTTTTTCAGACACCCAATTTTCAAAAAAGGGGAAGTTATTCACTGTTTGCAGCTCGTTCACAATTTTCTTCAGCAAAATGACGCATCTCATCAGTCCCATGACAAATGATCCAATGGACCATTTTGTTAACTAATGTGTTATCAAAATTTCTTCTATCATGTCGCTAACTATGGTGACTCTTTGTGAAGCATTCGTATAGTGAACTTGTATGCAACACGCATTTACTCTTGTTTGAGTCAGTTAGTGTCCATATCTTTCCCATCATCATTCCTTGTTCATGTCCAATCCCAACCCTACCATCCCATAAGGTGCATGTCCTCCACACAAGTACGTAGTTAACCATTAGGTTTGTTCCCAATGATGACATTTCATGAGCTAACACTTTAGGTCCCCATGCTGGGGCAAAGTTGTGATCACTAGATATCTTGTCAACATTGTATTCCCTTAGTGCAAGTCCTTTACAAAAAAAATAAATTAAAAAGCCTGTTAGGTTGAAAACTTGCGAGAGCAGCCTAAGCAAAATTAGGGCAAATAAAAAAAATAAAGAGAAAAAGAGCGGATATATAAAGATAAATAATTTTTTGTCCTTGAATTAATTTTTGAGAAAAGCAAGCAATCAGGATTTGAAATGAAGTTTGGTCGTCTTCCTGTATCCTAAAAAAAAGGTTCTTCACTACCCCTTTGAACCAAAAAAAAAAATCAAAAAATCTTTCAGTCACCCTAGACAAGGATCAATTCCACATCAAAAATGGTGTGTCGCTTTTATCAGCTCACTCTACTCAAAAAAAGAAAAAAATCACAAAAAGTGAAATTCAAAAAAGAGGATTAAAAAAAATCCTCAAAAAGAAAAAGCAAAAGCAGTAGAAATTGTGAGCTGATACATAATACCACCGAACACAGAAGATATCCTTGTCCGAATAAACCCACAAACACCTCCTTAGGCCGAATTATCATTTCTTCCACAAAACCCAAATCATTGACCTCAAGTTAACACTTCTCTGAACCTACTTATTTTTTAAAAGGTCATTGTATCAATAAACCATCAAACACCTCTCTGAGCCCATTTGATCCTATGCTCCACAAACCCATAACCATTGACCACATTACCCATAACATGTAACCACATCACAAACCCTTCTTTCATAAACCCCTAACCACTGGTCATGTTACAACCCTAACGAGTCCATGCTGATCAATGATTGGTTGTTTTCGTTTTCTCAAAGATTTAATTTTAGGACAAGTAAGTATATTTATTTATAATATATTTGCAAAAAGAATTCTCAAAAAAAAGAAAGCTGAAAAAATTCAAAAAAAAAAGAAAAAAAACTCAAAAGGCTTGCACTCCATGTTCATTCAAATCGCACTGATATCAAGACAAGGTATAGTGATCACCAATTGAAATTCTCATCATATCAAAAAACTCAAGACTGTTACAGTCTTTGGGATTCACCTAAAAGAGAACCAAAAGTTTATACTAGGACCATCACCTAGACCCCAAAGTGGGGCATACCTTCCACCTTTCATGCTTCTTGAACTTGGAAAATGTTCGGCATCCATCCCATTCATATACCCCATCCAATCCATACGACCAATTCTAAAGACCCATGACCCTAACTCAGTTATCTTTCATAACCCCACTAAAAGCAATCATTTAAATATCATTCCAAAGTGGGACAATCCCATCACTCTTCACTTTACCTAAAGTCGGGGAAATTCGCTCTACACTCATCTCATCCCCTTGTCATATCCACATCCACACAACCATGTCGAGGCATCTTCTCAACCCATTATCCTAGATACGGCCCTTCACAATGTTACTCTAGTCGGGGAAACATTGCTCTCGTCAAGATTGTGGCAACACCAAACGTCATGGGTTGAGATAAAATCCCTCGTTTGCCACCCTACATTCCAAAGTCATGGTATTCCCAACTAATTGTTTCCTCTACACCCCTTGCTGTTGTCATCACTATACAGGGGCAGACTATTCCATAACCTTCACTGGTAGTCTAAATCGGGGCAGCTCCACATTTCTTGAGCTGGGAAAAACATACCTTTCATGACTTTGGGGAAAACCTACCATTCATCCCATCACGTCTCATATCTGTCTTACCAAGTCAACTGATTCATTCATCTGTATTTGTACTGCTCTACATGTCTGCTAAACAATGCTTCAAAGAGAGATAACACAAGTTAATAATGTGACGCTGAACACTCGCTCTGTTAACTTTGTGGACCTAAAATTCAATCAATCATGGGACACCGTAAGGGAAGAACAACGTGAACGAATCTGTAAATGCAGTCAAGTATGGTTGCACATTAGTGACTGTAAACAACAACCTTGAGATTGACAAAGCTTGAATTCAAATAAAATCCAATTTTTTTTCCAAGGAACGATAATCGCAAAATATTCACGTCTGCATCAAAAGCCTCATCTCTCATCATTACAAAAATCTTTCTGCATCATCAATAAAATCATAGCATAAATCATCCCGCCATACAACCATGCATCCAATAAGTGATGATTCCAAAACATCCACCTCTCAATTTCTCGCATAAAAAAAATGTTTTTCTCATCTCAAAAACCGCAAAAATGCATCATCAATAAATCATACCATACATTTTATTCCAACATCAAGCCATGCATCTACCACAACTTTTGCATCTAAGCATTACATTTGCACATTCATTCATTCATATACCTACATCATATATTAAAAAAAAGAAAAAAAAAGAAAGTAAACAGAGGCAAAAATCATCCACATTGCATTCATTACCCCCACCAAAGTATTGATAATTGCATGCGCAAATATTACATGCATTTCATCGCAACACTTACATCTAAGCATTACAATTGCATCTTATCTGCATACTCATACACAGTGTATCAACTTTATTATTCCAGCAACTTCAGCATCCATTATCCACCACATCTCATTCACTATCTTAACAAACATCAATCATTGCACGTGCATACATTACATGCATGTCATATACATAACATCTATTGCTTCAAGTGTCGATCCCTATATACTTCCACTTCTCAAGTCAATACGACAAGCGTTGAATCTTATATCAAACACCAGATCGCAGTGTTAGCACAGAGTCTAGCATAGATCCTTCAGACCAGTTTTCCTTCAGTTCAGTTCGAATTAACACGTCAAAACGACGGCATCGAACTCTACCATCAGATCTTGACGTCGCCACTGAGCGCGGCAGATCCTTCAGACCCCCAGAGGTCCTTCAGATTAGCTGTGTCTGCCTAAGACATAGTGGACATCCTTCGTGGTCAACATATCAGTTCTAGATCTGATCTTGACCCTCACGGCCGCATCGACGTAGGTCACCCTTAGACTGTTTTATTAGTACCATAGCTAGTTGCAGTCCATCAGACCATTTTGGTCCATCAGGCCTAGGCAGCCCTTCAGACCCACCGGTCCTTCAGTTTAATTCAAATCAATGTGCCAAGCATCGACTGCGAATTAGACCCTCAGATCATTATGCCGATACTTCAGGGCATCGATCCTTCAGACCCGCAGTGGTCCTTCAGAGCCCCAGTGCTCCTTCAGACCCCCAGCGGTCCTTCAGAGCCCCAGTGCTCCTTCAGAGCCCCAGTGCTCCTTCTTTATTCCTTTCTCGTCGGTGCCCCGAGTGTTAACCGTTCTCTGTTAATTCTCAAACTCTACACTTTTCTACTAAGAGGACAAAATTAGCATTTGTCTTATCTTTATTTCTATTCCTACTATGAAAACCTTTCAGTTTATCTACGAAATATAAATAAAGAGGGGCAGCTGTCATACCCTAATTTTGTCCGGCTATTTAAAAAAAATCCACAAAAAAGTTTTCCGCGTATATTTGATTCCTAATCCCTCGAATAGGTCATTTTGCGCTAATTTACTAATTTTGCGTTGTTATTAATTTTTTTAGTGGTTAAACAAAAATTAAAAAAATATGCTAACACAAAAAATTACATAGTAGATTTAATTTTATTTTTCTTGTTACAATATCTTTAATTAAAAAACGAAAATAAAAAATAAAATAGATAAGAAATAATACAAATTACAAAAGAAAATAAAAAAGGGGAGGTGCAATAAAAGATTATTATTACAAAAAAGGAGAATGTCCATGTACATGACTTGGCCCAAAAATGCCAAAGTTACAAAAATACAAAAATAAACCAAGTACCCAAAACTGCAGCTACTTTTCAAAAGTGATTTCTCTCTCTTCGGACATCATTTCGACGATCCGACCGGTGAAAGTGAAGATGGATGTCTCATGAACTTGGTGTCAAAAAACAACGATGATCCAACGGTTAACGAATCCAGAATCGCACTTGTACGGTGGCTGATTTGAGAAAAACGGGAGTTGTTTTTTCTACTTTTGCGAAGGCAATTTCTCTCTCCTCAGACCTCGTTTCGACGATCCGAACGGTAGAAGTGAAGATGGCTGTCTCATGAACCTGGTGTCAAACAACAACGATGATCCAACGGTTAACGAATCCGGAATCGCACTGTCAATATGGCTGGTTTGAGAAAAAACGGGATTAGTTTTTAGCTACTTTCAAAATGCACTTTCTCTCTTCTCAGACCTTTTTTCAACGATCCGAACGGTGAAATTGAAGATATATGTCTCACGAACCTTGTGTCAAAAAACAAAGATGATCCAACGGTTAAAAAATCCGAAATCACACTTTTACGGAGGCTGGTTTGAGAAAAACGAAATTTGCTTTTCTATGTTGTTTTAGTCCCACATTGCTTGGGAGAAACAAGAACTACCTAGCCTTTGGCTATAAAAGAGATGGAGATGCAAAGGCTATGGACATGGGTGATTGATGGGGTAAGTGATCTTTTGGGCTAGCATTTGCAGTCCATTAGATTAAAAACCTGTCTTTAATTCTTTTGGACTAGCTTTTGCAGTCCGTTAGATTAAAAGCCCGTCTTTAGTTATTTTTGGGATGACCGTTGAGGTCCTTTACTTGGTGGTTTTCGGGTGAAAACGGACCAGATAGGAGTCCGGTTCACGGTTGATATGGTCAGATTGCTCGGTTCGTTTCACCGTTGACCGCATTGATCAGCCGGAGGTTAGTTTTGCATTTATTTATTTAATTTATTTATTTTTGTATATATTTATTTATTATGTATACTGTTTATTTATGTACATACTTATTTATTATTTATATTGTTTATTTATCTATGTAAATAATTATTTATTATTTATTCATTTATTTATTTATATGTATAGTTATTTATTTATTAACTTTACGCTTTATTAATTGTTAGTGTCGTCATTAATTTTTTAAATACACAAATTATTTTATAAAAATTTCAAAAATATAAATAGGGGATTAAGTCGACTGTACAGTCGGATTAGTCAGCTTTTTAGGATTACAAATGAACCGTTACGGATCATGTCCTAAAATCCCTATTTAAACCAAACAATTTCTAAATTAAAATAAATACAAACATACTTCTTTCCCCGAACCAAATTCTCAAAATAGGGGACTAAGTCGGCCGCATGGCCGGGTTAGTCATCATCTTAGGATGAACGGGCCGTACGGCTCAAGAGTCCTAAAATACCTATTTAAATAAAATCAAATCACTCCATACACAAATAATTTTCTTCCAAAAAATCAAAATCTTATTTTCACAAACAGGGGATTAAATCGGCCGTACGGCCGGGTTAATCATCGTTTTAGGACGAATGAACCGTTACGGATCAGGGGTCCTAAATTCCCTAAATAAAAACAATCTTTTTTTTAACCCTAGAACTACGTAGCCTTTGATTCTCTACCAAGAGATACGTAGGAGCAGGGTCACGCCCCTGTCAAGCGCAAAAATAAACAATTTCCATTACCTTTCTTTCTTAATTCCTTTTTTACAAAAAACCACAAAATATAAATAGGGGACTAAGTCGACTGTACAGTCGGGTTAGTCTGCTTTTTAGGCCACTAATGAACCGTTACGGATCAGGTCCTAAAATCCCTATTTAAAATAAATAATTTCTAAATTAAAAAAATACAAACACATTTCTTTCATTTCAAAAATCAAAAATCTTATTTTCAAAGTAGGGGATTAAGTCGGTCGTATGGCCGGGTTAGTCATCATTTTAGGATAAGTGAACTGTGGTCCTTCAGAGCCCCAGCGCTCCTTCAGCCCTCAGCGGCCCTTCAGAGCCCCAGCGCTCCTTCAGACCCCCAGTGGTCCTTCAACACAGATCACACAGTCCTAAAACCCCTATATTAAAAAACACCAACCAACCAACATTTTCTACCCAAGAACTACGTGCGATTTGATTCTCTACCAGGAGATACGTAGGACCAGAGGGTGACCAACCTCTGTCAATTGCACTAATAAAAAAAACTTTTTTATTCTTTTCCTAAATAATCATTTTCTTAAATAAAATATCAATCTCCTTCTTTCTTTTTAATTCACAATAAAAGGGTAAAAATAAACTTTTTTCAAAATTAATATTCTTTCCTACAACTAATTAGCAGGTAACCTTCCTTAGGAAGGATGTCGTGGGGTGCTAATACCTTCCCCACGCATAACCGACTCCCGAACCCTTATCTGGTCTCAAAGACCCTTATCCATTCCAAAAGGGATTTTCCAATGTTTGCCCTTATAAATTAAACTTTGGTGGCGGTTTCATTTTTGAACCTTCGAGGAATCCTCACCTGGATTTTTCGGTCGCTACACCTATCACATGCATGAAATGTTGAGGAAACTCTCTCCTCTCCTTCCCCTCACTCTCTCGCCCACCCTCTCTTTCTTTCAAGCTCTTCTTTCTCTATTTATTTCTAAATTCTGAAATCAGACTGTTTGTGTGTTACACATGGGAGTGAGTGGTGAGTTATGTGAATCAGCTGAGAGTTATTTGAAAAATAGACGTGAAATGACTGTTTCGCCATTGCTCCTAATTATCCACTTAAAACCCATTTTAAACACCCAATCATTCAACAATACACAATTTCATATCACTAATAATTAATTTGGCTATCACATATCATCAAATACACTAAATCACTTAATTTAGCTAATTAATTAAATATGACCTCTTACTAATTTCGTTTAAACAAAATTAGTCAAATTGGAGATGTTACACAAAGTTTTCTCAGAGCAAAGATTTTATCAGGTTATCAATGGCGTTTTTTTGTAGGTTGAATAATCAGACTTGAATAGTTGAAGACGAAACAATTTTAAAATATAAAAAAAGTTAAATGGCAAAGATAATAAATTAATGTTTTACTATTATTTTTAGAGGAAACCAACGTTTTAATACAAAAAGTAGCTTTTTGGAATTATAAACTAATAAATTATACCTAGGAGGCCAGGCTACAATGCTTATTTACGAAGCATAGGCATGTGCACTTACTGTTGTGTTTCAGAAGAGTTACACGTTTTGAGAGTGAGATGTCATTTCAACTTTTACCTCTTGAACTTTTACCTGCAAAAGCATGCCATGGGTAGGGTCGGTCGGATATCGATACTACTGGATTTGATCATCAATTCCAAATCCGACCATACCAATCCGTTTAACACTGTGAAGCTCACCCGCAAAACCGTTTACCCGTTTCTACCCGTCCGAACAAGCATTTTATCGAACGAGTATTTCGGTTCTCGGGCGGGTTATCAGATCGATGTTGTCCACCCCTAGGATCTTGGAAGGGCAACTAGTTAAACACATACTTAATCATATAAAATTTAATTGATAGAAGGTCCTTATAAAATAGCCTAATCATAAAAGTTTTTTTTTTGACCAAAGCCTTTTTTTTCTTCATAAAAGTTATTTACCAAAATATATATATTACTCTACAAATATAGTAATACGAAAGTCAGTATATTCTTCTAATCAAGTAAAACGAAAGTCAGTATATTCTTCTAATCTTAATAATGGACTAAAAATCAGGAAAAAAAGAAACTGAGATCTAATATAAAATATGCACCCCTATTGCCACTCCCGTTGCCGCTCTCCATTGCGTCTCTCCTTGCCTCTCCTGTTGTCGATCTCATTGTCAGTCTCTCGGTGTCACTCCCATTGATTATGTTTTTTTTTACAATAGTGGTTAAATTGATGAGTTTTAGTAGTTTTAGTCAATTAATTATAATAAATAGTAAATCCTAGATCATTTCATAATAATTTAATCATTTTAATTAATAAGTACTTTTTTTAAAAAATGATTTTGGAATTTTTGTTACCGATATGGCTTTTTTTTACAATTGTTGGTTGTTAAATTGATTGGTTTTAATAGTTTAAATATATTTAATGTTTTTCGAAAAAAAGAAGAGTAAGAGAGAGATGAAGAAAAAAAGAAGATAAAATGAAATAAGATAAGGTGATATAAAAGTGAGTTGCATAATTTGAGAAGTTGGAGTTTAAAAATATAGTGAGAAGAAAAAGTATCTTCTACTATAATAAAATCAAGTGCTAGCATAAATACAATTTTAGACATTTTAACTTTTTGACACATCACCACTTTTGTGGGCAATTGTGTCATTTACCTTAATTTTTTACTTTTTAATCCCACTTTTCTCTCTCTTTCAATCTCACATTTCCCTAAAGTAATGTTATGTTATCTACTATAATATAAAATCAGGGGCTAGCATAAATACAATTTTAGACTTTTTGACACATCACCACTTTTGTGGGTAATTGTGTCATTTACCTTAATTTTTTACTTTTTAATCCCACTTTTCTCTCTCTCTCTCTCTCTCTCTTTCAATCTCACATTTCCCTAAAGTAATGTTATTTAGCCAAAATTCTACTATAATCTACTATAATAAAATCAAGTGTTAGCATAAATACAATTTTAGACATTTTTAAATTTTTGACACATCACCACTTTTGTGGGTAATTGTGTCATTTACCTTAATTTTTTACTTTTTAATCCCATTTTTCTCTCTCTTTCAATCTCACATTTCCCTAAAGTAATGTTATTTAGCCAAAAAAACTACTTTAATAAAATCAAGTGCTAGCATAAATTCAATTTTAGACATTTTATCTTTTTGACACGACACCAACTGCATTACTGCTAAACCCCAGTGAATCGCACAACAACATTTTAACATAACACCGACTGCATTACTGCTAAACCCCGGTGAACCCCCTTACCAATAGTACTTTTCCTAATGGCATACGAGCTTAGGGTAAGGGATCATGACTTCCCCGCCTAGTATGTTAACCTCGTGGGTCGTCACCCACACTCGATATAATTTATATATCTTATATCCACCCACATTGGGCCGACACTTAACCCCGATATAATTTATATATCGTAACAGACACTGAACGTTTGGTTCTTTAACATTAAACCGTTACTGAACGTTTAGTTCTACAAGACAAGCATATTAAGTGTTCACTCCCGTATACTATTTTACGGTTTTTCGAATTAAACATAACTTTTTAAACCATTATAAAAACCTTTGAAAACATATTCAAAATCATGGCATTATAAGCCTAATATCATTGGAAAAGGGTTAGGAAAGGATTAGAAGAGGATTGGAATCGAACAGGATCATTTCAGACAAGTTTATAAAATTTGGACAGAACATTGCGCACGGTTCGTGCTCCCATACGCACGGGTCGTGCGCCCTGTAAGTCATTTCTGAAAATAGAAACAGAACGAGATGCACGGTCCGTGCACCTAGGACGCACGAGTCGTGCGCTTTTCACAGCACTGGGTTTTATCCCGTTTTCGCATTTTTCATCGTTCCGATCAATTCCGATACAGGTCGTGCACTTTTGACAGCACGATCCGTAAACAATTTTATCGTTTATGTCAAAATACGTTAATTTTTCAAATAACGGTTTTCATAACTCAAATTTGACACTTCGAAATTCTCAATCAAAACCTAAACGTGAGTAAAACTCACCCTTGACGCGAGAGCAATGGTTGAACCGAAATCCCCGAAATCTCAAAAATCCCCAAACGAACCCTAGAATCACCAATTCGCTTTCGACTTTGAATCGATCTTCAATCCGCATTCAATCCGCCTTAGGTTCACTTCTAATCACACCTAAGCATCAAAATCAAGTCAAATTCGAAATCACCAGACCCTAACACTTCAAATTCGAAAGTCAAAGGGGGATGAAAATAGAACTTTAGCTCACCTAGCTTAGAGGGATGGAAGGAGAAGCAAGGATGATGATGTTGATGATGAATTTTGGAGGTGATGGGTGGTGATCTTCTTCTTCTTCTTCTTCTTCTTCTTCTTCTTCTTCTTCTTCTTCTTCTTCTTCTTCTTCTTCTTCTTCTTCTTCTTCTTCTTCTTCTTCTTCTTCTCCTCCTCCTCCTCCTCCTCCTGCTGCTGCTCCTGCTTCTTCTCCTGCTTCTTCTCCTTCTTCTTCTTCTTCTTCTTCTTCTTCTTCTTCTTCTTCTTCTTCTTCTTCTTCTTCTTCTTCTTCTTCTTCTTCTTCTTCTTCTTCTTCTTCTTCTTCTTCTTCTTCTTCTTCTTCTTCTTCTTCTTCTTCTTCTTCTTCTTCTTCTTCTTCTTCTTCTTCTTCTTCTTCTTCTTCTTCTTCTTCTTCTTCTTCTTCTTCTCCTTCTTCTCCTTCTTCTTCTTCTCCTCCTTCTCCTCCTCCTCCTGCTGCTGCTCCTGCTGCTTCTCCTGCTGCTTCTCCTTCTTCTTCTCCTTCTTCTTCTCCTTCTTCTTCTTCTTCTTCTTCTTCTTCTTCTTCTTCTTCTTCTTCTTCTTCTTCTTCTTCTTCTTCTTCTTCTTCTTCTTCTTCTTCTTCTTCTTCTTCTTCTTCTTCTTCTTCTTCTTCTCCTCCTCCTCCTCCTCCTCCTGCTGCTCCTGCTGCTCCTCCTGCTTCTTCTCCTTCTTCTTCTTCTTCTGCTTCTTCTTCTTCTTCTTCTTCTTCTTCTTCTTTCTGCTCCTTCTTCTTCTTCTTCTTCTTCTTCTTCTTCTTCTTCTTCTTCTTCTTCTTCTTCTTCTTCTTCTTCTTCTTCTTCTTCTTCTTCTTCTTCTTCTTCTTCTTCTCCTTCTCCTCCTCCTCCTGCTGCTGCTCCTGCTGCTTCTCCTTCTTCTCCTTCTTCTTCTTCTTCTTCTTCTTCTTCTTCTTCTTCTTCTTCTTCTTCTTCTTCTTCTTCTTCTTCTTCTTCTTCTTCTTCTTCTTCTTCTTCTTCTTCTTCTTCTTCTTCTTCTTCTTCTTCTTCTTCTTCTTCTTCTTCTTCTTCTTCTTCTTCTTCTTCTTCTTCTTCTTCTTCTTCTTCTTCTTCTTCTTTCTGCTCCTTCTTCTTTCTTCTCCTCCTCCTCCTCCTCCTCCTCCTCCTCCTCCTCCTCCTCCTCCTCCTCCTCCTCCTCCTCCTCCTCCTCCTCCTCCTCCTCCTTCTCCTTCTCCTTCTTCTTTCTTCTCCTTCTTCTCCTTCTCCTTCTTCTCCTTCTGCTTCTCCTTCTGCTTCTTCTTTCTTCTCCTTCTTCTTTCTTCTCCTTCTTCTCCTTCTCCTTCTCCTTCTGCTTCTCGTTCTTCTTCTTCTTCTTCTCCTCCTCCTTCTCCTTCTCCTTCTTCTTCTTCTTCTTCTTCTTCTTCTTCTTCTTCTTCTTCTTCTTCTTCTTCTTCTTCTTCTTCTTCTTCTTCTTCTTCTTCTTCTTCTTCTTCTTCTTCTTCTTCTGCTCCTCCTCCTCCTCCTCCTCCTGCTTCTTCTTCTTATTCTTCTCCTCCTCCTCCTCCTCCTCCTCCTCCTCCTCCTCCTCCTCCTCCTCCTTCTTCTTCTCCTCCTCCCGCTCCTCCTTCTTCTCCTCTTTTTCCTTTTCGCTTCTCTTCTCTGTTTCCTTCCTTCGTTTCCTTTCTTTCTATCCTTTCTTTTTCTTTCTTATATATATATATATATATATATATATATATATATATATATATATATATATATATATATATTTAAGTGGTAATATGGTCAAAGACCATATTGCCCTTATTTCGTATCTTCCGGTTAGCGATCCTAAGACAACCAATAATTAACTTTAGCACTCAATAAATTTACCAATCAAGTACTAAATTAATTCAATTGGGGTAACATTCAAATAATTCGGTTAATTATTTTGGGGATGTTACATATTTTTTTGACACAATGATTACATTTATTTAATAAATATAAAATATGATAGACAGCACAACCAAAATAAATTCAACTAGGTGCAACTATAGTACAAGATGTACTAAAGAGCACCACCAAAATACAAGAGAATTCATCACTAAAGTTTTAGTTACAACCACAAAACCCAAAGGCTAGCTTATCAAGAAGAGGAAGGACCTCTGTCCGCGGAAGACATATCAAGGCTATGCAAGTGATTGAAATATTTGATATTTAAAATTGTTTGGTTTATTTTAATAAGGATAGAGAAGGAATTTAAGAAAAATAAGAAGGGTAAAAATGTCAAAAAAAATGAGACGATATCTGCTATCCGCTAGCGTTTGAAAAAATGCTACTTGAAGTAGCGTCTGAAAAACACTAAATGCTACCGCTTTGATACCATTTGTAACATCACAGGCTACTTTCAGAACTGTCGAGACTTGCATGCTTTCCAGGAAACTTTCGAAAAGGTCACACATCCCACTACTGCTCCAAGTCAAACACGCTTAACTATGGAGTTTATGGGAAGGGCTCCCGAAAAGATAATGCTTTATGTTTGTATAGGTAGTCCAAATTAATTATTTTAAGCATTCCTTCAAGTGTGCAGTGCCATACCTTCATAGTCTCAAGATGACTCTCATTCCGGTGCGTATTTGGTTCATCCACGTGTCCCTTCGCATAGAAGCATGCGAGGAGCCGCTCTTTGTCCGTGCCAACTTTTTGGGCACCGACGATCACTAGTGCTTACCAAACATGTGTACGCTTCACCCGCTAGTTCGCTAGCAGAAGGGACGCGCCAAACAGAACCGAAACGCTACTCGAAAAATGTCAAACGCTAGTGCTTAACAAACATATGTACTCGCCACCGGTTAGTCAAATACGCTCGTCTCATCCACTATCCGCTAGCGAATGAGACGCACCAAACAGAGCCTAACACTATTATACAAAAAATCGATATTTAGCGGCAAACTTAGAAAAAGAAAGAATCTTATGCTTACAATACAACTAGAATGGATCACGCTAAATTTAAAATTTATCATAACTGGAATTAGGTTGCAATGTTAACTCTTGGTTTAAAGAAATGGTAAATTCAAAATTCAATTTATTTTTCTTTTTGACATAAAAAATCTGTTGCATTTCATTCATTTAACGATAGTCAAAATACATGAAGGAATATCAATAAAATCTTGAGAACTAGTTGTCAACAAAAGCCACCAACAAGGGTATGAGCAATTTTATTAGTCTTCTTGAGAACTCTACATAGAAATAGAGCAGATCCTTACATGCCTTAAAGATACATCCAAACTCAGAGTTAGGGACTACAGAAGAATTACAGGCTTCCACTACCATCTTAGCATCTATAACTCAAACAAAACATATTTGAGCCCCATTTAATTGTTTAACCCATAGCAAAGCATGATATCATAAACCAATGGCTTCACCAATATAAACCTCTCTGATAGGTGTGAAACAAAGAGTTCTAGCACTTATAAAGGTGCTCGACAAGTCTCGTAAACACATACCAATTCCAAGCTTGTTGTTCGCTTTATCGAATTCGGCATCTACGTTGCATTTGAACCAACCTGGTGTGGGTTTATTCTATCTGCAAGCTGAATTATCATCAACAAATCTTGGACCTATTGCATTTGGTTGCTGACTAAGAGCTGTACTTTCACAGACCTCAACCCACTCTTTGTAGAACTGGTTACCTTGCCAAACCACAGCAGCATTTTTATACCTCACGAAATTACACGTTTTGAGAGTTTTTATACCTCACCAATGAGCATAGTGTCTGTATGTATATATGTGTGTGTGTGCACTCACGCACTCTCTCTTTCTCTAAAATAATTTGCATTCTATTGTGTTGTTTGTTTGTGTTGCAAATGCAATTAAAATGAATGGAGATCATTAAAATGAATGGTGATAGGTCTCTACATTTTCTCGTGATTCTTTGGTGGCTGTGGAGATGGAGGAACACTTTCTTGCTCGGTGATCACTCGTGGAAGTTTCATCACGTCATTCACCATATTAACCTTATGCATGTGGAGATCATCAACCAGTATCACTCCTCTAATCCTTCTCCCCCTCGAGTTGGGATTAGGTGGAGTCATCCCGACCCTGGTTTCTTCAAGCTCAATGTTGATGGGAGTTGCTCACTAAATGGTGAAATGGGTTCAGGTGGACTTCTTAGAAATGAACACGGTCATTGGATTGGAGGTTTCGCTTCTAAGGACGGGATAGGTGATGCTCTTATGTCAGAGTTGTTTGCTATCTTTCATGGATTGTCCCTTCTCCTCCAGTTGGGTATATTTAATGCTACATGTGAGTTAAACTGTAGTGATGCTATTGAGCTCATCCTTGATCTGAATCTTCATATGACTCATGCTTACGCCTCCCTTTTGTTGAAGATTACGTCCCTTGTGGATATGCTTCCAGGTTTGGAGATTCATCATGTTCTCTGTGAAGCCAACTGTTGTGCGGACTTCCTTTCGAAATATGCTAATAGGCATTTGAGGGGTATTAACTTTTGGAGCTCTCCTCCCTCTGGGGTCGAGAGTCTGCTCGCAGTCGATCCTGGGTTTTCCTAGTTTTCTCCTTTTTGTTTTTTTCTATGCATTGTACCAAAAAAAATGAATGGAAATAAGAAATACAGTCCAATCAAGAATCCTAGTATTTTGTCAAAAAAATGTAGAATCCCTCAAAATGAAAATAATCATAAAATTAATAAATGATATAAGTAGTAAAAATGTTTTACAAAAGTTAACAAAATAAAAATATAATATTTTATTTATGATGAACTCCAAAAATGACTTTATTATTATTTAAATGTATCCAATACAAATTTATATAATATAAAAAATCAACAGACATTATTATGTTTGACCAAATTTTTATTATAAAAAATCTTATTTTTAAAATATTCCACTCTCTTTATATATATATATATATATATATATATATATATATATATATATATATATATATATATATAATATGGTTAAATACTGTCAACTGACATTTTTATGTTTGACCAAATTTTAATTATAAAAAATCTTATTTATTAACTTATTCCACTCTCTTGTATATGAGTTAGGATATTTTCAAATACTTGTTGTGTCAAGTAAGAGAGAGTGTGATACATTTATATAATATAATTAAACACTATCAACAGACATTATTATGTTTGTCCAAATTTTTATTATAAAAAAAAATCTTATTTTTAACTTATTCCACTCTCTTTATATATATATATATATATATATATATATATATATATATATATATATATATATATATATATATATATATATATATATAATATGGTTAAATACCGTCAACTGACATTATTATGTTTGACCAAATTTTAATTATAAAAAATCTTATTTATTAACTTATTCCACTTTCTTATATGTGAGTTATGATCCTCTCAAATACTTGTTGTGTCAAGTAAGAGAGAGAAATACATACAAAAAGATATAACATTTATTGCATATATATATATAAAAAGTTGAGAACATTTAATTACATTTGTTATATTAAAATTAATAATTTGGATTATATGATTAATTATACCTGCAATGCATCCACACACATAGAATTATATAAGTGTGAGAGAACGCTAAAGCAAGACCAATAGGTGAAGCGAAAATCTCACAAAAAAATGTCTAGTTCAATTCATGCATTTCTGCTATTGCTACTTTCAATAGTTCAACTTCTTGTAGTGACGATTCATCTCCCAATGGGATCTCTCACTATCACCTAGACGACTCCAACCGTAACAATATCCCTAAAATAATTAATCGAATTATTTTGATGTTAACCCAAATTAATTTATTGTAGTACTTAATTTATTAATTGAGTGCTAAATTAATTATCGAATGCTATAGGGTCGTTAAGCGAATAATACAGAATAAGGGTGATTTAGGGAAGAAATAAGAGGTTAAGGGCAATATGGTCATTTTACTGTATTACCGCTTAATATATATAATAAAAGAAGAGAAAAGAGAATTGAGAGAAGAAAGAAAGGAAGCGCAGCAGAGAAGAGAAAAGGAAAGGAAAAGAAGAGAGGAAGAAGAAAGAAGAAAGAAGCTAGAAAGAAGAGGAGGAGAAGAAGATCATCACCCACAATCCCTAATCTAGAGGATCATCATCATTCTCCTTCCATTTTCATCTTCCATGAAATAGGTAAAGTACCTCCCTTTCTCCTCTCCCTTTGATTTCGAATTTGAGAGTTTGGGAGAGATGATGAATAGTGATTCCGAATTTGTGTTGATTTTAATGGTTTAAATGTGATTAGGAGCAAACCCAATGTGGATTACGCGAGTATTGAGATCCGATTTGGGGTTTTTGAAGAATCAAGAGGTTAGAGTTCAAATTGGGATTTTATGGATGAATAGTAATTGGAGCTTGAAGATGATGAATAGTGCTTTTGGTGGTGAGCTTGAAGTCCTAGGAGCAAACTGTTGGTGCCTTGGTCAAAGTTGAGATTTCTCGCGAGTCGGACATTCGAGAGGCGGAAAGTCTCGGTGTTTCGTGATTTTCATCACGATAGGTGAGTTTTACTCACGTTTAGGTTTTTGAATTAATAAACTTAAATTGTGAAATGTGTTTCGGTTTTTGGTTGGTTGTCGAAAAAGTATTTTGTACGAAAATCACGTTTTATGTCCAATTGGTTTTTGGATTGTTTGATTGATGATGATCATTGTTGTTTGAATATATCTTTGGACTGTTTTTATGTTGGGACTCGACTGGAACAGGTATCGGAATTGATCGGAACGACGAAAAACGCGAAACGGGATAAAAACAGAGTGCTGTAAAAAGCGCACGACTCGTGCGTCACACGCGCACGGACTGTGCGTCTCATTCTGTTTGTGGTTTTTCAAAAATGACTTACAGGGCGCACGATCCGTGCGTATGGGAGCACGGACCGTGCGCAGTGTTCTGTCAAAATTTTACAAAACTTGCCCGGAATGATCCCGTTCGATTCCAATCCTCTTCTAATCCTTTCCTAACCCTTTTCCAATGATATTAGGCTTATAATGCCATGATTTTGAATATGTTTTCAAAGGTTTTAATAATGGTTTGCAAAGTTATGTTTAATTCGAAAAACCGTAAAATAGTATACGGGAGCGAACACGTGATATGCTTGTTATGTGAAACTAAATGTTCAATTAACGGTTTAATGTCAATGAACTAAATGTTCAAGTGATAGTTAGATATATAAATTATATCAAGTATAGGAGCCGGCCCAATGCGGGTGGATATATAAATTATATCGAGTGTGGGTGACGACCCACGAGGTTAACATACTAGACGGGGAAGTCATGATCCTTAAACCTTGGCCTGTATACCATTAGGGAAAGTATTATTTGTAAAGGGGTTCACCGGGATTACCATGTCTGGGGTCGGTGTTGTGGTAAAGTTAAATAATACGGTTCACCGGGATTACCATGTCTGGGGTCGGTGCCATGTTAAAGTTATGTGGTGCAATTCACCAGGATTACCATGTCTGGGGTTGGTGTTGTGCTAAGTTATAGAGGCGTGGTTTATAAATTAAACTACGAGAAAGAAAGAAAGTTTTATAATACGATTCACCGGGATTACCGTGTCTGGGGTCGGTGTCGTGTTAAATTGAAAATGCACATGGTTTATAAATTAAACTACGAGATAAAAAGGTTTCATAATTGAACCGAGAGTGTAGATAGGGGTCTCGGTAGAACTCACTGAGATTGGATCTCATTATTTATATGTTGTTTTACAGAGAAGCAGGGAAAGAGGAGATCTAAGAGGCACGAGTAGGTTGTACTCGGATGGCTGCTGAAGTCTCAACTTTTATGTTTAGGCTTATGTTCTCCCTTGTTATCTTTGTATCATAACATTATGCCTCTTATCGGATGTAAACATTATGTATTTGTTTCCGCGCTTTCTTGTATGATATTGAACACTATATATTGCTGATGTTGATGGTCAGGGAATAGTTGTGGTTTTAACTATGTTTAAAACTGTTTTGGTATTATTCAGCAAAAAATTTATAGTGGTGTTCAGTATCTAGACAGGAAATAATATCTCTAATGTATTAGGGATTGTGCACTTAGGCATTTCTACTCGTTAGAAATACCGGGGTGTTACACCAACCTCAACAGAATCTTCATTTTCATATCCAATGACTTGGGCCCTGGCTCAGCAGATTTCTACTTTACCACCAACTTTAACAAAAATGAGATTCATTCGAAACCTGGACAGTCTTTTAGTTTTTCAACCAACTCTGAAACCATAAATGGTTCGTTGAAATGGAGTACATTGTATGCTAATATCGAGTTATACAATTCTCGCACAGAAGGAGACCATCAAAAGATTATGTGGTCAGTGAGAAAAGATGGCATTTATCATAGTTGGGATAACACCAGTTGGGATAAAAGGGCAAACTGGAAAAGTTAGATTGATGATACTTTATTGCTCTGATTGTTATTAAATAAGAGAATGAACTCTCGGTTTATAAATATAATTATTTTAGTTATAATTTTATGATTTGTGTTAATTATATGTTTTCTTGCAAAAAGAATACTATCCTTACTAAGTTTTTTTTCGGACCATTGTTAATTACCTTGCCAAACCACAACAGCGTTTTTATACCTCACGAAATTACACGTTTTGAGTGTTTTTATACCTCACCAATAGGCATAGAGTATGTGTATAACTATATATATGTGGGTGTGTGTGTGTGTGTTTGTGTTCTCTCTTTCTCCAAAATAATTTGCATTCTATTGTATTATTTGTTTGTGTCAAATTCAATTAAAATGAATGGAATTAAGAAATACAGTCCAATGAAGAATCCTAGTATTTTGTGTAGCACCCCGGTATTTTTATTTAGTAAAAATACCCAAGTGTACCATCCCTAGAACATCAGAGATATATTTCGTGCTTAGACACTGAATATCGCTACAAATTTTCGCTGAATATAAACCAAACAGACTTATTTACAAACAAGACAATACGGTTTTCAGACCATAAACCATCTGCAACTATAGTATTCAGTATCATACAAGAAAGCGGAAGAAAGATATAACACTACAGATATAGTGTTGCGGTACATAGACAACAAAGGTAAACATAAACTTAAGCATAAAGTTAAGTCATCAGCAACCATCCGAGCTCAACCTACGCGTGCCTCTGTGGTCCTCTCTTTCCCTGTTTCTCTGTAAAACAACAACATATAAACAATGAGATACAATCTCAGTGAGTACTACCGAGACCCCTACTAACACTCTCGGTTCAATTATAAATCCTATTTAACTTAACACGGCACTGACTGCATTACTGCTACAAACCCGGTGAACCGCATTATTTAACTTTTAACAGATCACCGACTGCGTTACCGCTACATATCCGGTGAACCTGTCAATCGCACAACAAACAAAGTACGGCACCGACTGCAGTCCGTTGCTATATACCCGGTGTATCACACGGCAACTTTTTAACATAACACCGACTGGAATCCGTTGCTATATACCCAGTGAACCCCTTACCAATAATATTTTTCCTAATGGCACGGAGCTTAGGGTAGGGGATCATGACTGCCCCGCCTAGTATGTTAGTCTCATGGGTCGTCACCCAAACTCGATATAATATATATATCCACCCACATTGGGCCGTCTCCTAAACTCAGTATAATTTATATATCATAACTATCACTTGAACATTTAGTTCTACATAACAAGCATATTATGTGTTCGCTCCCGTATACTATGTTACGGTTTTTCGAATTAAACATAGCTTTGCAAACCACTATAAAAACCTTTGAAAACATATTTAAAATCATGGTATTATAAGCCTAATATCATTGGAAAAGGGTTAGGAACGGATTAAAAGAGGATTGGAATCGATCGGGATCGTTTCAGGCAAGTTTGGAAAATTTGGACAGAACACTGCGCACGGTCTGTGCTCCCACACGCACGGGTCGTGCGCCCTGTAAGTCCTCTTTGAAAAACACAAACCGAAAGGGACGCACGGGTCGTGCTCTTTTGACAGCACTGAATTTTCACCCCGTTTTCGCATTTTTCGTCGTTCCGATCAAATTCGATACCTGTTCCAGTCCAGTCCCAACATAAAAACAGTCCAAAAACACATTTAAAAAATATTGATCACCATCAAATCATCGTTCGTCAATCAAAAACACAAACGTAAACAATTTTATCGTTTATGTCAAAATACGCTAGTTTTTCAAATATCGGTTTTCAAGACTCAAATTCGACAAATTCGAAATTCCCAATCAAAACCTAAACGTGAGTAAAACTCACCCTTGACGCGATAGTCAATACCGAACCGAAATCACTGAGACTTTCAAATCCAAAAATGGAACCCTATAATCATCAATCCGCTTCCAACTTCGATTCGAGCTTCCAATCGCGTTCAACCTTCCTTGGCTTCGTTCCTTATAATGATTCAAACATCAATTTCATTACACAATCCAAGATTTCAACAAACCCCCTTTCCAAAACCCTTAAAATTCGTAGGTCCATAAAAAGGGGAAAAATGGAGGAGAGCTTACCTAGTTCTTGGGTTTTGAAGATGGAGGGGAGATGATGATGATGATGAAGTTTGGGGCTTTGGGGGTGAGTGTTGCTTCCTCTTCTCCTCTTTCTCTTCTTCTTTCTTTCTTTCCTTCTCTTCTCTTCTTTCTCTCCTTCGATCTCTTCTTCTTTCTTCTTTCTTTCTTTCTTTCTTTTCTTTTCTTTCTTTCTATCTATTAAGTGGTGATATGGCCAAATGACCATATTGCCCTTAATCTTTTATTTCTTCTCTAAATCACCCTTATATCGTTTTATCGGTTTAACGTTCCTGAGACAACCAAATAATTAACTTTAGCACTCGATAATTACACAGATCAAGTACTAAAATAATTCATTTGGGTCTTCCTCCAAATAATTCGATTAATTATTTTGAGGATGTTACATTCTCCACAACTTGAAAGAATTTTGTCCTCAAAATTTAACACAACGTACCTCATGAAACAAATACGGATAGCGAGTCCGCATATCATCCTCCAACTCCCAAGTAGCTTCCTCAGCGGAAAAACCATCCCAAACCACTTTGACAATGGGAATTGTCTTCGTCCGCAGCGTCCTCTCGCCACGTTCCATGATGTAATTTGGAGGAGGTTGGAAGGACAAGTCCGGTCGAAGATCAATCATTTCAAAATCTAACGGTTGACTTGGATAGGGAATGTACTTCCGTAATTGAGACACATGGAACACATCATGAATATTTGATAATGGTGGAGGCAAAGCAATACGGTATGCTAGTGGCCCTACTCGCTCGATAATTTGGAAAGGTCCAATATACCGAGGACTGAGTTTCTTCACCCGTAATGCCCTACCTGTGCCAATTGTCGGTGACAGTCTCAAAAATACATGATCGCCTGACTCAAACTTTAGCGGCCTTCTTCTTTTATCAGCATAGCTCTTTTGCCTACTCTGGGCAACTTTCATTCTTTCTCTGATTTGCCGGATCTTCTCAGTAGTTTCATGAATAATCTCAGGCCCTAACAATCGGTTCTCGCCGACTTCCCACCAACACAATGGAGTAATACATTTCCTCCCATACAAAGCTTCAAATGGTGTCATTCCTATGCTGGTATGATAACTGTTGTTGTAAGCGAATTCCACTAATGGAAGATGATCCTCCCACTTCTTTCTGTTATCGAGCACGGAAGCCCGAAGCATATCTTCTAAAGTTTGGATAGTTCTCTCGGCCTGACCATCTGTCTGCGGGTGATAAGCGGTACTAGCAAATAACTTAGTTCCCAAGGCTTCATTCAAAGCTTTCCAAAATTGAGAAGTGAACTTCGGATTTCGATCCGACACAATGCTGGTAGGAACCCCATGTAACCTCACTATGTTCCAGATATTCCTCAGCTAACTTGGATACTTTGCTATTCGAACGAACTGGAATAAAGTGAGCTGACTTAGTTAACCGATCCACAACTACCCAAAAGGAGTCGTTACCGGCTTGGGACCTTGGCAACGCCATGACAAAATCCATAGAAATGTCTTCCTATTTCCATACGGGCACTTCCAGTGGCCGCAATAGACCAGCAGGTTTCTGGTGTTCTATCTTAACCTTTTGACAAGTCAAGCATTGAGATACGAATTCAACAATCTCTAACTTCATTCCCTGCCACCAGTACATCTGCTTTAAATCTCTATACATCTTGGTGGACCCAGGATGTACAGAAAATAAACTTCGGTGTGCTTCCTCTAACACTTGCCTTTTAATGTCTCCATCATTGGGCACACAGATCCTACCGTTGAAACAAATAATTCCATCACCATCTTCGGTAAAATTTGGCAACACTTTTTGTGATTGTAGCTTCACATCAACCTCCTGTGCTAAGCGAATAGAATCTCTTAAGGAACTAGAGATCCTCATATGGCTCAACATTAACTGGTTCCTCCTTGGCTTTGTATTTAGATTTAAGTCTCTAAAAGACTCCAACAATTCCATTTCATGCATCATTAACCCTGCTATGTGAATGGATTTCCTACTTAGTGCGTCGGCTACAACATTAGCCTTTCCCGGATGATACTTCAATTCGAAGTCATAATCCTTCAGAAACTCCACCCATCTTCTCTGCCTGTTATTCAGTTCCTTCTGATCAAACAGATAATTTAGACTTTTGTGATCACTAAATACTTCGAAACGAGACCCATATAGGTAATGTCTCCAAATCTTCAGTGCATACACAATAACTGCCAACTCCAAATCATGAGTCGGATAATTCTCTTCATGAGTCTTTAATTTCCTGGATGCATATGCTACCACTTGTTGATTCTGCATGAGAACACATCCTAAACCGTTTCCAGAAGCATCGCTGTAAATTTGAAATTCCAATGACGGATCCGGAAGAATCAGGATCGGAGCAGAAGTCAACCAAACTTTCAACTCCCGAAAACATTCTTCACAATTGGCATCCCACGTGAACGGTTGACCCTTACGAGTTAACCGTGTAAGTGGAAGAACTAATTGTGAGAACCCTTGGATAAACCTCCTATAATAACCAGCTAGACCCAAGAAGCTTCTAATCTCTGTGACTGATGTTGGTCGTTCCCAGTTTAACACAGCTTCCACCTTATTGGGGTCTACAGCCACTCCCGATTGGGAAATCACATGTCCCAAAAACTTTACCTCTGGCATCTAGAAATCACACTTCGAAGGTTTCGCGTACAACTTCTTTTCTCGGAGTACATTCAGAACAATGCGGAGATGTTGAACATGATCCTCAATGGTCTTTGAGTACACCAAGATATCATCAATAAAAACCACCACAAATTGATCCAGGTAAGTGTGAAAAACTCGGTTCATATAGTCCATGAATACCGCCGGAGCATTAGTCAAACCGAAGGGCATCACTACAAACTCGTAATGTCCATACCTCATACGGAAAGCAGTCTTTGGAATATCTAAGGCTCTAACTTTGATTTGATGATAGCCCGACCTCAGGTCAATTTTAGAAAATACCACTGATCCTCTAAGTTGATCAAGCAAATCATCTATCCTTGGCAAGGGATATTTATTCTTGATCGTCACTTTGTTGAGTTGCCGATATTCAATGCACAATCTCATGCTGTCGTCCTTCTTCTTGACTAGCAGCACCGGAGTACCCCATGGAGAAGCACTCGGTCGAATAAACTTCCTTGATATCAACTCTTCAAGTTGGGATTCAATTCCTTTAATTCTAAAGGAGACATTCGATAAGGAGCAATAGATATTGATCCTGTGCCAGGAGCCAATTCTATAGAAAACTCTACCTCTCGGTCAGGAGGTACAGAATAAACTTCATCCGGAAAAACATCTAGAAATTCTTTCACAACTAGAACAGATGACAAATCTAAACCAGTTTCAATGGATGCAGATAACATAATAACATAAGCTTCTGCACCTTGGAATAATGGCTGGCTTGCTGATGTGAAAGAGATAACTGCTTCAGAATTTGTCTTTGTCAATTCCACGGATTCAGAGGAGAAATTGATATTTTGCTTGGCACAGTCGATTGTAACTTGATTTGCAGTCATCCAATTCATACCCAGGACGATGTCCATACTTCTCATAGGCAAACAAATAAATTCCACTACAAAATTTCTGTCTCCTATGACAAGTAGACAATTTTGATACAAAGGTTGGGTCTGGACATGACCCTTAGCAGTAGTAAAAATAGTTATTGGCTCGGACAACGGAGATAACGCTAGTCCCAACTGATCCACACATGATTGAGTTATT
Source organism: Astragalus membranaceus (assembly GCA_039519185.1). Classification (NCBI taxonomy): domain Eukaryota; kingdom Viridiplantae; phylum Streptophyta; class Magnoliopsida; order Fabales; family Fabaceae; genus Astragalus; species Astragalus membranaceus. The sequence goes on along the minus strand of CM076846.1, from coordinate 207,205,967 downwards.
ATACAATGGGCTGCACCCGAATCATATAATATACTAACAGAGTTATTGAAAGCTGGTCCCATACCCCTCAGTAAATTGTCTGCAGGTGTGACTGTCTGGGCATCCAAAGTGTTGATTCGCCCGCGTGTTGGAGCAGCTTGAGCTTCTTTGAAACTCTTCCTTGCTGGGCACTCTTTACCATAGTGACCCACTACATTACTATAAAGGCACCGATTAGATCTTTGCTTACAGTCACCACTGTGATGATTCCCACAGTTAGAACATCTTCTGAACTTTGAAGAATCAAAGAATTGTACCTCATTTTCCTTTGACGAAATTATCTTAGGACTTTGCATTCGGAGTTGATAATTCAACTACCTTCTTTCCTTTCCAGTACTCTCTTTGAGATCATCCTCGGCGACATAGGCTGGTTGCACTAAGGTAGTATAATTGGTGAGAGTATAAAAACTGAGACCCTGAGTCATATAAGCACGAAGGCCCCTCTTATACATCTGCATCCTCCATTCCTGATTCGGAGCATACTTTACCACTTGGTAAAACTGAGACAACTTCTCAACTTAATGATGAATTCTTCCACTGTTGTAACATCCCGGATTTTAAAGACTCGTATTATGAAACCTAAGACCGATTAATTATTTGTGGGAATAATTAGTCGTGTCTCGGGGACTTATACGTCGGAAAAATTATCAAGAAAACCTATTCTCCATTAAAGGGTGGCCTATTCATAGAATAATGAGCAATTGGAGCAGAAGGGCAAATCTGTCTTTTCACACCCCTAGTTATTTAAAATATAATCTTGAAGGTTATAATTAATTAAAAACCGAAGGAGTTGAGGAATTTCGGATCGGAACCGGATTAATCGAGAAAGTTATACCGAAGAGAATTATTAACGCCTAAATTACCATTTTTGGGCCAAGGGCAATATGGTCTTTTCACCATCATTTAAACCCTCAGCCATATACTCTCAACTGAACCCTCACCCACTCATTTCATCATTTCCAGCTGAAAGAAAGAAAGGAAAACAGAAGGTAGAGAGAGGAGGAGGGGCGCGAAGGGAAGAGAAGAGAAGGGAGGAAGGGATCATCAAAATCCTTGTTGCATGTAAGTTGTTTCTCTTCCATCCTACTCCATTTTTTATTCTGAATCCAATGGTACCACTTTCAAAGCTTGATTCTCACTCTTTCACTCATCTCCATTGATACCCATGAAGCTCCAAGTGGTGAAAATGGTGGAGCTATGTGTTGATGGCTTGCATGTTCAGTTTTGCGGTTAAGAGGGGGAAATCCCAAGCTTGCATTTCGATTTGGGAAGGTTGTGAAAGATTTGGGTTGCTGTTCTGAAGTATCAGTTGGTGCTCTTCGGTGCCGTTCGTGAATTCTCTCGTTTCGGTCATCGCGCGCTCATCGGAACTCCTAGAACGATCGTCAACGGGTGAGTTCTACTCACGATAGGGTATTTTGATATTTTGAACATGTTTTCGACATGGAATCCCTTGGTCATATTTTCTGTTTTCAAAAGTCTTAGAATCGAAAAGCGTTTTTAAGTCAAAACGGTGTTTTACGGTTTATTGAGAATTTTAATAAGTCGTTGAAATGAAATGAATTGTGTACTACTAGAAATATATATTCTGGGAATTTTCTGAGTTTCAGGTGATTGAAATTAGAAATCGAATCGGACGAGAACGGAGAGCGAAAATGAGGAAAATGAGAAATTCTGGTAACAGACACAGGTCACACGGGTCGTGCGCCCCTGGGCACGGGTCGTGCGCCTGCTTCGGGTTGGAAGTATTGGAAACAGAACGGGACGCACGGGTCGTGCGCCCCTGGGCACGGATCGTGCGCTTCCCTCTGGTAGATGGGTCTTGAGTAGTGCACCACGCACGGGTCGTGCGCCCCTGGGCACGGGTCGTGCGTGTGGTTCTGTTACCGGCTTCCGTTTTCTCGTTTTGTTGCTCCGTTTGATCCCGAACCCTTTCTAATTTCTTTCTCAACCATGCAACAAGGGATTGCCTCACTGAAAACCTTATTTCGAACTTGTTCAACTCATGATTTTGAAAAGAAGTTGAAAAGTATATTGATCGAAAAACCGAAACCCTAGTATACGTGTGGGTACACCGTCTGATGGATAGAATGTATATATATTTATATATATATCAACTGTATATGATTATAATGCCGGATGTCTATAGATTCATCAAAACGGGTTATAAGTCAATAATACATTACAATATGATTATAATGCCGGATGTTTATAAATTCATCAAAACGGGTTATAGATCAATAAGATATATATTATCTAAAAAGATATTGTGATTGATCCTTTGGTGATCGGAAAGATGTATATCATCTAACTCTCGAGAAATCGTTATGTATTGTCATACATAAATCGCGTTGGGTGACGACCCGACAAGTAGCATACTAGGGAGGGTAGTCATGACCCCTTACCTAGGCCCTGAATGTGTTTTGGCGTGGTCAACTCACGGGTTGCCGGGATTAGCAGAGGTGCAGTCGGCTTGTGCTAAGTTAATGGTTATAAGTAACATTGCCGGGATTAGCAGTTGTGCAGTCGGCAGATGTTAAGCTGTAGCTACCGGGATTAGCAGTTGTGCAGTCGGTTAAGCTAAGCTATTAAAAACATAAAAGAGAACACGATTTGCTTGGCATTTCGATTATGGCTATTGGTAGCTAATTGAACATTGTTAACGGTTTAATAATTGAACCGAGTGTCAGTGAGGGGGCACGGTAGGACTCACTGAGATAATGTTATCTCACCCTATCCATATTTGTTGTTTTTCAGAGAAGCAGGGAAAAAGGAAGACTATAGTGCACGAGTAGTTGATATACTCTTGGAGGTGCTGAAGACTTAGTATTTTCTCCTTGTTCTTTTGTTGTCCTATTGGTTGTATAAACTTGTAATGAATTATGAGTTATATGAACCGTTTATGTTTCTGTTTGGTATTTGGACTGGGATATTGTAATCCACTCGGTATGGAACCGATAAACTTCTATTTTATGAAGTAATGTTATTTCCGATTATGTTTTATTTCGGAAAAAGTTTGTATGTCCAAAACTTAAACAGGAACTGTGTCCTCTGAATTTTCCGCATCTGTGCACCTTTGGTGTCTCTACATGTTAGAAATACCAGGGTGTTACATTTGGTATCAGAGCAGTTCGACCTAGTCGGACTTAGATGTTAAGAGTCTTTTACGTCTTCTAAGTCTGATTTTTCTTAGTATGCTATTAGACATTGAGCATGATCAACTTAATACTTTGTGCATACTTCGCAGAATCATGGCTGGAAGAGGTAGGAGAAACCCACCTATTGATCCTCATCAAGAATGGATGCAGAATGTCATCGAAACTCAGCAAAAGATGATGAATGACATGATGCTAATGCAACAACAGCAGATGGCTCAAATGGCTCAAATGCAGCAGATGCATCAGATGCCTCAACCACAACCAGCTGAGCCAGTCAATGTGCCAACACCTGAGGATCCTAACAGGATGTATTTCCGGTTTCTGAAGATGAAACCCCCAACCTTCAAAGGAGGATCCGAGGCAATGAAAGCCCATTTCTGGGTAGATGCCATGGAACGGATCTTTGATACCTTGCAATGCAATGAAGGAGAAAAGGTAATTTGTGCTGCTAACGCTCTGGACGAGGATGCTCACACTTGGTGGGTTAACGCTCGTAGAATGCTTCAAAATCAAGGAACTCCTCTTGAATGGGATAACTTCAAGGAGTTGTTTTTGGGTCATTATTTTCCCGACTCCCAAAGACTTGACAAGCAGATGGAATTTCTGAGTTTGAAACAGGGAGAGATGACAGTTGGGGAATATGCTGCCAAATTTGAGAGGTTATCACAATTCTATGAATTGGGGAACACCGCTCCTGATGATAAGTGGAAGATGGTGATGTTCAGACAAGGTCTTAGAGGCGATGTGAATCAAGGCCTCAGCTCGTATTCCCTAACCACTTATCCTGCTTTGGTCCAACAGGCTCATTCAGCAGAAAGCGATCTGAAAAGAATGTATGCTGAGAGGAAGGATTTTTGGAAGGATAAGAAGAAGGGCAGTGGGTCAACTTCTTCAAACCCGAGGTATGGAGGGAATCTAGACAAGGGAAAGAAGATTCAGTCAAACAACACTTCTGGGCATCGCCGGTGTGAAGTGTGCAAGAAGAATCATCCGGGAAGGTGTCGATCAGAGGCAAGGTCGGATCAGTGTTATCTTTGCAAGGAAGTGGGGCATTATGCCAACAATTGTCCGTCAAGGAAGGCTTTCTTAGAGTCTCCTGATGCTCCGAGACAGGCTCGAGTCAACACTCTGGATGCTAAGACCATCAAGCCAGCTGATAATCTCATAAGGGGTACAGGTTCTATCTTTCATCACACTGTTAATATTCTGTATGACTCTGGTGCTACTCACTGTTTTATCTCTGAAGCATGTGCGGAACGGCTAGGATTAATAGTATCCCCTATATCCGAACCAATATCTATCCTTACTGCGGCAAAGGGTCGTGTGCGAACCCAATCATTATGTCTTAATTGTCTGCTCACCATAGGAGGCAGGGACTTTGTTGTTGATTTTATTTGTCTGCCTATGAGAGGAATGGAGATCGTGTTGGGAATGAATTGGATGACTTCCAATCACATTACGATTGATTGTTTCAATCGTGCAATTAATTTTCCTTCTGAAATAGAGGAACATTCACTACCTGCAGATGATGGTGTTATTTCGTTCACTTCAGCCAGCCAGTCTCTATTCCAAGGTGCGGAAGCTTTTGTTATTATTTTGTCTGCATCAACTGAAGCTGATTTGGATTTATCATCTACTCAAGTTGTTAATGAATTCTTAGATGTTTTTCCCGAGGAAGTTTCCTCTTTACCTCCAGAACGAGAGGTAGAATTCTCTATAGATTTGGCGCCTGGCACAGGGCCAATATCCATAGCACCTTATAGGATGTCTCCTCTTGAACTGAAAGAATTGAAGTCCCAACTTGAGGAATTAATTTCCAAGAAGTTTATTCGACCGAGTGCTTCTCCATGGGGTGCTCCGGTATTGCTAGTCAAGAAGAAGGACGGAAGCATGAGGTTATGCATAGACTACCGTCAGCTGAATAAAATCACTATCAAGAACAAGTATCCATTGCCAAGGATAGATGATCTACTTGACCAACTTCGAGGTGCTAAAGTTTTCTCCAAAATTGATCTGAGGTCAGGGTACCATCAAATTAGGGTAAGAACCTTAGACATTCCGAAGACTGCCTTTCGTACGAGGTACGGACACTACGAATTTGTAGTGATGCCTTTCGGATTAACTAACGCTCCAGCCGTATTCATGGATTATATGAATAGAGTATTTCATTCTTACCTAGATCAGTTTGTGGTCGTCTTTATTGATGATATCTTGATTTACTCCAAGTCAGTTGAGGAGCATGCTCAGCATCTCCGATTTGTCCTAGGAGTACTCCGAGAGAAGAAACTCTACGCTAAACCATCAAAGTGTGACTTTTGGATGCCTGAAGTAAAATTCTTGGGTCATGTAATTTCCCAAGAAGGGGTTGCAGTGGATCCTAGCAAGGTGGAAGCTGTGTTGAATTGGGAACGGCCAACGTCAGTGACTGAGATCAGAAGCTTTCTGGGTTTAGCTGGTTACTATAGAAGATTCATTGAAGGTTTTTCGCAAATGGTACTTCCGCTTACTCGATTGACTCGCAAGGGTCAACCGTTTACGTGGGATGCCGATTGTGAATAGTGCTTCCTTGGATTGAAGGAAAAGTTAACTTCTGCTCCGATCCTAATTCTTCCGGATCCGTCATTGGGATTTCAGATTTACAGTGATGCATCTGGGAAGGGTTTAGGATGCGTTCTCATGCAGAATCAACATGTTGTGGCCTATGCATCGAGGCAATTGAAGACGCATGAACGGAATTACCCAACTCATGACTTAGAGTTGGCGGCTATTGTGTTTGCACTGAAAATTTGGAGACATTACCTTTACGGTTCTCGTTTCGAGGTTTTTAGTGATCACAAGAGCTTGAAATATCTATTTGACCAAAAGGAGTTGAATAACAGACAGAGAAGGTGGACCGAATTTTTGAAGGACTATGACTTCGAATTGAAATATCACCCTGGGAAAGCCAATGTGGTAGCTGATGCTCTGAGCAGGAAGTCTATCCACACGGCAAGGTTAATGGTTCACGAGATGGCCTTGTTGGAGTCGTTCAGAGACTTGAAACTCAAGGTGGTAAGAAAGAGGGATCGCGTAGTGCTGCGGCATATACAGATAGCCAGTGTGCTAAGGGAACAAATCCGTGTAGCTCAAGGAGCTGATATGAAGTTGCAGTCTCAGAGGGGATCGCCAGATTTCACTGAGGATAGTGATGGAGTGATTTGCTCTAATGGGTGGATTTGTGTTCCCGATGATGATGATATCAAAAGGCAAGTATTGGAAGAAGCTCATAGGAGTCAGTACTCCGTACATCCGGGATCCACCAAGATGTACCAAGACTTGAAGCTAATGTATTGGTGGCCTGGGATGAAGGCCGAGGTTGCAGAATTTGTTTCTCGGTGCTTAACTTGTCAGAAGGTTAAGGCGGAACACCGAAGACCGGGCGGTCAGTTACAACCGCTAGATGTACCAGTTTGGAAGTGGGAAGATATCTCAATGGACTTCGTCATGGGTTTGCCGAGGTCACAGGCAGGCAATGATTCTATTTGGGTAGTAGTGGACCGATTGACTAAATCCGCTCACTTTATTCCCGTTCGCTCGACTTATAAGGTTTCCAAGTTAGCAGACGAATATGTGAGGAACATTATCAGACTGCATGGAGTCCCAACGAGTATTGTGTCAGACCGAGATCCCAAGTTTACTTCCAGGTTCTGGAGAGCATTGAATGAAGCTTTGGGAACAAGGGTGCTGGTTAGCACTGCTTATCATCCTCAGACTGATGGCCAGACGGAGAGGACTATCCAGACTCTTGAGGACATGCTTCGAGCTTGTGTGCTCGACAGTGGGAGAAAATGGGAGGATCACCTTTCATTAGTAGAATTCTCCTACAACAACAGTTACCACTCTAGCATTGGAATGGCACCGTTTGAAGCACTTTATGGTAGGAAGTGTAGAACTCCATTGTGTTGGTGGGAGATTGGTGAAGACAAGTTTTTGGGACCCGATATGGTTCGCGAGACTACAGAGAAGGTCAAGTTAATTCGAGAAAGGATGAAGGTTGCTCAGAGTCGGCAAAAGAGCTACGCTGACAACCGAAGGAGACCGTTGGAGTTTGAGGTTGGTGATCATGTGTTCTTGAAAGTCTCTCCAACCATAGGCACTGGAAGAGCCTTGCGAGCGAAGAAGCTCAGTCCTCGATATGTTGGACCTTTCCAAATCATCGAGCGGATTGGGCCAGTTGCCTATCGCCTCGCATTATCTCCGGCCCTATCAAACCTCCATGATGTGTTCCACGTGTCTCAATTAAGGAAGTATATTCCCGACCTACATCAACCGTTGAGTGTTGATACAATTGACCTGCGACCGGATTTGTCATTTCAACCTTATCCTAGTTATATCTTGGAGCGTGGTGTGAAGACTCTGCGTTCAAGGTCAATTCCGATTATCAAAGTAGTTTGGGATGGCTTTTCAGCCGAAGAGGCTACCTGGGAACTGGAAGAAGACATGCGCGCTCGATATCCATATCTCTTTCAGTAAGGTACGTTTTGTCAATTTTGAGGACAAAATTTTTAAAAGTTGGGGAGATTGTAACATCCCGGATTTTAAAGACTCGTATTATGAAACCTAAGACCGATTAATTATTTGTGGGAATAATTAGTCGTGTCTCGGGGACTTATACGTCGGAAAAATTATCAAGAAAACCTATTCTCCATTAAAGGGTGGCCTATTCATAGAATAATGAGCAATTGGAGCAGAAGGGCAAATCTGTCTTTTCACACCCCTAGTTATTTAAAATATAATCTTGAAGGTTATAATTAATTAAAAACCGAAGGAGTTGAGGAATTTCGGATCGGAACCGGATTAATCGAGAAAGTTATACCGAAGAGAATTATTAACGCCTAAATTACCATTTTTGGGCCAAGGGCAATATGGTCTTTTCACCATCATTTAAACCCTCAGCCATATACTCTCAACTGAACCCTCACCCACTCATTTCATCATTTCCAGCTGAAAGAAAGAAAGGAAAACAGAAGGTAGAGAGAGGAGGAGGGGCGCGAAGGGAAGAGAAGAGAAGGGAGGAAGGGATCATCAAAATCCTTGTTGCATGTAAGTTGTTTCTCTTCCATCCTACTCCATTTTTGATTCTGAATCCAATGGTACCACTTTCAAAGCTTGATTCTCACTCTTTCACTCATCTCCATTGATACCCATGAAGCTCCAAGTGGTGAAAATGGTGGAGCTATGTGTTGATGGCTTGCATGTTCAGTTTTGCGGTTAAGAGGGGGAAATCCCAAGCTTGCATTTCGATTTGGGAAGGTTGTGAAAGATTTGGGTTGCTGTTCTGAAGTATCAGTTGGTGCTCTTCGGTGCCGTTCGTGAATTCTCTCGTTTCGGTCATCGCGCGCTCATCGGAACTCCTAGAACGATCGTCAACGGGTGAGTTCTACTCACGATAGGGTATTTTGATATTTTGAACATGTTTTCGACATGGAATCCCTTGGTCATATTTTCTGTTTTCAAAAGTCTTAGAATCGAAAAGCGTTTTTAAGTCAAAACGGTGTTTTACGGTTTATTGAGAATTTTAATAAGTCGTTGAAATGAAATGAATTGTGTACTACTAGAAATATATATTCTGGGAATTTTCTGAGTTTCAGGTGATTGAAATTAGAAATCGAATCGGACGAGAACGGAGAGCGAAAATGAGGAAAATGAGAAATTCTGGTAACAGACACAGGTCACACGGGTCGTGCGCCCCTGGGCACGGGTCGTGCGCCTGCTTCGGGTTGGAAGTATTGGAAACAGAACGGGACGCACGTGTCATGCGCCCCTGGGCACGGATCGTGCGCTTCCCTCTGGTAGATGGGTCTTGAGTAGTGCACCACGCACGGGTCGTGCGCCCCTGGGCACGGGTCGTGCGTGTGGTTCTGTTACCGGCTTCCGTTTTCTCGTTTTGTTGCTCCGTTTGATCCCGAACCCTTTCTAATTTCTTTCTCAACCATGCAACAAGGGATTGCCTCACTAAAAACCTTATTTCGAACTTGTTCAACTCATGATTTTGAAAAGAAGTTGAAAAGTATATTGATCGAAAAACCGAAACCCTAGTATACGTGTGGGTACACCGTCTGATGGATAGAATGTATATATATTTATATATATATCAACTGTATATGATTATAATGCCGGATGTCTATAGATTCATCAAAACGGGTTATAAGTCAATAATACATTACAATATGATTATAATGCCGGATGTTTATAAATTCATCAAAACGGGTTATAGATCAATAAGATATATATTATCTAAAAAGATATTGTGATTGATCCTTTGGTGATCGGAAAGATGTATATCATCTAACTCTCGAGAAATCGTTATGTATTGTCATACATAAATCGCGTTGGGTGACGACCCGACAAGTAGCATACTAGGGAGGGTAGTCATGACCCCTTACCTAGGCCCTGAATGTGTTTTGGCGTGGTCAACTCACGGGTTGCCGGGATTAGCAGAGGTGCAGTCGGCTTGTGCTAAGTTAATGGTTATAAGTAACATTGCCGGGATTAGCAGTTGTGCAGTCGGCAGATGTTAAGCTGTAGCTACCGGGATTAGCAGTTGTGCAGTCGGTTAAGCTAAGCTATTAAAAACATAAAAGAGAACACGATTTGCTTGGCATTTCGATTATGGCTATTGGTAGCTAATTGAACATTGTTAACGGTTTAATAATTGAACCGAGTGTCAGTGAGGGGGCACGGTAGGACTCACTGAGATAATGTTATCTCACCCTATCCATATTTGTTGTTTTTCAGAGAAGCAGGGAAAAAGGAAGACTATAGTGCACGAGTAGTTGATATACTCTTGGAGGTGCTGAAGACTTAGTATTTTCTCCTTGTTCTTTTGTTGTCCTATTGGTTGTATAAACTTGTAATGAATTATGAGTTATATGAACCGTTTATGTTTCTGTTTGGTATTTGGACTGGGATATTGTAATCCACTCGGTATGGAACCGATAAACTTCTATTTTATGAAGTAATGTTATTTCCGATTATGTTTTATTTCGGAAAAAGTTTGTATGTCCAAAACTTAAACAGGAACTGTGTCCTCTGAATTTTCCGCATCTGTGCACCTTTGGTGTCTCTACATGTTAGAAATACCAGGGTGTTACAACTGTCATGTCACCTTGCCGGAGGATGCACCGGTTGGAGATTCCAGTCTTGGTTGAGGATTGCGTCTTGATCATCCTGCCAAAATTCCGCTTATGATGCACTAAGTATTAAGTTGATCAGGCTCAATGTCTCTTAGCATCACAAGTATAATTACAACAAGGACTAACATGGAATCGACTCAACCCTAAACTAAGTCCGACTAGGTCGAACTGCTCTGATATCAACTGTAACACCCCGGTATTTTTATTTAGTAAAAATACCCAAGTGTACCATCCCTAGAACATCAGAGATATATTTCCTGCTTAGACACTGAATATCACTATAAATTTTCGCTGAATATAAACCAAACAGTCTTATTTACAAACAAGACAATACGGTTTTCAGACCATAAACCATCAGCAACTATAGTATTCAGTATCATACAAGAAAGCGGAAGAAAGATATAACACTAAAGATATAGTGTTGCAGTACATAGACAACAAAGGGAAACATAAACTTAAGCATAAAGTTAAGTCATCAGCAACCATCCGAGCTCAACCTACTCGTGCCTCTGTGGTCCTCTCTTTCCCTGTTTCTCTGTAAAACAACAACCTATTAACAATGAGATACAATCTCAGTGAGTTCTACCGAGACCCCTACTAACACTCTCGGATCAATTATAAATCCTATTTAACTTAACACGTCACCGACTGCATTACTGCTACAAACCCGGTGAACCGAATTATTTAACTTTTAACAGATCACCGACTGCGTTACCGCTACATAACCGGTGAACCTGTCAGTCGCACAACAAACAAAGTACGGCACCGACTGCAATCCGTTGCTATATACCCGGTGTATCGCACGACAATTTTTTAACATAACACCGACCACAATCCGTTTCTATATACCCGGTGAACCCCCTTACCAATAGCATTTTTCGTAATGGCACGGAGCCTATGGTAGGGGATCATGACTGCCCCGCCTAGTATGTTAGTCTCATGGGTCGTGACCCAAACTCGATATAATATATATATATATATATATATATATATATATATATATATATATATATATATATATCCACCCACATTGGGCCGTCTCCTAAACTCGGTATAATTTATATATCATAATTATCACTTGAACATTTAGTTCTACATAACAAGCATATTATGTGTTCGCTCCAGTATACTATGTTACAGTTTTTCGAATTAAACATAGCTTTGCAAACCACTATAAAAACCTTTGAAAACATATTCAAAATCATGGCATTATAAGCCTTATATCATTGGAAAAGGGTTAGGAAAGGATTAAAAGAGGATTGAAATCGATCGGGATCGTTTCGGGCAAGTTTGGAAAATTTGGACAGAACACTGCGCACGGTCCGTGCTCCCATACGCACAGGTCGTGCACCCTATAAGTCCTCTTTGAAAAACACAAACCGAAAGGGACGCACGGATCGTGCTCTTTTGACAGCACTGAATTTTCACCCCGTTTTCGCATTTTTCGTCGTTCCGATCAAATTCGATACCTGCTCCAGTCTAGTCCCAACATAAAAACAGTCCAAAAACACATTTAAACAATATTGATCACCATCAAATCATCGTTCGTCAATCAAAAACACAAACGTAAACAATTTTATCGTTTATGTCAAAATACACTAGTTTTTCAAGTATCGGTTTTCAAGACTCATATTCGACAAATTCAAAATTCCCAATCAAAACCTAAACGTGAGTAAAACTCACCCTTGACGCGATAGTCAATACCGAACCGAAATCACCGAGACTTTCAAATCCAAAAACGGAACCCTATAATCACCAATCCGCTTCCAACTTCGATTCGAGCTTCCAATCGCATTCAACCTTCCTTGGCTTCGTTCCTAATCATGATTCAATCATCAATTTCATTACACAATCCAAGATTTCAACAAACCCCCTTTCCAAAACCCTTAAAATTCGTAGGTCCATAAAAAGGGGGAAAATGGAGGAGAGCTTGCCTAGATCTTGGGTTTTGAAAATGGAGGGGAGATGATGATGATGATGATGATGATGATGATGATGAGGTTTGGGGCTTTGGGGGTGAGTGTTGCTTCCACTTCTCCTCCTTCTCTTCTTCTTTCTTTCTTTCCTTCTCTTCTCTTCTTTCTCTCCTTTGACCTCTTCTTCTTTCTTCTTTCTTTCTTTTCTTTTCTTTCTATCTATTAAGTGGTGATATGGTCAAATGACCATATTTCCCTTAATCTTTTATTTCTTCTCTAAATCACCCTTATATCGTTTTATCGGTTTAACGTTCCTGAGACAACCAACTAATCAACTTTAGCACTCGATAATTACACAGATCAAGTACTAAAATAATTCATTTGGATCTTCCTCCAAATAATTCGATTAATTATTTTGAGGATGTTACATTTTGTCAAAAAAAAATGTAGAATCCGTCAAAACGAAAATAATCTTAAAATTACTAAATGATATAAGTAGTAAAAATGTTTTACAAAAGTTAACAAAATAAAAAATTAATATTTTATTTATGATGAAATCCAACAATGACTTTATTTTTTTATAGTGTTTAATAAAATTATATAAATTTCTATAGACTACATTTAAATAATACATAAATTTGACCAAACTTTTAATATAAAAAAAATATCTTATTTTTAACTTATTCCACTCTCTTTTTATTTATATATATATATATATATATATATATATACATAAAATATATATAAATAAAATTTTATTTTTAACTTATTCCACTCTCTTTATATGTATATATAATATAATATGGTTAAATAGTGCCAACCGACATTATTATGTTTGACCAAACTTTAATTATAAAAAATACTATTTATTAACTTATTCCACTCTCTTTATATGTATATATAATATGGTTAAATAGTGTCAACCGACATTATTATGTTTGACCAAACTTTAATTATAAAAGATCCTATTTATTAACTTATTCCATTCTCTTATATATGAGTTAGGATCCTCTCAAATACTTGTTGTATCAAGTAACAGAGAGAGTGACACATACAAGAAGATAATAACATTTATTGCGTATGTATAAAGTCGAAAACATTTAATTACAGCTATTATATAAAAATTAATAATTTGGATTATGTGATTAATTATACGTGCAAGTCCACACACATAGAATTATATAAGTGCGAGAGAACGCTAAACAAGACCAATAGGTGAAGCGAAAATCTCACAAAAAAAATGTCTAGTTCAATTCATGCATTTCTGCTCTTGGTACTTTTTGTTGGGTGTTTCAATAGTTCAACTTCTAGTAGTGACGATTCATCTTCCAATGGGATCTCTCACTATCACCTAGACGACTCCAACCTCAACAAAATCTTCATTTTCATATCCAATGACTTGGGCCCTGGCTCAGCAGATTTCTACTTTAGCACCAACTTTAACAAAAATGAGATTCATTTGAAACCCGGTCAGTCTTTTAGTTTTGCAACCAACTCTGAAACCATAAATGGTTCGTTGAAATGGAGTACATTGTATGCTAATATCGAGTTATACAATTCTCACACAGAAGGAGACCATCAAAAGATTATGTGGTCAGTGAGAAAAGATGGCATTTATCATAGTTGGGATAACACCAGTTGGGATAAAAGGGCAAACTGGAAAAGTTAGATTGATGATACTTTATTGCTCTGATTGTTATTAAATAAGAGAATGAACTCTCAGTTTATAAATATAATTATTTTAGTTATAATTTTATGATTTGTGTTAATTTTATGTTTTCTTGCAAAAAGAATACTATCCTTACTAAGTTTTTTTCGAACCATTGTTAGTTACCTTGCCAAACCACAACAGCATCTTTATACCTCACAAAATTACACGTTTTGAGTGTTTTTATACCCCACCAATAGGCATAGAGTATGTGTGTGTGTGTATATATATATATATATATATATATATATATATATATATATATATATATATATATATATATATATATATATATCAGTGTGTGTGTGTTTGTGTTCTCCCTTTCTCCAAAATAATTTGCATTCTATTGTATTATTTGTTTTTGTCAAATGCAATTAAAATGAATGGAAATAAGAAATACAGTCCAATGAAGAATCCTAGTATTTTGTCAATAAAATGTAGAATCCCTCAAAATGAAATTAATCTTAAAATTAATAAATGATATAAGTAGTAAAAATATTTTACAAAAGTTAACAAAATAAAAAAAATAATATTTTATTTATGATGAACTCCAACAATGACTTTATTATTATTTAAATGTATTCAGTACAAATTTATATAATATAATTAAACACTATCTACTTGGACCAAACTTTTATTATAAAAAAATCTTATTTTTAACTTATTCCACTCTCTCTTTATATTTATATACATATATATATATATATATATATATATATATATATATATATATATAATATGGTTAAATACTGCCAACCGACATATTATGTTATAGACCAAACTTTAATTATAAAAAATCCTATTTTTTTAACTTATTCCACTCTCTTATATATGAGTTAGGATCCTCTCAAATACTTGTTGTATCAAGTAACAGAGAGAGTGACACATACAAAAAGTTAATAACATTTATTGCGTATGTATAAAGTTGAAAACATTTAATTACAGTTATTATATAAAAATATTGAATAGTTTGGATTATGTTATTAATTATACGTGCAAGTCAACACACATAGAATTATATAAGTGCGAGAGAACGCTAAACAAGACCATTAGGTGAAGCGAAAATCTCACAAAAAAATGTCTAGTTCAATTCATGCATTTCTGCTCGTGGTACTTTTTGTTGGGTGTTTCAATAGTTCAACTTCTAGTAGTGACGATTCATCTCCCAATGGGATCTCTCACTATCACCTAGACGGCTCCAACCTCAACAGAATCTTCATTTTCATATCCAATGACTTGGGCCATGGCTCAGTAGATTTCTACTTTACCACCAACTTTAACAAAAATGAGATTCATTTAAAACCTGGACAGTCTTTTAGTTTTTCAACCAAGTCTGAAACCATAAATGGTTCGTTGAAATGGAGTACATTGTATGCTAATATCGAGTTATACAATTCTCGCACAGAAGGAGACCATCAAAAGATTATATGGTCAGTGAGAAAAGATGGCATTTATCATAGTTGGGATAACACCAGTTGGGATAAAAGGGAAAACTGGAAAAGTTAGATTGATGATACTTTATTGCTCTGGTTGTTATTAAATAAGAGAATGAACTCTCAGTTTATAAATATAATTATTTTAGTTATAATTTTATGATTTGTGTTAATTATATGTTTTCTTGCAAAAAGAATACTATCCTTACTAAGTTTTTTTTCGGACCATTGTTAGTTATCTTGCCAAACCACAACAGCATCTTTATACCTCACGAAATTACACGTTTTGAGTGTTTTTATACCCCACCAATAGGCATAGAGTGTGTGTGTGTGTATATATATATATATATATATATATATATATATATATATATATATATATATATATATATATATATCAGTGTGTGTGCGTGTGTGTTTGTGTTCTCTCTTTCTCCAAAATAATTTGCATTCTATTGTATTATTTTTTTTTTGTCAGATGCAATTAAAATGAATGGAAATAAGAAATACAGTCCAATGAAGAATCCTAGTATTTTGTCAAAAAAATGTAGAATTCCTCAAAATGAAATTAATCTTAAAATTAATAAATGATATAAGTTGTAAAAATGTTTTACAAAAGTTAACAAAATAAAAAAATAATATTTTATTTATGATGAACTCCAACAATGACTTTATTATTATTTAAATGTATTTAATACAAATTTATATAATATAATTAAACACTATCGACTTTCACCAAACTATTATAAAAAAATCTTATTTTTAACTTATTCCACTCTCTTAATATATATATATATATATATATATATATATAAATAAAATCTTATTTTTAACTTATTACACTCTTTATTTATATATATATATATATATATATATATATATATATATATATATATATATAAAGTATGGTTAAGCACTGCCAATCGACATTATTATGTTTGACCAAACTTTAATTATAAAAAATCCTATTTATTAACTTATTCCACTCTCTTATATATGAGTTAGGATCCTCTCAAATACTTGTTGTATCATGTAACAGAGAGAGTGACACATACAAAAAGATAATAACATTTATTGCGTATATATAAAGTCGAAAACATTTAATTACAACTATTATATAAAAATTAATAATTTGGATTATATGATTAATTAATTATATGTGCAAGTCAACACACATAGAATTATATAAGTGCGAGAGAACGCTAAACAAGACCAATAGGTTAAGCGAACACCTTCAGCTCACAAATGTTAAAAATCACCCAAACACTCCCTTTGGTTTCAGCAAAACTGAAAGCTTATAAGTTAGAAGTGTAATAGGGTAGTTATGTGTTAGGGGTAACTTAGTCATTGGAAACATATAAGTAAGGGCAAGGTTTCTTTTCCATGCCACTTAAACCCTCAGCTCCTTATTCTGAAACAGAACCCACTCACTTCCATCATTTTTCTGAAATTGAGAGTAAGGGAGAGAGGAGGGCGAAAGGGAGAAGAGAAAGGAGAAGAGATATTCTCCTTCAACCTTGGTGCATGCAAGTAAAATTGGTACCAATCTTCCCCATTTTCTTTTCTCTTTCACTTGATACCAATTTCACCATCTCGTTCACCCTCTTTGTCCATCTACCATTTTCTATAGTTTGGAAGCTCAAAGGGAAGAAATGGAGCTTTGAGAACTTTGAAGCATTGCATGGCCAAATGGGAGCTAGCTTGGGGTATAACTAGGGATGCATGGTTGATTTGAGTAGTTGGAAAGGAAGTTCAGTAGCTAGAACTCAAATTGGGGTTGATGTTTTCAAAGTCCATAGCGTGTGGGTTGCGGTTTTGAAGTTTGACCAAGTTCGGTGCGAGTTCGTGATTACGGGGATTGTTCGAGAGGTTACGGTTTGATCGTTTCGTGTGAGAACGTGATTTCTCGTGAGTTTGTCAAATCGGTGAGTTCTACTCACGCTTAGGATTGTTTCGTTTCTGAAATGAATGCTATGTGACTAATTTTGTGAATGTCCGTTGTTTCGAAAGATTTTGAGTCGAAAACCGTATTTTTATAAAAACTGGTATTTTGAACAATGGAACGAATCGATTGGTTGATGTTACTTGTTTTGGACTGGAATATTGTCTGGTATTGTCTGTGTTTATGTTGGATTTTGATCGGAATACATATTGGACTCGAACGGAATTGCGAAAACGAGAAAAACGGAACAAATAGGTGTGCTGATAGAAGCGCACGGGTCGTGCACCTACGGCACACAGACCGTGCACCAGCTTCGAGAATGATTTTTCAAATGATGTTCAGTGCGCACGGGTCGTGCGCCTAGGGCACATGGACCGTGCGTGAGCTTCTGTTACCGCACACTGAATTCTCATTTCGTCGATCCTTTTGATTCCAAACCTGTTCTAATCTTCTTCCCAACCATCCCTCAGGTCATGGAACCAATAATGCTCTGTTTTTGAACATGAGTGCAAGGTTTAAAAGCGAGTTGTTTTTGGAAGTTATAAATGTTTCAAAAACCGTAAATTAGTATACGTGAGCGAACTAAATGTTCAAGCAATTGTTTAAGGTCATGGAACTAAATGTTCTTTCAAGGTTAGGATATATAAATTATATCAAAGGATGGGTGACGACCCGATTGATTAGTATACTAGGAAAGAGGAAGTCATGAGCCCCAGAACCTAGGCCTCAGAAGGTTTGAAGCTAGTGTAAACTAGTGGAGAGGTTCGACGGTAAAGGCGTGGTCATTACCGGAGATGTACTATGGCATGACAGGAAAAGCTATATGCACGTAGGACCTAAATGGACTACGATTAAATGAACAAGAATAAATGGACCAAGAGTCATTGTGAGGGGTTACGGTAGGACTCACTGAGAGAATGTTTATCTCACCCTTTCTATGTTGTTGTTTTTACAGAGAGACAGGGAAAGAAGAAAGCGAAGAGGCACGAGTAGGTGACGTGCTTGAGGAGAAGTTTGAAGACTTGGTTTTTTATCTTTGATATTGAGTTCCATTGTTGCCTTTGTAACTCGATAATATGACTTGAATTGTTTTAAGTTATGTAATCGTTTCCGCTTTTCTTGTGATGGTATTGAACACTAGGTCATGAGGATAATGAAAGACATGGAACCGATATGGTTTTCAATTAAGTTATGGAATGTTAAGACTGTTTGATGTTACTCATCGAAAATTTTTGGTTGTGTTCAATATCTAAATAGGAAATATTACTCTGATGTATGCCATTTCGTGCATCTTAGCATTTCTACTTGATAGAAATATTAGGGTGTTACATCTTACGGCTCAAGAGTCCTAAAATACCTATTCAAATAAAATCAAATCACTCCATACAAAAACCATTTTCTTCCAAAAATCTTCAAAATCTTATTTTCAAAATCTCTATTTGAAATCTTATTTTTCTAAATTAAAGAATACAAACACAGCTCTTCATTTCAAAATCAAAAATCTTATTTTCAAAAACAGGGGATTAAGTCGGTCGTTCGACCGGATTAGTCATCGTTTTAGGTCGAATGAACCGTACGGATCAAAAGTCCTAAAACCCCTAAGTTAAAAAACACAAACCAACAAAACTTGTTTTCTACCAAGAACTACGTGTGATTTGATTCTCTACCTGGAGATACGTAGGAGCAGAGGGCAGCTGACCTTTGTCAATTGCATTAATAAAAACCCTTTTTTAGTTCTTTTGTAAATTTCTTATTTCTTATTTTTCAAAAACAAACAAAAATAATTAAATGTCATCCTTCAAAGTTTTTTTTTCAATTTGTAAATAAGGGTAAAAATAAATTTTAAATTAATAATTTTACACATTTAGTTAAAAGGTAGCCTTCCTTAGGAAGGATGTCGTAGGGTGCTAATACCTTCCCTACGCATAAACGACTCCCGAACCTAAACCTGGTCCGCAAAACCCCCTTATCCATGTAAATGGTTTTTTCAATGTTTTTCCTAAAAATAAATATTGGTGGCAGCGTCATCGTAAACTTCGAAGAATCCTTTCCGGATTGTTTGGTCGCTACAGCTGGCGACTTCACTGGGGACTAATTAAGAGAGTCAAGCCTAATTAAATAAATGTGTAAGTATTTGTTAATTTAATATTTTGTTTCTGCCCTTATGCTTATTTTATTTATTTGTTAGCATTTCTTTATATTATTGAACCTTAGGGTAGACAACTTTGTTGTTGTTGTTGTTGATGTATATCTTTTCCAGCTTGGTTAGTTTATGTATTTTGCCTTTATCACACACATCACCTATACATATTGCACACATTTTTGAGTGGAGCCCTATACCCGGGTCTGCGTGAAACTTAGGACTAGTGGGGATAATTAGTGATAGTCATTCTGGATTCGTCTGTCTGACTATCATGAAAGTCTCAACCAGAGTGCGCCTTTTTACGATATCCCACACCTGGTAGTCATCTGCCGTTGTGGATAATATCATGAAGGGGACTTTAGATCTGGGGACCTTTGTGAGGAAGTGATTAGAGCCACCCGAAAGGATGGTCACTAAAGTGACCCTAGATCATGTTGAAAATCCCAATTTAGACATGGTCCACCTAGAACACAGGGGCATTATACTTACTCTCTTATCAATTTGGTTAACATTTCTCCAGTGGCGGACCTGGCATGTAACCAGGGGGTTCAGTTGAACCCCTGGAATTTTTTTTTGCACTAAACACCATATATAAATAGCCTAAATCTCCTGAAATTTTAATTTTGACACCCCTTAAAATTTGAAATTGTACTAGTAGACCAAATTTTACACCCATTTGACATCGGCCTTAAAAAATTTGACACCCCTGACCCCGGGGTCCTGGGTCCGCCACTGCATTTCTCCAAAACTAAAATCACCAAAAAAGGAAAACTTTTTATGTTTCTTTCTTTTATTTGCATACACGTCACTTATTTCAATCATCATACAAAAACATTATTCCAAAAAAAAACTAATAATAATTTTTATTATGCATTTCTCACCCCTTAGGTTAGAAAAAAAACCATTGGAGTAGGCATCTCATCATTAATCCATTTATCATATAGTTCATAAATGTTGAAAAAATTATCAAATAGTGTAGGCATGTCATCATTTGCAACATTATTATTACGAATTGCATGAGACATTGATACATCATTTCACTCATATTGTCATCCTAGGCCAAATGTGTAATTTCTCCATACATGCATCATTTCTAAATAAAAAGGAAAAATCACCATGCATTCATAATAAAATAAAATCATTCTTATGTATCCCATTATCATTGCATTACCATACATTTCATCATCTTTAAAATAACAAAAATGTCATTTTTTATTTTTCCATTTTATCCTAGTTGCATCATCTCTCATACTCATACACCAAATAATACATCACCTTGCTATTATAAAAATTTATGTCCATTTTTTTTTACTTAAATGCATCATCTTCATGCATCATAAAAAACAAAAACAAAAGTCATTTATTCCTATCCATCTCAAATGCATTAGTCCTTCAACATGCGTCAAAACAAAATTATAAATTTCTTCATTACTGCATCATTCATCATCCAATAGCCTTTTGTTAGCTTCTTATTCTAGTTGAAGCATAAAAAAAAAGAAGGGTAAACCATACCCATTTAAGGTATCCTTCTATCACATTAAAAAAATCACCACGCATTTCATTCATCTCCATTGTTGCTCATGTACAACAAACATTCATATGTTCATGCATTATACTTTATTCAAAGAAAACATATAAAAAAATCACCATGCATTCATACTAAAATCATTCTTCCATAAACATATCATTGTTATTGCACCGTCACGCATCTCAACATATAAAAAAAACAAAGATATCATTTTTTTTATCAAAATTGCATTCATCTTGCATATCCGTGCACAAAAAATACTACCCCCATATTATAAAAAAGTTATGTTCGTACATTTTTTTTTCATTACTCCTTTTCATGCATCATAAAAAACAAAAACAAAAGTTCCTAGTCATCCAACATGCATAAAAAAAATAGGAATTGCCTCATTTTCTTCTATTCTTGCATCATTCATCATCCAATAGCCTTTTGTTAGCATCTTATTCTAGTTGAAACATAAAAAAAAAATCATACACTTGTCTAAGGTATCGTTACGCATTTCATTCATATGCATTGTTGTCCATGTACAACAACACCCATATGTTCATGCATTATATTATAAAAAGAGGACTCATGAAAATAATTTTTGTTTTTTTGGAAACACTGTTTGATGAGAAACAATAAATGCTTGCAAAATATATTTGAATTGATTCTTCTCCCTTAGAAAAAGTTCTCACATCCTTTGAGTAAATACCTAACTTGATTCACCAACATCAAGTTCTTCACTCTTCACCCCATACACACCCGCTCTACGCCTATCACATTTGTGGAAACCATCCACCCACTTAACCACCATGTAATCACCTTCATGGGATCCGTCCTTCTAACCCCGGTGTCATTCTCTTAAAAGACATTCACCAATCACTCACCTACCATCAAACTCACTTCGCATTGACTCAACCACTCCAACCCTTCCCCCTGTAGGCTTGACCCTAAGCCTCAGAGACGTGCCTCACCAAAGGCATAAGCCAACATCAGTTTTGAACATCTTCAAACCCTTGCTCCTGTAGGCTTGACCCTTAGCCTCAGAGACGTGCCTCACCAAAGGCATAAGCCAACATCAGTTTTGCACATCTTCAAACCCTTGCTCCTGTAGGCTTGGCCCTTAGCCTCAAAGGCTGTCTCATCAAAGGCATCAGCCAACATATGTCTCACCCTCATGTGATGAAAGACCCAAATGTCTACTTTGTTAACTTATGTGGTCTTGTCAATTAAGATTGTTCTATTTTAACCGGTGTCAACTCTCTATTAGGCATTTTTCAAAATAAACTAACATGACATGTGTGTTTGCTCTTGTTTGAGTCAGTTATACTATCCCCATCATTCCATTTATCATTATCCTTAATTTTCAAAACCAGATCCAACCATCCATAAAATGCCCAGTCCCCACAAGAGTATTTCATTCACTATCCCCCAGTGATGAAATTTCACTAATAACAGTTTGAAAGCTCCATACTGGGGCAGAGTAATGATCACTAAGATTTCCTGCTGGCATTCTAAACACTCGTGCAAGTCCTTTGAGTTAAAAAAAATAAATCCAAAAAAGAAAAGCCCGTTAGGTTGAAAACTCATAAGAGCAACCCAAGCAAAAATTAGAGCATAAAAAAAGGGGGAAAGAAAAAAAGAAAAGGCAAATATATTAAAATGAAGTTTTGTCCTATAGTTACAATTCCGAGAAAATAAGCAATCATGATTTGAAGTGAAGTTTGGCCATTTTCCTATTCAAAAAATCCAAAAAAGAGAAGTACCCTTTGCTACCCACTTTGAGCCAAAAATCAAAAAGTCTTTCAATCACCTTAGACAAGGATCAATCCCATATCTAACGACGATGTACCACTTTATCAGCTCGCTCAGCTCAAAAGAAAAAAGAAAAATCACAAAAAAAGAAAGTGAAATTCAAGAAAAGAGGATTGAAAAATCCTGAAAGAAGAAAAAACAAAAGCGGTAGAAATTGTGAGTTTATACTTCACACCATCAAGCGCATAAAAGATCATTGTCTGAAATAAACCCCCAAACACTTCCTTTGGCCTAAGTATCCTATCCTCCATAAACCCTTGGCTGCGTTACAACCCTAAACAAGTTCATTCTACCATGAAGCACATAAAAGATTCTTTATCTCAACCAACCCCCCAAACACTTCTATGGGCAAAGTAATCATTTCCTTCATAAATCATTAACCATTGGCCATATTACAATCCTAAGGTCTATTCTGATCAATGATTGATTGCTTCCATTTTTCTCAAAGCTTATATTCTAGGGCAAAATAATCAGAATAATTTATTTGCTCAAAAAAGAAAAAATATTATTACAAAAAAGAGATTTAAAAAACTCAAAAAGACTTGCACGCTCAAAATTCATACAAGAGATAATGATTTTAGGCAGAAGTTTAGTGATCATCAATAACGTGAAATCTTATCAAACCAAAGGCTTTTGACTGTCATAGCTTGCAGAATCTTCCTAAAAGAAAACCACAAATCCCTACTAAGGCAGTTACTTGACTTACCATCTCAAGGTGGGGCACTACCCCAACCCTTCATTCCTCTTAAATTCGGGCAAACTTTTCAACATCCCCAAACTACCATCACCTTTCATCCCGTTCACATACTACACTCGTATCTATATAGCCATACTAGACAAGTCCCGAAACCATTATTCTAACTTTACATCCTTTCACAACCACACTCAAAAATGGGGCAACCTTTATTTTTCATGGATTGGGGCAACATTGTCTTATTATAGACTGGGGCATCGTATCCCTTGTGTCAAAAGAATTCTTTCGTCTCCCATCCTTAGCCACTTTTTGCTCCAAGACTAGGATGTTTCCCAAACTTTTAGTCAGCTTATACCCGAAAGTGTCGTTGTCCTCCTTAGACAAAGGCAAATTATCTGCTCTCCACTTTTTGAAGTCAAAATTGGGGCAGTCAAACATTTCTTACCTTGGGGTAAGCTTATCTCTCATAGGCTTGAGCCAATAACCTCATCCTTCACTCCACTCACGTGACACACTTGTCCATACCCTACATTTCTTAAACCCTGAGTCAACTGGCACATTCATTTGTATTCACACTGTTTTTCATACTTATTAAACAAACGCTTCAAAGAGAGAGCACACATTATGACGTGGTATTGATAATTCCTCCAAGCTAACATCTTAGACTTGAAAGCTTAACCATCATGAATCATCATAACCAAATGAAAACCCATTTGAACAAGTCTACAAATACACCTCTCAATCTCTAAAAAGCGCACTAATAAATTGCTACAAGCCACGCCCTTCAAAATGGAAACCTCGAGCTTACTAGAGTTTGAGTTCAAGCCATCAAATTTTATTCTAAGGAATGATCATTCAAAATATTCAGCTCTCTGTTTCTAGCAACAAAAGTTTTGTTTCCCATCAAACATTCTTGTTGTCACCAACAAATCATGCATGTCCTCCTTATTCTAGAATCAAACCATGCATCTAATTATACCCATCACAACTCTTTCATACAAGTATTGTACATGCATTCACATTCCACTTGTTTTTGCTTACACAATTTTGCTTCTTTCACATTACGCATTGCGTATGCATACATGCATGCCCACACATAACATGTATTGCTTCAATAAAAATGCCAAATGTCGGTCTCATAATTACCAAAAGTCTGTCTACATCCCAATCAATCATATCATATCATCGCACGATGTATTTATGCACTTTCTTTTATTCACCATAGCGTTTGCATCAAAATATTACATATTCATCATATTCACATTCTCATTTCATGCATTCATCAAATACCAAAAAAGGAAATAAAGCGAAAAGACAAAAAATCATTCCACATCCCGACAAACATCCAACCATTG
Organism: Astragalus membranaceus; assembly: GCA_039519185.1. Lineage (NCBI taxonomy): Eukaryota > Viridiplantae > Streptophyta > Magnoliopsida > Fabales > Fabaceae > Astragalus > Astragalus membranaceus. Next base: position 207,181,079 of record CM076846.1, on the reverse strand, counting down.
CACCATACATTATATCTCAACATCAAGTCATGCATGTAGCGACCGAAAAATCCGGAGGGGGGATTCTTCGTTGTTTTTGAACAATGGAGTCGCCATCAATATTTATTTTTAGGAAAACATTGAAAAAAACCTTTGTTTTTGGGTTCGGGGGTCGATTAAGTGCGGGGAAGGTACTAGCACCCCGCAACATCCTAAAAAAGGTTACCTTTTAATTTAATGTGTAGAAAAAAAATTAGTTTAAAGAAAACATTTTAATTTACCCTTTTTATTAATTACAAAAAAAAACGGAAAGGAAGACTTAATAAAAATTTAGTTTTTCGCGCTTGACAGGAGTGGGCCCCCGCTCCTACGTATCTCCAGGTGCGATGGAGAAATCAAAGCTACGTAGTTCTTGGGTAGAAAATATTTGTGTGTTGGTATTTTTTATTTTTTGAAAAGTTTGCGAAAACTAGAGGCCGTTCATGGTGACCAAACAGATAAATCCAGAGTGGTCACCACTAATGGCTTATTCGAAAAAGAAAGTGTTTACAGCGTTCAAACGAGCGGGGCTCAGAGTGACCGCTATAAATACCCGGTTTGCGACCGAGTGTTTTGTTTGAAAAATACTTACTGGGAAGCGTGACTTTTTTTTAGAAAGGGAGTTGAGATTACGTTTGTATTCTATTAACTGAAAATTTCTTGAAGTTTAGGCGGGTGTTTGTGATGATCAAACGAATAAATTCAGAGTGATCACCGCTACTAATCCGCTTTGAAAAAAGAAGGTTAGCCCTATCGGTCAAACAAGCTAAGCTCAGAGTGACCATTAGTAACAACCTATTTTTTTTACGTGAGTTGGATTGTTTGAAAGAAAGAGAAGACGGTTTGGAAACATTATGGTGTAAATAAAAGCGGAATGCGTAATAGTAAAAAGGGGGTGCGAGCAACAGGGATGTTGTATCAAAAATGGGGGGTGTGCTTAGTATCAGCCCAAAACAAAATTGTTTGGGTTTCTGGGCCCTTGCGCAGAAGTTGGGCTGAAAGCGGGGAGTGCCGTATTACTAAAATGTGGAGGGTGCGAATAGTGGTTTGACGCTAAAAGAAAAAACGATTGTTTGACCATTCTTTGACTGATTGGTTCGTTAATTTATTTCAAAAAAAACGGTTTGGGTTTGATTACTACCTACGTTAGAAGAAAACATTCGGTGAGAAAAAGATTTGTGAACTTATAAAGAAATATTCTCTTTTTTTTGAAATAATTGTCATGGTTATGAAAAAGGTGCCTTTTGCTGTTTTTTTTTTGTTCAAAGAAACATTGTATTATTCCCCTTTTTTTTATGAAGGTAGTGGTATTAGTAACCATTTATTTTGGAAGGAAATTTTTTTTTTTTAAAAGAACTTTATTTTAATCCGAAAATTACATTAATATTTAAATAAAAAAGCAACAATTTAAATAATAAAAAACAACAACATTTTAATATGTATAAAAACAGCAACCAAATTAAATAAAAAAAACAGCAACTAAATAAAAAACAGCAATAATAAAATCTAAAAAAACATGACAGCAACAATTTTTGAAAAAAAACAGCAACAATATTTAAATAAGAAAAACAGCAACAATAATATCTAAAAAAAGGAACTTACGAATTTACAGCAACAAAAATAAAAAAAACAGCAACAACATTAAAAATAAAATAAAAAGAGCAACAATATTTAAATAAAAAACAGCAACAATATTTAAATAAAAAAAACAGCAACAATAATATCTAAAAAAAGAATTTACGAATTTACAGTAACAAAAAAATAATAAAAAACAGCATTAATATTAAAAATAAAATAAAAACAGCAACAATATTTAAATAAAAAACAGCAACAATAATATCTAAAAAAAAGGAATTTACGAAATAACAGCAACAAAAATAAAAAAAAAACAGCAACAACATTAGAAAAAAAAACAGCAATACCTATTTACATGAACAAAATTATAGCAACTAAAAAATAAAACAACAATAATTAAATAAAATATTACATTACAATACCTTAAATAAAGAAAAAATCGGAAATGTTGAAGGAGAAGTTTTTTTTTTTCTTCGGATTTCCTCAATACAACAGAATTTGAAACTAAAAAAAATGAAATTTGTGAAAGGGAGAAGAAGAATACAGTGAACAAAAAAACTCTCAAACTCTCTTTTTCTAAACAAAACCTAGACTCTCCTTTTTCTTCTTTTTTTTTTCGAAAAATCTTCTCTTCTTCTTCCTTTCTCTAAAAAAAGTTCCTCCTCTCCTTCATGGTTGTGGCCCCTATTTATACAAAAAGGGGTGTCTTTTCTTTCGTTTTTCTGACTTCATCTTCAACATGCCTTGTACAGTTTTTTGATGGTATGCAAAAGGGGGTAAAGGGGTATGGGCATGGCAGAGGAAGAGAAATGATGGTTTTTTTTTCTTTTTTTTTGTGTGAGAAAGGAGAGTGAATCCGTGAGTGAGAGAGAATGATGTGAGGAGGGAAAAAATGGAGTTTAAGGGTTTGGTGGGGAGGGGTATGCGTGGAGATGGGAGAGTGGGGGAATGGGAGGATGAGTGAAAGAGAAAGAGAAGTGTGTGAGTGTGAGTAGGAGAAATGATGAAGTGAAGTGTGTGAGAGTGTGAGGGAGAAAGAGTCGTAGGATGGGGGAGAGAGGGAAAGGTTGAGTGTGAGTTGGAGAAAGAGAGAGAGATAGGCGTGAGATTGAGGAGAGAGAGAGATGGAGTCGTTGGGAAGAAAGAGAGAAGAGGGAAACGTGTATGGGGAAGGGAAAAATGGGGAAGTGGGAAGTGTGGGGAAGTGGAATTGAGAGAAAAGAGGAAAGGTGGAGTGTGGAAGGGAGAATGCAATTTTCAAGGAGGAAAAAGGGGGGTGGGGTCGAATATTGAGGAGGGGGGAGTGGGATGAATGTGGCTTGATTTTAGGGTTAAGGGGGGGATTGAATGTGGATGATTTTTAGGGTAAAGGGGGGGTGGCCGAATTAGGGTTTTGTGGAGGGGAAATGGGTATGGGTTGGATAGTAATTAGGGTTAGGAGGAGTTGGGTCATGGGTTGGATAGGAATTAGGGTTTGGGGCGAATTGGGCTAGTTTTTTTTGGTTGGGTTGGGTTTCTGATGGCCCAATCCTGATTGCACCTCATCCTTTTTTTTAATAGACCCCCCTCCATTTCTTCCTTTGCTTATTTTTTGTTTCTTCACTTCTAATTAATATACTTTTTTTGGTTAAAAACTTGTGGCAACTAAAATAAAATGATATATGACAAGAAAATAAAAATGATTATTATTTTTATTGAAAATAAAATCTCTCGTTTTTGATCGGACAAAATTAGGGTATTACAGCTGCCCCTCTTTATTTATATTTTGCTAGGAAATCGGAGGGATTCCGAGTTTCTCGAGGAAAATAGAAATAAAGATAACAAGACACTAATTTTGTCCAGACTGAGGTTTTTTTTGTTTTTTTTTTGAAACTTATGAAAACTGGGTTGCTTTAGACAGAAGGTAAATAGGGATCGCTGGGGATCTGAAGGATCGCTGGGGATCTGAAGGAGCACTGGGGCTCTGAAGGAGCACTGGGGCTCTGAAGGTCTAGTTCAAAATTAATGCTTGGCGCATCGACTTGAGTTCGACTGAGGGACCGTCAGGGTCTGAAGGGCATGCCTAAGCCTGAGGGACCGATGGGTCTGAAGGAGCGCAACTAGCTTATGGTACTAGTAATACGGTCTGGGGGTGGCCTCTTTTCGAGCGGCCATTAGGGTTAATCAGGTCCGGAACTGATATAACCACGAAGGACGTGCACTGTGTTTTTTTAGGCGGACACAGCTAGTCTGAAGGGCCTGGGGCCGGATGATCCGCCGGTTGCTCGAGAAACGCGACGTGCGATCTGGATTGAAGGACCAATGCTGGTCTGAAGGAGCGCCTGGGCTCTGAAGGACCGCTGGGGGTCTGAAGAATTGGTGCTAACGACACAAAATAAAATTATCTTAACAGACACTTGCAATGAATGATGCATGTGTGCATGTAGTTAAGTAATTGATGACATGATGAATGAGATGTGGAATGATTTTGTTTTTGGCTTTTGTTCTTGGCTTTTTCTTTTTTCATTTTCTTTTCTTGCTCTTTTGCTCTTTTTGCTCTCTAGCTCTATATTGACTTTGCTGGCATCATCAAACTCGCATGACTCTTGACGTGGGATACGAGGGTTGCCTCAAGCAGTGGTGCCAAAGTGCGGGTTATTAAGATTTGCTGAAGTGATTATGCATTTGTCCTTTTTGCAACTTTATGAGAGATTATCTCTTTTTTTGTGATTTTTAGAAATTTCGCAATGACTATAATGCTTGTGATCATGCACATGTTTCGCAATTCAGTATCGTCTACCATGAACGTTATTTTTACGATAATAGGGAAATGAGAGAATAAAGGAAGTGTTTAATATTCAAATGGAAAACAAATGCGCAGAAGGTCGCGCTGGCTGAAAATTACATTGGGAGTTTAAACTACAAAAAGAAAACAAGGAAAGCTGATCTTTTGATTGTTTGTATCTTTGAAGTAATAACGCCAATCGCCCATTAACATAACTTTGAGCATTCATTATCCAACTTTCGGAGGTATTGACTGCCTTTGTAGCTCAAAGTCCAACTTCTGACCCTAATTTTTGCCTGGACTGCTCTTTAGAGTTTTCAGTCCACCGGGTCGCTCTAATTTTTGCTTAGGCCGCCCTTTCGGGTTTTCGACCTAGCGAGCTTATTTTTGCTTGGCTCATCTTTCTCTTTTTTCCATATATTTCTTTAGGCATAGTACTTCTTGACTGCGTCCGAGTTCACTGGGAGTGGGAGGTCTTCACCGTCCATTTTTGTGAGAGTCAATGCTCCTCCAGAGAAGGCCTTCTTTACCACATAAGGTCCTTCATAGTTAGGCGTCCATTTTCCACGGGAATCCTTTTGGATAGGCAACATCTTCTTGAGCACGAGGTCTCCTTCTTGAAACTGGCGGGGGCGCACTTTTTTATCATAAGCCTTTTTCATTCTTTGTTGGTACAACTGCCCATGACACAAAGCAACTACTCTCTTTTCTTCTATGAGGTTCAATTGATCCAGACGAGCTTGAACCCATTCTGCTTCCTCCAATTTTGTTTCCATTAGCACTCGTAGGGAGGGTATTTCCACCTCGATGGGAAGAACTGCTTCCATCCCATATACTAGTGAGAATGGTGTTGCCCCTGTTGACGTGCGGATAGAGGTCCGATACCCGTGCAGAGCGAAGGGCAACATTTCATGCCAGTCCTTGAAGGTCACTACCATCTTTTGCACGATCTTCTTTATGTTCTTATTTGCTGCCTCAACTGCCCCATTCATCTTTGGACGGTATGGGGAGGAATTATGATGCTGGATTTTGAAGTCGTCACACAACTCTTTCATCATCTTATTGTTCAGGTTGGTCCCATTGTCCGTGATGATCTTATTTGGAAGACCGTAGCGGCAAATCAAATCTCTCTTTATGAACCTGACAACCACTGACTTTGTTACACTGGCGTAAGAAGCGACCTCGACCCATTTGGTGAAATAATCAATAGCGACAAGAATGAAACGATGTCCGTTTGATGCCTTGGGTTCGATGGGACCGATGACATCCATTCCCCACATTGAGAATGGCCATGGTGCTGTTAGGACATTCAGAGAGGCAGGTGGTACATGGATATTGTCGGCATAGATTTGACATTTGTGGCATTTTCTGACGTAGTTGAAGCAGTCAGTCTCCATTGACAACCAGTAGTAGCTAGCCCTTAGGATTTTCCTTGCCATGGTGTGCCCATTAGAATGGGTGCCGAACGAGCCTTCATGGACATCTTTCATAATTCTTTCTGCTTCTTCTTCTGCTACACATCTGAGGAGGACCATATCGTGATTTCTCTTGTAAAGAACTTCCCCATTTAGGAAGAAACCCATTGACAGCCTCCTAAGTGTCCTTTTATCATTCTCGGTGGCACCAGGAGGATATTCTCTGTTTGTGATATAGTGCTTGATATCGTAATACCAAGGTTTACTGTCAGGCTCTTCTTCGATTTCCACACAATGATGTGCCGGTAGGTCTCGATGTTGGATTCGGATGAATGTCAGACTCTTGTCGTTATTGATGTTGAACATTGATGACAAAGTCGCCAAAGCATCGGCCAACTGATTTTCTTCGCGAGGGAGATGATGGAAAGTGATCTCTTCAAATTGTTCAACCATCTTTTGGATGTGATCATGATAAGGAATTAATTTGGAATCCCTGGTTTCCCAGTCACCTTTTGTCTGATGGATGACTAAAGCTGAGTCCCCATATACATCGAGTTTTTTGACTTTCCATTCAAGGGCTGCTTTGATGCCTAGGACGCACGCTTCATATTCTGCAATGTTGTTGGTGCAGTAGAAACTCAGTCTAGCGGTAAACGGTACGAAGCGGTTATCAGGAGAGATCAGTACAGCTCCGACCCCGTGCCCGTATAAATTAGAAGCGCCGTCGAATAACATTCTCCACCTTTCGTTGTCCGGAGGATTCCCTTCTACGAATAGAGCCATTATATCTTCGTCTGGGAAATCGCACTGCATTGATTGGTAATCTTCAATGGGCTGGTGTGCCAAGTACTCAGCCAATGCACTACCCTTGATTGCTTTTTGGGTGACATATAAAAGGTCATATTCAGATAATAGCATTTGCCAGCGAGTGATCCTCCCTGTGAGTGCGGGTTTTTCAAAAATATACTTGACTGGGTCCATTTTAGATACCAACCAAGTCGTGTGGCTCAGCATATACTGCCTCAAATGACGTGCAGCCTAGGCCAGAGCACAACACGTTCTTTCCAACAATGAGTATCTTGTCTCGCACTCGGTGAATTTCTTGCTTAGATAGTAGATGGCATGTTCCTTCTTTCCGGATTCATCATGTTGCCCCAGTACACAACCCATTGACTTGTCTAGCACTGTTAGATACAGGATGAGAGGTCTGCCCTGCACAGGCGGCATCAGAATCGGTGGATTTTGGAGGTACTTCTTGATCTTTTCAAAGGCTTCTTGGCAATTATCATTCCACTTTGTTTCTTGGTTTTTGCACAAAAGCTTGAAGATAGGCTCGCATGTAGATGTTAGCTGCGATATGAACCTAGAGATGTAGTTCAATCTTCCCAGGAAACCACGAACTTCTTTTTCAGTACTTGGTACCGGCATTTCTAGTATTGCCCGTACTTTGGCTGGATCTACTTCTATTCCCCTCTGACTGACTATGAAACCCAACAGCTTTCCCGATCTTACACCGAAAGTGCATTTGGCAGGGTTTAATCTGAGTTTGAACTTCCTGAGACGTTCGAAGAGTTTTTGCAGATTGACGATATGCTCTTCTTCAGTCTTGGATTTTGCAATCATGTCATCCACGTAAACCTCTATTTCTTTATGCATCATATCATGGAACAATGCGACCATTGCCCTTTGGTACGTTGCACCAGCATTCTTCAGTCCGAATGGCATTACTTTGTAACAGAAGGTTCCCCAGAGGGTGATGAAGGTGGTTTTCTCCATGTCTTCAGGGGCCATCTTAATTTGGTTGTATCCGGAATATCCATCCATGAAGGAGAACAGAGAGTGTTGTGCAGTGCTATCTACCAGGACATCAATGTGAGGCAAAGGGAAGTCATCTTTGGGGCTGGCTCTGATCAAATCTCGATAATCGACGCACATCCGAACCTTCCCGTCTTTCTTTGGGACTGGTACAATATTGGCTACCCATTGAGGGTATTTGGCCACCGCTAAAAACCCAGCATCGAACTGCTTCTTAACCTCATCTCGGATTTTCAATGACATCTCTGGTTTCATCCTTCTTAACTTTTGTTTTACCGGCGGGCATTCTGGTTTTACCGGTAACTTATGCTCGACTATGTTGGGGTCCAATCCAGGCATGTCTTGGTATGTCCATGCGAAGACGTCAACATAGTCAAACAACAACCTAACCAATTTCTCTCGCTCGCTGTCTTTCAATGTGGTGCCAATGTTGACTTCTTTTTTGTCTTCTTCCGTGCCTAAGTTGATCGTTTCAGTTGATTCCTCGTGGGGTTCGATTATTTTTTCCTCTTGTTCCATCATTCTCATTAACTCTGGAGGGGTTTCCCAATTATCCTCAACATCTTCCTCAGTTTGATTGATGGGGTGATCAAAGTTACAATATGGATTATTGGCGTTGTTATTTTCAAAGACATTTTTTTCGGATCTGCATTAGTGTAAATTAACGGAATAAAAACGAAAGAAAGAAAATAAGAAGCGAATGTAACAAGAAAAGAAAAACGGGGGTTTATTGGGAACTGAAATAACGTTGCATTGATATTAATATTGAAAGGAAAACATGCGTGCCTGAATGAAGTATCCTAAGGCCTTGGGCAGAGCCAGAGGGTTACATTATAGAAACATTACTTTGAACTAAAAACCACAGGAAAATCAACGATCTCCCAATTCATGAGCCTTTTGTTTGCAGGAAAAGGGCGTACAAGACTGACGACGCCTTCTTCGGCGTTTAGATCGTCCTCAACTGCGGCGATCTAATTGGGGTTCAACATTCCCGCACTCCGAAAGCTTTCCTTGATGTCGCAGATGGTGATCCTCTTCGTATTTGGCACCCTATCCTCAAGCCTGGCTAACCTCCGCTCCTTCTTTTCCTCCACAATCCTTCTCTTGTCAGTGCGATTGGGCCGATATCCTATCCCATGCCTATCTTTGTTCTCCTCTGGCTGTATTGGCGTCAGGATCCCCTGTCCGGTTTTTCCCAAGCCTCCTCCAGCTTGGTAGCCTTTTCCTAACATGAACTTAGCAACCATCACGGCAGTTTTGGATAGCTTGGGTTCTAACATAGCAGATGTATTGGCGATTTCCAATGCTTGGAAGGCAGTCTCGAGAGACTCTTCAGCAGCCTCAATGTAACGAGTGGGAGCGGACTTATTTATCAGCATTTCTTCCTCACCGAAAATAACCACCAGCTTATTGTTGACTATGAACTTGAGCTTCTGGTGTAAAGAAGAGGGAACTGCCCTTGCCGAGTGGATCCATGGCCTCCCCAAGAGACAACTGTAGGATGGGGCAATGTCCATTATTTGGAAGGTCGCCACGAAGTGCTCCGGACCTACTTGCACAGGTAATTCCATTTCTCCGATGACTTCCCTTTTTGATCCGTCAAAGGCCCTGACTAATATGGAGCTTGGTCTCATGTATGAACAGTCCACATCTAATTTCTCCATGGTTGATCTGGGTAATACATTCAAAGATGAACCATTGTCAATAAGTACCCGAGCAAGAGAGTAATCTCCACACTTCACAGATATGTGTAGGGCCTTGTTGTGCCCCCTTCCTTCAGTTGGAATCTCATCATCAGTAAAGGTGAGATAATTACTTGCAACAAGGTTTCCGACGATCCCATCAAATTGGCCGACGGAGATGTCATGAGCGACATGGGCCTCATTCAATACTTTTGTCAATGCTGCACGATGGGCATCGGAACTGAGCAATAATGACAACAGAGATATCTTTGCGGGGGTTTGGTTCAGTTGATCAACCACCTTATACTCACTTTGCCTCATAAGCTTCAGAAATTCACTGGCTTCTTGCTCGGATAACGTCTTCTTTCCCGCATTTTTATCGACAGGTTCCTGCTCTATGATTTTTCCCTTACGGGCTCTTTCCTCCCCTTCTTTTGTTCGGTCCTCACTAGGCCCTCCAGGGGTATAGAAACGCCCACTTCGAGTCATCCCACCAGTCCCTGAGATGTTAATGACATCAGGGGTAGTCTGAACTTTCACATCGTAACTCCACGGGACTGCATTGGTGCTTTTAAAGGGAAAAGGGACTGGCACTTGAATAGTGATTGGTTTAGGCACAGCGGTGGTTAGCTTTGTGTCCTTTTGGTAATGGATTTCCAGCGGTTTCCGGATACTCTTGCTCTGGTCGATGCTTGACTGGAGAGTCGACACGCCTTCCTCTTTCTTTTGAAGACCTATTTGTATTATGTGTCGGTCTAATAAGTCTTGCAGGATTGGTTTGAATGCTTCACAGACCCCGACACAAAGGGGATCAGCACACGAGCCCTTTTTGGTACATCCCTTCATAATGATTCCGAAGTGACACAAATTAGCATGGATGAGGTCCAGGGGTGTGACAATGTCCTCCACCTTTCTGACCAATAATTGCTCCTCAACATTCTCAATGGCATTAATGGAGGGTTTCCCGTGCCCCGGCAGAGGGTTAGTGGCAACATTCGGACCATCTTCTGCGAAGCTTAACCATTTAGATTCAATTAAGTCTTGTACTACATATTTCAATGCCTTGCAATTTTCTGTTGAATGGCCAACTGCCCCAGCGTGGAATCCACAGCTAGCCTCTGGGTCATAGCTCCTGGAGAAAGGAGGTTGAAGGGGTCTCATTGGACGGGGAGTGATCAAGTTGTGACTGATGAGGTGATTGAATAGGTCGGTGTATGACATGGGTATTGGGTCGAAATTGGCGGGCTTTCTTTCTTGGTAGTTTTGTGGTCTATAGCCTGGGTTGACTTGGTGAGGTGGGGCTTGTGGTGTTTGAGTAGGTATTTGTAAAGTCTGTCCGGGGTTGTTGTAGGGAGGCTTTCCGGATCCAGAGATGGCATTAGCTTCGCCCTCCTTCTTTTTAGGGAAACCTGGGAAGGGCTTTTTCTGATTGTTGGTTCCAGCGGAGCTATATGCAATCTTCCCGTTTCTCCATCCATTCTCTAATCTTTCTCCGATGACGATCATATCTGAAAAGTTCGAAGACACGCTCCCAATCAACCTGTCGTAGAAAGGTGATTGAAGAGTATCCATGAACATTGATACCATCTCATTTTCTAACAAAGGTGGTACCACCTGTGCAGCCAAACCTCTCCAGCGTTGGGCATATTCTTTGAAGGACTCATTGTCTCTCTTCGTCATGCTCTGCAGCTGTGTTCTATCGGGAGCCATGTCAATGTTATATTTGTATTGCCTCAAAAATGCATCGGCTAGGTCTTTCCAGCATCTGATATGGGCACGTTCTAATTGCATGTACCAGCTCGAAGCTGCCCCAGACAGACTATCTTGGAAGTAGTGAATGAGCAATTTGTCGTCGTGAGCAAACGCCGCCATCCTCCTGCAGTACATGGTTAAGTGGCTTACAGGGCAAGTCGACCCTCTGTATTTGTCGAAGTCTGGCACCTTAAATTTTGGAGGGATGACTACGTTAAGGACGAGGCATAAGTCATAAGCATCTCTCGCACCAACATTGGATCCCTCGACTGCACTCAACCTTTCCTCAAGCATTTGTAATTTGTCTTTGGCTTGAGGGTTCTCCATAGAGTAATTGTGAGGGAGCCCACTCATACCATAGTAAGGATGGATCATCGGAACTATGGCTGGGTTCACATTTGGGGTATGTGAATGAGTGGGATTCCTGAGGTTGGAACTCTGAGCTTGAGCGTCAACTATCGGCGGTGGAGGGCAGCCAAGTGGGAGTCTTTGTGGTATGACGACGGGGGTCGGGTTTTGAACTTGTGGTGCCCCCGGATTACCATCGTGACCCGTTGGTGTAAGCTGTTGTTGGCCCGCGACTCCTGAGGGACCGTCTTCTGGACTAGCATCGACTGTCGGAGGTGTGTAACCTTGTGGAAGTCCGTAAGGAGGCCATATGTAACCCTGGTTATTAGTCCCAGTGGGGGGCACTGTATGCGGGATCCCGAGTCCATTGGGAGGAGGAGGGTTGGTAACTTGATTTTCCGTGTTCCCAGCGGAGACATCTTCACTTGTGTCTTTGTCCCTCAAAGCTTGTAAGACCTTTAAGATTTCAGCCATCTGTTCTTTCATCCCATCTATTTCTGCCCTAAGCTCTTGATTGCCTAGGTCTTGAGGTGGATTGCCTTGATCCGGGATATCTTGGGGCGGATTGTCCTGGTTTTCTTCCATGTTTCTGGCCTGAGAACGAGTCCAATAGCGATGTTGACGCACCAGCTTGTCTTTTACTCTCTGTTGGTGGGACACATGGTATGAGTATATGAATGGATGAAAATGCGAATGATGCATGTGTGCATGAGTCTTATTGTTTTAGGTCGGGAATTGCAAGCGCATCCTGATTTGTCATAAGTACACAGATTAAAGTTCCACAATATTTTCAAGATAAAGGATCAGCATGTGAGACAAACAAACTTCATTGATGGAGGAAAGTACAACATTTTGGAAATAAAACTTCGAAAAGAAAAGTACAATGTTCTTTAAATTTCACTCAAATACATATGGCTTTCATTTTTTCACTCCTCCCTCTTTTTCTACTAGTAGTGCTGCCAGCCTTCTCCCGGAGTTCGGCAATCAGAACCTCGCAAAACTCCATGAATTCGGAAACTTGGACCGGGGTGTTAAACGGGTGCATTGCCGCGTTAGCCTCCTTTAGACGCTCGGGGATTCCCGTGATAGCTCGATTGGCCAGCCATGCCAACTTTGAGAATCTGTTTTTCTAGTATAAGCTTTCATTCTTCAACTCTATGAAGGCTTCATGGTTTTCTATCCTGCTGACCAACTCCACAAAGCGGTTCTCCCAATAGATGCTTTCTGTCTTCAACTGGTGGTAAACCTCCTCTTGATATCTGATATGGTCGTTCAGCTCATCAGATTTTTCATGCTCCCTTCTCAAGGCTTGTTGGTATTCTCGGAGTATTTCTTCAATGGTATTTTTATCCTGCTTGATACTTTTCACCTGCTCTTCAAACTCGGCTGCCATCATCCGGGACTCTCTTTTTGATACCATTAGCAGGCTCTGTGCGGTCTTTTCAGCAATCATTGATTCTTCCCATAACATTTTCCACTTGTATGCATCATCGATGGCTTGGTTCACTTTCATGTTGCAACGTTTTATTTCCTCTTTCGCCCCTCTTAGGTACTTTTGAACCTCTAGTTTGTTCTTTTGTTCAATCTTGAGCTGCTTGCGGCTGTCTTCAATGGCCACTGACTTACTTGCGTTCTCTTCCTCCAATTTCTGGTTTTTTAGGAGTACTTTTTCTAACTCTGCCTGCAAGCTCTTCTTTTCTTCCTCGGCCTTTGTCAATGCCATTTTAAGCTTATCTAAATCCTCGACAGTGGGAAGGGCAGGTTCAGGTATTTCTTCCTCAACCCATAGTGCACTTTGGTAAGGCAATCGGGTGTCTTGGATCCTCTTTTGGAGCCATTGACGAAAGGTGGTTTCCTTATCGCCGCTCCTCTTAGTAAGCTCTTGTCTCTTGCGGACGACCATATCCCACGCTTGAGAAATCTTCCGGAGCATGTCAATCTCTTTTGGGCTTCCTTCATGGAGGTAAAAAGGGATTAACATGTCTTCGGTGGGCGGATTTCGCATGGGGTACCCCAGCTGTCTTAGAGTTAAAGAAGGATTGTAATTTATACATCCTCTTGTCCCCATGAGCGGGACGTTTTGAAAGTTTCCACATGAAAAAACTACTGCGGGCCTATCCTCCCACCATGATGGGTGCCAACGAACCTTGTATTCATGAAGGCCCCCCAGCACTTGCAACCATTCACCAGTGTTCATTGTCTTCACATCACACCCTCTGGCGTCTTCAATTGGGCCTTCTACTCTGACTTTGTTAACGAAAGCATGGGTGAGAAGCCAAACATACAAGGCGTGCAGGCAGCAAGATATCCTTTTTCCCCTTAGCTCACTATAGTGAGTGAAAGTACAGTAAGTGTCAGCGAGCATGGCTGGAATCGGATTGAGTGGGTTTTCTCCATCCTTGAAGGATAAGAAGACACCAATAGCTGTTGTGTCCACATATCTTTCAAGGCGTGGAAATAGGACAATGCCAAAGATGGTCAAGGCTAACACCTGCTTAAAAGGACCCCAATTTCTAGCGTCGGCGAAGGACTTCATTTGGCTTTCCAGATACTCTTGTGGGAATCCTGCAATGCCATTTCGATTTTTCTTCCGGAGCTTCAAGTTCTCTTTGCTGGTTTGTAACATTGAGGCGAGTTTCTCATCTGTGTAGTATTGTCCCTGATACTGGTAGGGTCCATTGTCTTGTTGAGGAAAGCCGAAGATCTGTGTATATTCTTCCAGGGTAGGTGCCATCTGGAAATTTTTGAAGGTGAAGCATCTTAATGAAGAGTCGTAGAACTGGCTCAAAGCGGCAATGGCCTCCGTTTGCACGTCCAATTGTAGTAACATAATAATCTTCCCATACGCTCTATCAAAAGACCTGCGCTCGATGGGCGGCAATCGACCAGCACATTCCCTTAGACTTGTCAGATTAGGCTGTTTTACTATAGGGTAGTTCAGAGTTTGGATTGCTTCACAGTTTGATCCCATATCGCCTTGCTTATGACAAAACTTTCGAGCCTCTTACAATTCCCGGCAAACCTAAATGAGATGAATAGCATGCATGTGAGGATTTTTTTGTATATTATTTTTTGAAATAACGATGATGTATGATGAATTAAAGAATGACGTTACAGAGAAAATTTTGGTGATTCAAATTTTGAGAAACATTAACCATGTCACATAAAATATATGTAAAGGGCAAAAAGAGTAAATGGTTTTCATTATTTGATTTTTTTTTTTGAAAGATAAAAAGTTTTTGCGATGATGCAACGGGTAGGTGAATTGCCCTTGTGTCCTAAACAGGTTAGGTCTTATATATAGGTTACGGTCTAGGGCTACTTGTGTGATCAATCTCTCAGGTGGCTCTAATCACGTCCTCACAAGAGTCTCCAGAGCTGAAATCTCTTTCGTGATATGACCCACAACGATAGCGAGCTACCTGGTGTGGGATACCACGAAAGAGCGTACTCTGGCTGAGGCTTTCATGAGAGTCAGACAGATAAAATCCAGAATGACTGACACTAATCGCCTCCACTCGTCCTAGGTTTTTTTTTTTCAGACCCGGGTATAGGGCCCCGCTCAAGAGTGCGTGCAATAAACAAGTGTAATTGATGTGTGTGATATAAGCAACCTAAACTACCCGTGCTGCAAAAGAAATACAGATAATAGTGAAAAGGTTTTCTACCCTAAGGTTCAATAGAGCAAATAAATAGATAAATAAAATAGACATGCGAATAGAAGGGCTAAGGGTAAATAAAGTACTAAACTAACAAATATCTACACATTTAACTAAATTAGGTTTGACCCTCTTAAATAGTCCCCAGTGGAGTCGCCAGCTGTAGCGACCAAAAAATCCGGAGGAGGGATTCTTCGTTGTTTTTGAACAATGGAGTCGCCATAAATATTTATTTTTAGGAAAACATTGAAAAAAACCTTTGTTTTTGGGTTCGGGGGTCGATTAAGTGCGGGGAAGGTACTAGCACCCCGCAACATCCTAAAAAAGGTTACCTTTTAATTTAATGTGTAGAAAAAAAAATTAGTTTAAAGAAAACATTTTAATTTACCCTTTTTATTAATTACAAAAAAACGGAAAGGAAGACTTAATAAAAATTTAGTTTTTCGCGCTTGACAGGAGTGGGCCCCCGCTCCTACGTATCTCCGGGTGCGATGGAGAAATCAAAGCTACGTAGTTCTTGGGTAGAAAATAGTGTTGGTATTTTTTATTTTTTGAAAAGTTTGCGAAAACTAGAGGCCGTTCATGGTGACCAAACAGATAAATCCAGAGTGGTCACCACTAATGGCTTATTCGAAAAAGAAAGTGTTTACAGCGTTCAAACGAGCGGGGCTCAGAGTGACCGCTATAAATACCCGGTTTGCGACCGAGCGTTTTGTTTGAAAAATACTTACTGGGAAGCGTGACTTTTTTTTTAGAAAGGGAGTTGAGATTACGTTTGTATTCTATTAACTGAAAATTTCTTGAAGTTTAGGCGGGTGTTTGCGATGATCAAACGAATAAATTCAGAGTGATCACCGCTACTAATCCGCTTTGAAAAAAGAAGGTTAGCCCTATCGGTCAAACAAGCTAAGCTCAGAGTGACCATTAGTAACAACCTATTTTTTTTTACGTGAGTTGGATTGTTTGAAAGAAAGAGAAGACGGTTTGGAAACATTATGGTGTAAATAAAAGCGGAATGCGTAATAGTAAAAAGGGGGTGCGAGCAACAGGGATGTTGTATCAAAAATGGGGGGTGTGCTTAGTATCAGCCCAAAACAAAATTGTTTGGGTTTCTGGGCCCTTGCGCAGAAGTTGGGCTGAAAGCGGGGAGTGCCGTATTACTAAAATGTGGGGGGTGCGAATAGTGGTTTGACGCTAAAAGAAAAAACGATTGTTTGACCATTCTTTGACTGATTGGTTCGTTAATTTATTTCAAAAAAAACGGTTTGGGTTTGATTACTACCTACGTTAGAAGAAAACATTCGGTGAGAAAAAGATTTGCGAACTTATAAAGAAATATTCTCTTTTTTTTGAAATAATTGTCATGGTTATGAAAAAGGTGTCTTTTACTGTTTTTTTTTTGTTCAAAGAAACATTGTATTATTTCCCTTTTTTTTATGAAGGCAGTGGTATTAGTAACCATTTATTTTGGAAGGAAAAAAAATTTTTTTTTTTTAAAAGAACTTTATTTTAATCCGAAAATTACATTAATATTTAAATAAAAAAGCAACAATTTAAATAATAAAAAACAGCAACATTTTAATATGTATAAAAACAGCAACCAAATTAAATAAAAAAAACAGCAACTAAATAAAAAACAGCAATAATAAAATCTAAAAAAACATGACAGCAACAATTTTTTAAAAAAAACAGCAACAATATTTAAATAAGAAAAACAGCAACAATAATATCTAAAAAAAGGAATTTACGAATTTACAGCAACAAAAATAAAAAAAACAGCAACAACATTAAAAATAAAATAAAAACAGCAACAATATTTAAATAAAAAACAGCAACAATATTTAAATAAAAAAAACAGCAACAATAATATCTAAAAAAAGAATTTACGAATTTACAGTAACAAAAAAAAATAAAAAACAGCAACAATATTAAAAATAAAATAAAAACAGCAACAATATTTAAATAAAAAACAGCAACAATAATATCTAAAAAAAAGGAATTTACGAAATTACAGCAACAAAAATAAAAAAAAAACAGCAACAACATTAGAAAAAAAAAACAGCAATACCTATTTACATGAACAAAATTATAGCAACTAAAAAATAAAACAACAATAATTAAATAAAATATTACATTACAATACCTTAAACAAAGAAAAAACCGGAAATGTTGAAGGAGAAGTTTTTTTTTTCTTCGGATTTCCTCAATACAACATAATTTGAAACTAAAAAAAATGAAATTTGTGAAAGGGAGAAGAAGAATACAGTGAACAAAAAAACTCGCAAACTCTCTTTTTCTAAACAAAACCTAGACTCTCTTTTTCTTCTTTTTTTTTTCGAAAAATCTTCTCTTCTTCTTCCTTTCTCTAAAAAAAATTCCTCCTCTCCTTCATGGTTGTGGCCCCTATTTATACAAAAATGGGTGTCTTTTCTTTCGTTTTTCTGACTTCATCTTCAACATGCCTTGTACAGTTTTTTGATGGTATGCAAAAGGGGGTAAAGGGGTATGGGCATGGCAGAGGAAGAGAAATGATGGTTTTTTTTTCTTTTTTTTTTGTGTGAGAAAGGAGAGTGAATCCGTGAGTGAGAGAGAATGATGTGAGGAGGGAAAAAAATGGAGTTTAAGGGTTTGGTGGGGAGGGGTATGCGTGGAGATGGGAGAGTGGGGGAATGGGAGGATGAGTGAAAGAGAAAGAGAAGTGTGTGAGTGTGAGTAGGAGAAATGATGAAGTGAAGTGTGTGAGAGTGTGAGGGAGAAAGAGTCGTAGGATGGGGGAGAGAGGGAAAGGTTGAGTGTGAGTTGGAGAAAGAGAGAGAGATAGGCGTGAGATTGAGGAGAGAGAGAGATGGAGCCGTTGGGAAGAAAGAGAGAAGGGGGAAACGTGTATGGGGAAGGGAAAAATGGGGAAGTGGGAAGTGTGGGGAAGTGGAATTGAGAGAAAAGAGGAAAGGTGGAGTGTGGAAGGGAGAATGCAATTTTCAAGGAGGAAAAAGGGGGGTGGGGTCGAATATTGAGGAGGGGGGAGTGGGATGAATGTGGCTTGATTTTAGGGTTAAGGGGGGGATTGAATGTGGATGATTTTTAGGGTAAATGGGGGGGGTGGCCGAATTAGGGTTTTGTGGAGGGGAAATGGGTATGGGTTGGATAGTAATTAGGGTTAGGAGGAGTTGGGTCATGGGTTGGATAGGAATTAGGGTTTGGGGCGAATTGGGCTAGTTTTTTTTGGTTGGGTTGGGTTTCTGATGGCCCAATCCTGATTGCACCTCATCCTTTTTTTTTAATAGACCCCCCTCCATTTCTTCCTTTGCTTATTTTTTGTTTCTTCACTTCTAATTAATATACTTTTTTTTGGTTAAAAAATTGTGGCAACTAAAATAAAATGATATATGACAAGAAAATAAAAATGATTATTATTTTTATTGAAAATAAAATCTCTCGTTTTTGATCGGACAAAATTAGGGTATTACAATGCAGCTACCACAACTCTTGCATCTAAGCATTACGTGTGCACATTCATTCATTCATTCATTCATTCATTCATTCATTCATTCATTCATAAAAAGGGGCAAAAAAGGGAAAGCAAGAAGAGACAAAAATCATCCACATTGCATAAATCATTCCACCATGCAACCATGCATCTACCATAGCACCTGCATCTAAGCAGTACATTTGCATTCACATGTTATCTGCATTCGCATACACAGCTTATCAATTTTTGGTTTTCGACCAGCTCTAATATCCACAATCCACGGGTTTTTGTAGTTCATTACATACATGCACACATATAACACTTTTTTGCTTCGGTAGACGTGCCAAGTGTTGGTCCCATCGTTGCCAAAAACTTCCTACATCACTAATCATATCATTTACCATGCATTCAGGTGTTTCCTTTTATTCACCATAGCATTCGCATATAATCATTGAAATATATAAAACATCATTGAAAGTTTTTATATACTCTTATTTTTTGTTATTAAGCTAGTACAAAAATATATAAAACATCATTGAAAATATAATAAGCATTTTTAAAATCTGAATAGTCAAAGTTTTATTACATATGACCAAATTTTACATATATGGACAAAAACCAAAAAGCAAATAGTACAAAATTTGAAATGAATTCAAAAGCAAGGGAGGGGGCGCAGCTCCCCTTTGGTTTTGCCCTAGCTGACAATTATTTTGAGGAGTCAAATTGCTTTCCCCTATCCTTTTGCTTTTTCCTTTTCAAGCAAAAATAGTGTTGTACCCCCAAATTGCCTCCACCTTGCTGCTGTCCTCCCCATTGCCAGCTGCTGTCCTTTCGCTGATTCAATGGTTGTCCTTCCCAGCGCCCCATCCAGCTGCTGCTGTCCTTTTGATTCCTCAGCATCACACCAATTTGCCTATAATTACACATGCTGAGATAGACACAGGGGGACACGGAAATACGCATATACACAGACACATACACACACAGCAACAGAGACACAAAAAACAGAGAGAAAATTGATACAAAATTCAGAGAAATACAGAGTAAAAAATAGGGTTTCACACTGAAACCCTAACCACAATGCATCAAAAAAGAATTCTGATACAAGAAGAGAAGTAGCAGTAGACTAAAACAGTAGCAGTAACTAAGAACAACGGTGACAAAGAAGTAATAGGAGATTTTTCAGAAGCTGGAAAAGAGGTTGGTTTTCTGCTTTCGTTTTTGCTTCTTTAGGTTTTACTAAGTTTAGTTCATAATAGCAATGTTTTAAAACTCGGACCGGTGACCGACTCAGTGAAGGTACCGGGTCACTGGGTCAATGGTCGGACCGAGGGGTCGACAGTTGAACCGCATGACCAAAACCAGGACCGGATGACTCGGATCCGGTCTCTATTTCGAGAATTTTCAATACCTATATAGTATATAATAAAAATTTCGTCCCTGTAAAATTAATAACTATGTTTATTTTATATCTACTAAAATATAAAAAATTCCCAAAGTTTCAGGACCTATATATTTCATACTTGTAAAACTTAATTTGCTAAAATTACACACCATGCCTATTTTATTTCTATTTGCTTGGTATATATTAAATAAATTTTAAAAGTTCATATCATGCTTCAATAAATATTTAGAACAAATTTCATAAGTTAACAACTTAATATTAAATAAATCTTTAAAAAAATACTTAATATTAAATAAGTTTGTTGAAACATAATATTAATATTACAAGCTAATGCCATGAGGATGAGCGTACTTGACTTTTAGGAAAAGAGGTACCAATTATATATATTTGAAATAAATAATATCCTCAATAAGATTGGTAGCCTCATGGTAGTGCTCAGCATTTGCTTTCAATAGGTCAGGGGTTCAAACCCCACTAATGGCATTTTGTTGAGGGTTTTTTTTGAGTCTCTTTTGTTTTAAGTAGTTTACAAATAGTCCCACATCGCATAGAATGCACGGAACAGGGAGGAGAATGAGATATAAAAGCAAGACGTATGTCAATGGGAAACATACTTACCTAGATGGCAATCACTAGTGGGGGCTTGCGTTCGCGCGGCCCCTCCCAATTACAGTTCAAAGATTTGATAAAAAAAAAAAAGCAAAATGCACAACTCGATCCGGTTCGCACCGGGTCACCGGTTTTTCCAAAAACCGGCCGAGTCACACCGGTTCCCACCGGTTTGCTGCATGGCCGATCCAAAACCGTGACCGGCTCGGTTACCCCCCGGTTCCCGGTTCGACCGGTCCGACCGACCGGGCCGAGCCGGTTTTTAAAACACTGCATAATAGGCTGTTTTGTAAAGAACTGTAGTCACAACTTGAGTTAATAATCTAAAAATCAGCATCAAAACAGGGTATATGAACTAAAGAGAGTCAAGTAGGTTCAGTTTATAGTAGGTTCGGTTTATGTTTTTCTTATTTGGGAATATTAGTGTTGTGAATATATTAGGTTTTTTTTAGGAAAAAACATGATCAGAATTAGGAGTAGAAGAGAGAAAACGAAATAAAAAATAATCAAAACCGTACCCGTCAGTTCCGACCACCGTAGACGGTGGTCGTTTGCCCCAAACGCGCCGTCGTCAGCCCACATTCACGTCGTCGTCAGCCTTTTGCCCCAAACGCCGTCGTAGCTCTCCCGCGCAAATCCCCTCTCCCGGTGTTCGTTGTCACCGGCGGGAGCTTCTTCCGCCTTGGCTGTTCGTCTCCCTCCTCGTGACATCGCCGTCATCCACCACCTTCACCACCGTCAGTGGCAATTCCCTCTCACTGTCACACGCCTCCTCCCTATTAGTCTCTCCCTTCATTTTCGTTTTCTCTCTCTCATTCATCTTCCCCATCTCTCTCTCTCTCTCTCTCTCTCTCACCATGATTCTCAAACTTTCTCTCTCCCCTCCATTTTTCTAAAACGACGCATGAGTTGAGAAGAGAATGAAATTAGGGTTTCTAAAACCCAATAACCCTTTTGTACTTCCCTATTGTTTTTAATCTGTTTTAATTACCTTTTTTATATATCAGATTACTACTTGCACCATCTATTTTGATAACGCACACCCCCTGAAAAGCCCATATTTCATGAGCTGATAAACATAAAACATGAACTGGGCTGCTACTAAACGCACCCCCTGTTTAATAATGCGACCCCCTTTCTGATAATCACACCCTTCTTTTGTTTTTACAACCCACCTTGTTATTTCATTTTTTTAGAGGACTAAGTCGACCGTACGGTCGAGTTAGTCATCGTTTTAGGATGAATAAGCCGTACGGCTTAAGAGTCCTAAAATACCTATTAAAAATGAAGAATGTCAACATTGCAAACACACAAATCTTTTTCCTTTAAAAAGAAAAATCTTATTTTCAAAATAGGGGATTAAGTCGGCCGTACGGCCGGTTTAGTCATCGTTTTAGGATGAATGGGTCGTACGGCTCAAGAGTCCTAAAATACCTATTCAAATAAAATCAAATCACTCCATACACAAACCATTTTCTTCCAAAAGTCATCAAAATCTTATTTTCAAAATCTCTATTTGAAATCTTATTTTTCTAAATTAAAGAATACAAACACATCTCTTTCATTTCAAAATCAAAAATCTTATTTTCAAAAACAGGGGATTAAGTCGGTCGTACGGCCGGATTAGTCATCGTTTTAGGTCGAATGAACCGTACGGATCAAAAGTCCTAAAACCCCTAAGTTAAAAAACACAAACCAACAAAACTTTTGTATTATTGATATGAAGTAATACAAAAGGTATCATACGTTTTTGGAACTAATTTAGTATCCAAAACTTGACGAATAAGAGTATCAAAAGATTAAGAAATACTAGAATACAACCCACTTGATTTCCTTTATATTGTTGTTTTAGGTAAATCGTTGACATTTGGTTGCTGCCTCACAGCCTCTCTTATATGGGTTTTCTTCCCTAGGTTTGCATGCACCAGGATTCTTTTTACTATATTTGAATTCATCTCCTTCCAAAACCCCGTATTTTATGTGTTTTTCTTTTCCATCCGCTATTAAGGATTGGGTGTAGACTCCATTTCCCTCCATGCTTACGGTTTCAGTGTTAGCAGGTGAAAAGTGAGCAAATCACAAGGGCACTAAAGAACACACCCAACGTTGCCTTTGACATTGCCATAATGAATGAGGACAAAATATATGAAGTTGCAATGATTAATTTAACCGCGAAAACTTGATTTGCTTGGGGTTTGCATGCATTTAAATAGTGTATTTTTTCCCCTCTATAGCTGGTGGTTGATGAAATTATATATCACTTATAGAATGTAGAGTTCATATGTGCAATGACAACAACTTCTCGTTCCTTGAGGACAACTTCGGTCATCCCACTGCATAACTACATAACTACTTAGGAAGGATGTGTTTTGTAACATCTCATTATTTCACTAGCTAAGAAATAATTGGTAGATAACAATTGATAATGATTCAGAGAATATTAACCGACATGGATTTGAGATTTTCCTTGAAATTTAAAACAAAAGATAACTTATAGCTTGATTTACTTAGGTGCAATTACTATAGGGTACATGTTCATCAAGTACGTCTTGACGAAACCTCGACTTTTAAATAAACATGACTCAAATCCATAAAACGGGTGTCTAAAACTTAGTCTTTTGATGCGATTATCAAAATACAACCCAGCATACATCAAGGTTTCCCGTGAACGTGGCATAACTCAAACCCTAAGGTTCTACATGAGTACAATAAAGAACTCCAGCAGCTACTTCTCTTGATCTTGTTTGCTCGGTCCCTGTATATCTGAAAAACACCACATAATAACAATGAGATACAATCTCAATGAGTTCCTCCATGACCCCTTACAGTTTGTCTCTCGGTGTTTTACTATATTATCCTTTCCTTTAACCTGGTTGGCACAACCCTGGAGACTATTTCTTCAACCTCGTCGGAGAACCCCACCCGACAATAGCTATTGAAGGGTCAACATGGATATTGGGTCTTGGTTTTCGGGCTCATGACTTCCCTCGACCAAGTGTGCCATTACCTCTTGGGATCATTATCCCCCTCGAATTTTATGAATTCATTTAACCTCTTGACTCATTCTCACATGGTTCACACATATTCCTCGATATACCATAAACCGTAACAATTTAAATCTTTGCATAACACTAAACATAGGTCAAATCAATTAATTCCGATGGATATTATCATGTATTAGGGTAAGGATAGGGTTGGGTAAGCTTTGGCATCCAAATGGAATGAATTTGACTTAGTTTGAAAGAGGGTGACAGATTGTCTCGCACGGTTTGTGCCACTAGGCGTACGGTCTGTGCCATGTTGCACGGTCCGTGCTTCCCACGCGCACGATCCGTGCGTGCTGGAGAGAAAACCATTTTGAGCACCAGTAGCCAGCGCACGGTCCGGGCCTTTTTTTTCAGTTCACGAAATTCAATTTTTCCTTCGAAAATGCCCATTCCATTTGTTCCAATACTCACACCAAACTATCCTTAGCTTAAAACATGTCCAAAACAGTCTCAATTACAGCTTTAACACACTTAAATCATCAATCATGGTAATTAAAATTTGCACACAATCATTGAGCATAAACTTCACCAAAAGAACAATTTTGAGTCCATCATTTCAGCACACCATCATTTCCAAGGCAATTCATCAAACATGCATGTTACCAAAGTTCAGAATATAAGCTAAAGGCTAAATATATATTTTGGCCCTTTATCTTTGGGGTTGTGGTCACTTTGGCCCTTTATCTTTTTTTTTCTCATTTTAGACCCTCATGTTTTTTGTGTGTGTCATTTTGGCCCCTGCCGTTATCATTTTGGTCCCTTATGTTTTTAATTGATTTCATTTTAGTCCTTTATGTTTTTAATTGATTTCATTTTGGGCCCTTATGTTTTTAATTGATTTCATTTTCGTCCTTAAAAATTTGCCTAAAAAAACATAAACATAACGGCAGGGGCCAAAATGACACAAACAAAAAACATGAGGATCTAAAATGAGAAAAAAAAAAGATAAAGGGCCAAAGTGACCACAACCCCAAAGATAAAGGGCCAAAATATATATTTAGCCTAAGCTAAATCAACATGCATGTCAACAAATGAAGAAGAAAAGTGAGGAACTCACATTTTGTGCAGAATTTCGAAATACAAGCAAAGTGGTGAAGTTGACAACACAAATACAGCATCTAGGACTCCAAATTTCGACCCAGCCCTCACTGTGCCTAGCTCACCCCTCCAATTCAGAATGTAGGTGTGGATTTACCCTTAGGAACTTTTCAAAGTGACATTCAAAACAAAAACAGAATTTCAAACCCCAAGCTTTTGTGTGTTTCGAAAATGGTAGAAGAGTGGAGGAGAAGAAGTGAACCAGCTGGGGATATGAAGCTTTGAATCTTTCAATGGTGATGAAAAGAATGAGAGGAGAAGGAATGGTGAGGGATGCTCAGCTGTGGGTTGTGGCTGAAATGAGGATTTTGGCACCTCTCTCTCTCTCTCTCTCTCTCTCTCTCTCTCTCTCTCTCTCTCTCTCTCTCTCTCTCTCTCTCTCTCTCTCTCTCTCTCTCTCTCTCTCTCTCTCTCTCTCTCTCTCTCTCTCTCTCTCTCTCTCTCTCTCTCTCTCTCTCTCTCTCTCTCTCTCTCTCTCTCTCTCTCTCTCTCTCTCTCTCTCTCTCTCTCTCTCTCTCTCTCTCTCTCTCTCTCTCTCTCTCTCTCTCTCTCTCTCTCTCTCTCTCCTCACTTCCTCTCTTTGTTTCTTTTTGAGAATGACAAATGAGTGAATGTGAGGGAGTGTTGGAGTTTCAGTTGATAGTGAGTGTGTGAGTTAA
Organism: Astragalus membranaceus; assembly: GCA_039519185.1. Taxonomy (NCBI): domain Eukaryota; kingdom Viridiplantae; phylum Streptophyta; class Magnoliopsida; order Fabales; family Fabaceae; genus Astragalus; species Astragalus membranaceus. Next base: position 207,155,764 of record CM076846.1, on the reverse strand, counting down.
TGTGTCTTAGTGTGAAATGTCCTTTTTACCCCTTTCACTAATAATAATTCTAATGACCCCCTTAATGACTCAATTATCCACCTATGAACATTTTATTTAGCCAAACAAACACCCAAAGCACACATGTATCGTATTTAGACAATCAATTTCATAAAATTACCAATCAAGCATCAAGGATAATTAAATCATTCAATCAACAAAGTAATTAAAATAATTACTTTAGGATGTTACATGTTTCAAATTAACTATTTTTATTTCTAGGAATAAAAAATAATGGGAATCTTTATCCCAATTACCAATTGTTCTTAAAAAATGTGCGTATCAGACATTTATAACATTTTTTTAGGAAAGGAACATTTATAATTTCTAAAAAAATTTGTAAGACTGACGAAATAATATAGGCAATTAAACACAGATTTTGTTTTCAGTAAATTTTACCCACATATATATTTTATTGGCTAAATATATATTTTGGCCCTTTATCTTTGGGATTGTGGTCACTTTGGCTCTTTATCTTTTTTTTTTCTCATTTTAGACCCTCATGTTTTTTGTTTGTGTCATTTTGGCCCCTGCCGTTATGTTTATGTTTTTTTAGGCAAATTTTTAAGGACGAAAATGAAATCAATTAAAAACATAAGGGCCCAAAATGAAATCAATTAAAAACATAAAGGACTAAAATGAAATCAATTAAAAACATAAGGGACCAAAATGATAACGGCAGGGGCCAAAATGACACACACAAAAAACATGAGGGTCTAAAATGAGAAAAAAAAAAGATAAAGGGCCAAAGTGACCACAACCCCAAAGATAAAGGGACAAAATATATATTTAGCCTATTTTATTTAATATATAACATCACTTGTAAGTATAAGTTTTCCTAAATATATAAAAAAGTACATAGACATATAAATTTTAGGCTAAAATGCTCCCGGGGTCCCTTATCTTTATTTAAAGTAACGAATTAGTCCTTTATGTTTTTTTTGTCCCAAATAAGTCCTTTATCTTTCAAATTTTTGACACATAAATCCTTTTCCGTTAACAGTGCTGATCTATGTATCAAAAAAAGGATTTATGTGTTAAAAATCTGAAACATAAAGGACTGATTTGGGATAGAAAATGATTTATGTGTCAAAAATATAAAACATAAAGGACCAAATCGTTACTTTAAATAAAGATAAAGGACCCTGGGAGCACTTTAACCTAAATTTTATGAGAAAGACTATGAACCTGTTTATGTGTGCACGTGCGTTAGTGTGTGAAAATAATTTAATAAAACACTTATTAATAAATGACACATTTTGGGTAAACCCGGATATCCACCGCACGGACAGTAGTGACTAATACCTTGCTCATTTGAGGTGTCTCGAGGGGCAGGAGAGCGGCCCAGAGTTTTAACGTTGATAAAAGACACATTTGGAAACTAAAATATAAAAATAAAAATAAAAACATATTTATTATATGAAACTTATCATTTTAAATAAATTTTAGATAATTTTAAGATTCTCAGACTTTTACAAAGATTCTCCCGTTTTTTAAAAATCATAACAAACAAATGCAATTTTTTAAAAGTGGTTATCTTTTAAAAAAGTTGAAGCAAACGCGCTATAATTTAAAAACTGAGTCAACAATGATAAAACACTTCTATTTAAACATTATTTTCAAAAGCAGAGTCAAGGTGATTTATCAAAAATATAATTTCATTTTTCTTATTTGATTTCTATGCAAAAGTTAAATTAAGTATTCTTAAAACTTTTAAAGACACTTTTTTTCAAAATAAATGTAAATAGTGCATTACTAAAAACGCCAATAAATATTTAAATGAATCAGTGCGACAATTGATCGACCAACTACAAACATTCGCAATACTTCACAATAAATATATTCGCAACATCAAGCGTGTCCATTTTTTGCGAGAATCAATGGCTCAAATATTACTAATACATTGTCCCTTTCGCACTAGCCAACACATAATTTGTCCACTACGACAATCGAACCCGAAAGCACCAGGCCGCCCCCGTGTCCCAGGGTATTTTATATCACTAAGACAATATTGTTGGTTTCCCCCGTTATGTATTATTGAAATTATTGAAATGAAGTTATAATAAACAAACCAATAAATGGTACATAATAATATGCACATTTTTGGAATTATTTTAGTATCCAACGTTTCAGGGAATAAAGTATTAAACACGGATGGATCATTCAACTCCTCAAGTTTTTTCCCAATGATGTTATTCGCGGGGAATATTTTGTTTTTGGATATTGGCAAAGCTAATGTGTGCAAACATAAATGGTGTAGCATAGTGAAAAAAAATCACAACCACAATTGATTTTCTAACTACAAACATTCGCGAAGTATCGCGAGAAACATATTTACGATTGTAATAATTAATGATTAAAATATTAAAACAAGAATATTTCTTTTGTATTATTGATATGAAGTAATACGAAAGGTATCATATACATTTTTGGAACTAATTTAGTATCCTTTATATTGTTGTTTTAGGTAAATCGTTGACAATTGGTTGCTGCGTCACAGCCTCTCTTATATGAGTTTCCTTCCCCGAGTTTGCAAGCACGAGGATTCTTTTTACTACATTTGAATTCATCTCCTTCCAAAACCCCGTATTTTATGTGTTTTTCTTTTCCATCCGCAATTAAGGATTGGGTGTAGACTCCATTTCCCTTCAAGCTTACGGTTTCAGCGGTAGCATTTTGGGTGAAAAGTGAGCAAATCAAAATAGCACCAAAGAACACACCCAACGTTGCCTTTGATATTGCCATAATGAATGAGGACAAAATATATGAAGTTGCAATGGTTAATTTAACCGTGAAAACTTGATTTGCTTTGGGGTTTGCATGCATTTAAATAGTGTAGTTTTTTCCCTCTATAGCTGGTGGTTGATGAAATTATATATCAAATAGAATGTATGAGTTCATATGTGCAATGACAACAACTTCTTGTTCCTTGAAGACAACTTCGGTCATCCCTACTTAGAAAGGGTTTGTTTCAAGTTAACTAATTTTTTTGACAACTCATATATATATATATATATATATATATATATATATATATATATATATATATATATATATATATATATATATATATATATATATATAACTACTTAATTCCAATTACCAATTATTCTAAAAAAATGTGTAGATAACATTTTTTTAGGAAAGGAAATTTTATAACATTTCTAAAAATTATTGTAAGACTGATGAAATACTATAGGCAATTAAACACAGATATTATTTTCAGTAACTTTTTCCCCACATATATATTTTATTTATGATAGAACATCACTTGTAAGAATAAATTTTCCTAAATATATTATAAAGTACATAGACATAAATTTTATGAGAAAGACTATGAACCCCTATCTATGTGTGCGCGTGCATTTGTGTGTGAAAATAATTTAATAAAGCACTTATTAATAAAAACATGTAATGCCTCAAAATAATTTTAATTATTTTGATTATCACATCGTATTACTAAGGTCTAGTATGAAGATTTTATATATTTTTTTGATTGGATTTTGAGATTTTAGTGAGTGTTTGCATGTAATGGTGCATAGTAGAGTTTTGGGTTGTTATTAAAAAGGGTAGGTGCAGAGAGTAAACTGAGCTCATTGAAATAGGCCCAAATCTTGTTAGCCCAGCCCATTATGCTTAGAGAGAGAGAGAGAGAGAGAGAGAGAGAGAGAGTTGAAGAAGGAGAGATCATGAGAGTTTCTTCTCCATTGTCATACCTAATGAAATCAGAATGTTTCTAACTCACTCATCATTCTCACCTCACCATTTGGTCTACTTGAAAATCATATCAAAACTCTTCAACCACATTCACTCCACTTTGATGTTGCATGTGAGTGAAGAGATGAAAACCTTCATTCTCATCTACCCCCATAAGTGAACATCACTTTCATTTTTCTTCTCATTCCTCTAGCATTTGATTTGTATGAGCTAAATACCCAAATTTCAGAAAAAGGAACTCGCCTCCATCTTCACCCTCTAGTCTATTCAAAATGCATGTGTGTAGAGGAGCTTGGATAGGAACTTATCCTATTTGCATGTCAATTTGGGAGGTGGAGTAGGGTGTTAAGGTAGCTACATTTGGGTTTATAAGAACAAAAGAAAGAGCTTGAGCTTGGGATGGTCTTGATTGTGAAGGTTGTAGAAGCCTACATAGAGTTGGGAGAGTTCTTATCTTGCTTGCATTGTGACTATTGACTTAAACAAGTGAGTTCCTCTCACTCATCTTCTTAATATACTTAGGGTTTCTTGCACCAAATGGTTGTTGTGACATCCGTGGCTGATGAGGGCGGGAAGTGATCGCTGGTGCCCAAAAGTTGGCACGACAAAGAGCGGCTCTTGGCAGCTTCTAGGCAAAGGGACACGTGAATGAATCGAATATGCACCGGAATGAGAGGATCCTAAGGCTGTGCAGGTATGAGACTGTACAGTTGAAGGAAGACTTAAAAGAATTGATTTGGACTACCTATGCCAACATGATGCATTATCTTTTCGGGAGCCTTCCCATAAGAACTTCATAGTTAATCGTGCTTGACTTGGAGTAGTAGTGGGATGGGTGACCTTCTGGGAAGTTTTCTAGAAAGCATGCAAGTGAGGACAACACATGCTGGAAAGACACGTGTTGGTTTGTGGAGGCAGTCGATAGTTCTGAAAGTGGTCTAGGATGTTACATAATGTAATACCCAGAGTAATTAAATATTACTTTGGATATTAAATTTTGTTGTCTTATTTAAACTATTTGTTTGGATAATTGATTGATTTAAATTGTTATTGAGTCATATGAGTTTTGTGTTGGTTAGAATAAAATCTAGTGTAGAAATAAAAGGCCGGGGGGGGGGGGGGCGAAATTCTGATTATACCACCTAGTGGGCTGGATACCAACTCCAACCCAATTAGTCCAATCCATTTCCATTAGTTCAGCCGAACTTGGCATATAGAAGGAAAAACCTTTTCAACTAGGTCGATGTTCTGCAACGGCCGCGCTCCGCCGCCACGGCTTCATTCAACCATGATGATGCGCGTCAGACCCTCTTCTCTTCCCCTCAGGCTTCGCTCTTCCACCATACCATACCTCTAACTCGAAGCCTTTTCAACCGTCCTCCCCCTCACCTGCCTGACCTCCATTAGACCCTCATTGTACTTGGGGTTTTCGATTTTGATGGTCCTTGGAGGGTTAGCAATTTAAGTTGAGGAGTTTGTTCTTGAAGACAGATCACTCAAAAAGAGAGATTGAGGAATTACATTGCTGATTGGGGTTTTTTGGAAGCTTCATCTTCGTTTTTTGAAGAACCTTCACCTAGTTGTCAAAGAACTCTACTTTGCAAATGAGTTTCTCTTCTCACTGTTCTAAAGAACCATAGGCTTATACTATTTCCCAAGTTAATTTGATTTGAGTTTTGAAAATGGAATTTTATGTATATGTATATTGCTAGCTTTGAACTGAAATTGGTGAATGATATCTACGCCTTGTTGAAATGTGGCTTTTGTTGTTGAAATTTGTGAATTGTTGATTGAACTTGATAGTGTGTGCAGTGTACTTTGTCAAATGTCAATTGATTTTTAGTATATGGGTTTTGGAATAATTCTGTGATTGTGGCATATGATACATGATAATTATCTCTATTATTATTGATTGGAATTGATTGGGATTGAATATGTATTTTGTACAATTCGATAGTGAACTATTATACTATATTATCACAAATATAGACTAATGGATAATGAGGACATACTTGGATTGGGAAGTCATGAGCCCAAGTCTTTGACCCGTATGCACCTTCAACTATATTGTTAGAAGGGGGTTCCCTAAGGAATATAATTTGATTTCCTCGTAGGGTTATGTCATAGGAGAAACAAGTAAAAGATATCCTATGAGTTTTGGTGTGTAGTCGGTTTGTAGAACTCACTGAGATTTGTAAAAATCTCACTCTTCAAATATTGTGGTTTTCAGATAAGTAGGTAGCACTCGGTGGAGATAAAACTCGAGAAATTTCCTTAGCTATTAATTGTCTTTTGTATGTGTTTATAATATTTGTGTACCTCGAGCTCTTTTGTTGGCAATTAGTCGAATTTTCGAAGTTATGAAAACGGTTAAAGTTAGAACTTCTATAACTTTTAAGTATGTACGCACTATGTTCTTGGAATTATTGTAAACTAAACTTATGCTTTGGGCCTAGATTTTTAATTAATCTTGGGATTAGCTATGATTTTTTTATCACGCTCTATTGAGTTTTTATATAGTATAAGACTCGAAATTATTGGGCCAAGTTTTAATGCGTACCTCTGATTGAAAAATGCTCAATATTTTGAATTTTGATGACGATTAAAAATTAGGATGTTACGGTTGTGAAGATTAATTTTGATATAGGATGTTATGCCTTGAAGTAGTTCATCATGATGATTTTTAGTTTAAAAATGATTGTTGGTGTGATTATGAGTTTTAGCTAAATTTATGTGTGAACTTGATGTTTATAATTAGGTGATTTGTGATGATTATTGTGTTTGTGTGTTAGTCAGGGTAGATTAGAAGTCTTTGGGAATGAGTTAAAAGTACTAAAGCAGCAGCACTTTTAACCACTGTTAAGCCAACACTGGCCGTGTTGATTCAACACTGGCCCGTGTTGATTCAACACTGGCCCGTGTTAATTTCGAGTAGAATGATTTTCTCTGCAGCCTTCCAACTTGTTTTATCCGTAACTTTTGATCCCGAACTCCGTTTTAGGTGTTCTAGGATGCGTTGGAAAGCTAACGAGAAAATCTACAGTTATAAATAAACTATAAATTGTGTTTTTGAACTAATTTTAAGAAGAATTTCTGACCGATCCTAACTACCCCCTTGGAGTATAGTGAAAATGCTATTTATATTTGATGAATGTTTGTAAATTGTTGTGTGACATATTTATATCATTGATTACTATGATTCATGACTATGATGATGGCTTACTTATGGTGTTTGACTAATTGTCGAGAGTGAACCACTAACACGGTTTATAAGCTGAGCGAAAAGTCTCATTTCGGTTGATAAATGATCTTAAAAAGATTTAAGGATTGGTTACATAAGATACGAGGGGGATGACGATCCCAAGAGGTTAATGGATGACGATCCCAAGAGTTTAATAGCATACTTGGTGGAGGGAAGTCATGAGCCCGAAGCCAAGACCCTAGTATTACTCAACACTGATTTCTGGGTTGAGGTTCTTCGTTGAGATTGAAAAAATAATCTCTCGGGTTGTGCTAAGCTATAAGAGGAAAAGCTAAAGATTTTGATAAAAGAAACCTTAAGAGGAGGAATTCACTGAGATTTCTTTGAAATCTCACCCTTTATGTTTTTGTGGTTTTCAGATTCACAGTGAAAGCCAGGCTTTTGAAGGAAAGAAGTGTTTTCGGTTTTGAAGAAATGTATTTAAAATTGTACTATGTATTGAAAAGAGTATAAGTTCATTTTTTATGTAATCGGTTTTTGTAATAGCAAACCTCTTGTATTCCAAAGAATTATATTATGACTGAGATTTGAAGAATCAAGTTGAGTACCTTGGATACATTATGAATACAATGTTTTAGGTACATGGTAAAGAGTTTATTTTTGAGAAAACTAAGTTATATTTAAGGACTTTACTTATCTTTGCTACTAAAGGAACTACCGTATTTTATTTGGATTTTGAATGACTTGTATATGAGATATTATTTAACTATATATATATATATATATATATATATATATATATATATATATATATATATATATATATATATATATATATATATATACTCGAACAGACTTCATGACTCTTACGATTTTCCCACAAGGATTTCAGGTTTTTAATCAGAAGGATATGCAAGGTTATTTTTTTTATGGAGTTATTTAGAGTCGAATTTAATTCACTCCGTCTAAAAACACTTACGCATTCTCTGATATTCGAAATCAAGTAAATAGTAATCTTTAATGTCGACTAGAAAGATTAGGAATGTTAAAAAAACACATTTGGAACCAAAAATAGTAAAAATAAGACTAAATTGCTGTTTTGGTCCTTTATCTTTGGGGTTGGTGTCACTTTGGCCCTTTATCTTTTTTTTTTCTTGTTTTAGACCCTCATGTTTTTTTTGTGTGTCATTTTGGCCCCCGTCGTTAGTTTTTTCTAACGGACGCCACACTGGCAGTTAACTGCTGACGTGGCGTCTTAAATGTCAGGGTTGACTTGGACCTGATTTGGTGATGTGACACATAAATGACCAAATTGAAATTCAAAAAGAACATTGGGGCCAAATTGACCCAAACACAAAACATTCATCTTCTTCCTCCAAACACCACCTCCATCTTCATCTTCTCCGGTGAGCCACCACCACCTCCGATGAGCCTCCGCCACCACCACCATAAAAGTGACATCACTTCTCTCTCTCTCTCTCTCTCTCTCTCTCTCTCTCTCTCTCTCTCTCTCTCTCTCTCTCTCCCTCTCCCTCTCTCTCCTCAAGAACACCAAAATTCTCAATTCTTCACCAAATCAAGCAAATAAATAGTGCATTTCTTGCGAAATTTCACAAGGAACTAGAATCCATCACCAATTTTCACAAAAAAATGGAAGAACTTAATCAAAAACGTGATTTTCAGAGGAAAACGCGTTTTGGGTTTTGCAAATTGGGGAAACCTTCAAAGCTCAACCAAAACTCACCAAACCACTTGTAATAGACTCGAAATTGGTGCAGTAACTGACTGTTAGCAAAAGATTTCAACCAAAATGATAAAGAATTGAGAACGAAATGTAAATGTAGATTCACGTTTTACGGTTTTTTGGGTTTTTCAATGACGAAGGGAGAGAGAGAGGGGGGAGGGGGAGAGAGAGAGACAATGTCACTCTTTCTGGTGGTGGTGGCGGAGGCTCACCGGAGATGGTGGTGGGTCGCCGGAGAAGATGAAGATGGAGGTGGTGTTTGGAGGAAGAAGATGAATGTTGTGTTTGTGTCAATTTGCCCCCCATGTTCTTTTTAAGTTTCAATTTGGTCCCTTATGTGCCACATCACCAAATCAGGTCTAAGTCAACCCTGACATATAAGACGCCACGTCAGCAGTTAACTGCCAGTGTGGCGTCCGTTAGAAAAAACTAACGGCAGGGGCCAAAATGACACACAAAAAAACATGAGGGTCTAAAACGAGAAAAAAAAAGATAAAGGGCCAAAGTGACACCAACCCCAAATATAAAGGGCAAAAATAGCAATTTAGCCTAAAAATAAAAACAAAAACATATATATCATATGAAACTTGTGTTTTTTTTTGGGGCGAGGGTATGAACCTTATCTGTTGAAAAAGCTGCTAGTAGTACTTCGGTTAAGGGAAATGCTGAGATATATTTGAGATGAGAAAAAATAAATAATTCTAGTTTTGCAGTTAATTATCAGAAATTATAAAATTAGAGATTAATTTTAATTTTTACGTCCCTAATTTTTACATTTGGTAATAGTGTAATTACATTTGTAATATTAATTTATATAATATATAGATTAGATCAGTTTAAATTGGATCGGTTCCCGGTGAAAGAATCGAAAACCGATCCCAACACTTTCAACGAAATTATTTTTAACTTTTTGTTCAATAGCAAGACCATCTTTCATTGTCTCCAGCGTATCCACAATGGCTCCCACTCATCAGATCAAGATGCAATTTAAAAAACCATTTTTTTAGAGCATATTTAATCCTCAATATTACGATGAAATCCAAGCAAAAGCAATGTGGAGGAAAACAAGTTCATCACCATTTTTCCATGATAAAGAATACTTAAGCACGAGGCTTGATCGCAATCTGTGATGCCCTCGCCACCAAATTTTTCTTCACGATTTGGGTTTCTACGACCCCTCCTCCTTTGTCTTGGTCGTCGAGCTCCACTGGTGGAACTCTTCAGCTTCCTATCTTGCTACAGTCTTGTGAGTTTGTGATGGATGAAGGAAATGTTGGAGTTGATTGAAATTAAGCATCTTGAAAAAGTCTCAAAATGCTTAGTTTTGTGAAGGAAGAGTGAGACCAGGGCTATATAATGTGGTCAAGTTCTCCTTTACAAAATGCACCAGTCAAAAATACCTTAAGTTTGTATTTGACTTTTCTTCTTTCTCTTATATTCTTGTTTTAGAGTGTTGTGAGATGTAGTTAGATATTTTCTTTGGAGGTTGTGGGTGTATTGGGGCCATTGAGTGCTTGATAGAAGTCAATGTGTTGTAAAACTTTCACAAAGTGTTATTCTTTGGTCGTCATTAGACAACGGTTCGTGGTTTTTCTCCGGTTTTGGAGTTTTCCACGTTAAATTCTTGTGTTCCGATTGTGCTCATTTCATTTCTCTATGTTGTTTTCCCCAACAGCTGGTATCAAAGCTTATGGTTTGGTGGGGTATTAATTTCTTAGTATGCTATGTGGTTGCAGCTGATGCAAACCAGTTTCGAGGTACTGGAGCCTCCTATTGAAAATGATAAGAAGAGAAGGAATTTCTGATGTAATTCATTGATACCTGCTACAGCAGTCACAAGTACACTAAATAGAAAGGAAATAACGGAATGGAACAACCAAATCTAATACAAGATTCACCCAATCTAATACTAGATATGCTAGCTAATTGATTCTAGAAGAGAATGGAATATAGTTCAAATATCAAATACACAAACAGCTAAATTATTTGTAAAGGATGTGATCATCTAGCTTCTTGGGAGTCCTCTTAACACGTTGGGGCCTGACGTTGGATGATATGGGCTGATCCAATGAAGCAACAACAGGCCCACTAGTTCCAGTAGTTAGTTCCACCCTCCATTCTAATGTTTGCATCAATATCCCCCCTTTAAATTCAACCTTGTCCTCAAGGTTGTAAAGCTTTTGCAAGTCTGTCCAATTTTCCCATGAGGTTTCTTCAGGTGGCAGCCCTGTCCATTACACCAGCACTTGCAGCTGAGAATTGCCATCTACAATAACAGTTCGAGAACTCAGTATAGCCAAAGGAGATACCACTGGGTGATTGTCAATTGAGTCAGAAGGAAGCTCAACTATAGAAGATGGTGCAGGCCCTACATGTGGTTTCAGCAAAGAGCAGTGAAATACATTATGGATTTTGGCATTTGAAGGGAGTTCTAGCTTATAAGCGATGGGACCGATGCGAGCTAACACGCGAAACGGTCAGTAATACCTCTTGTGCAACTTGTTAAACTTAACACCAGAAAGAGATATCTGCCTGTAGGGATGTAATTTAACATAAACCCAAGAGTCCACTTCATAAGACACCTCTCTACGCTTGTCATCAGCCAAAGCTTTCATCCGGGACTGTGCTTTGGCCAAGTTTCTGCCAAGCAATTCCAAAACAGCCTCCCTGGTGGAGAGCAGATCATCACTAGCAGAAACTTCAGATGATCCAGCTACATAATTAGGAATGGAAGGAGGAAGCTTCCCATAAACAATTTGGTACGGCGTCATGCCGGCAGCAGAGTGAAATGAAGTGTTGTAATGATATTCAGCCCACGGAAGGAATCGATACCAGAGAGTTGGTTTGTGATGAACAAAAGCACGCAAGTATTGCTCAATGGTTCGATTAGTAACCTCGGTTTGCCCGTCTGTCTGAGGGTGATAAGAGGAACTCATCGTCAATAAAGTGTCACTGAATTTAAACAAATCTGTCCAAAATTTACTGATGAAGACTGGATCTCTATCCGAGACAATACTCTTAGGTAATCCATGTAACTTGCAAACAATATTAACAAACAATTCAGCAACCTTATAAGCAGTGAAATGGGAGTGAAGGGCGCCTAAGTGGACATACTTAGAAAAATCGATCCACTACCACGAGGAGCACAGTGTATCCATTGGAACTTGGTAAACCAGTAACAAAATCCAATGAGATGTCTTCCCAAACCTGTGAAGGTATTGGGAGAGGTTGCAGTAACCCGCCAGGCCTCTTAGGAACATATTTGGTCTGCTGGCAAGTTTGGTACTTATTGATAAATTGCTTGATATCATTTCTCATTGAAGGCCAATAGAAATTTGCTGAGAGCCGTTTCAACGTTTTAACCACGCCAGCATGCCCTCCAATGGGTGTTTCATGGTATTCCTTGAGCAACAATTCCTTAAAACGAGAGGAAGGAGGGATGTAAATACGCCCCTTGTGAAGTAATAACCCATTGGAAACAGAGTATCCCGAAAGTCCAGAACCCGCCAAAACCTGCTGATATAAATTCTGGTATTCACTGTTTTGAGACAAATCTGTTTTCAAATCATCAATAAACAAGAACTGAGATGTGGACAGCACATTCAGCTCTGCAGAAGGTGGCTCAAAGCTCCAGGATAGAGCATCAGCAACCGTATTGGTTTTTCCAGGCTCATATTGTATCTCATAATGATAACCCAACAACATCGAAAGATAAAATTGTTGTTCCAGTGTTTGAATAACCTGAGTTAGCAGCTCCTTCAAACTACGATGGTCCGTTTGAATCACGAAGAAGTGGCCAAGAAGGTACTGTCGCCAACGTTTCACGGCGCTTGTAATGGCATGCAACTCTCTAATATAAGTGGAAGCCTTAGAGAGGCGAAGACAAAACAACTTGCTGAAATAAGCAATAGGGTGATCACCTTGTAATAAAACAGCTCCCATAGCATGCCCCGAGGCATCGGTCCGGACTACAAAAGGCATGGAAAAAATTAGGCAGTGTCAACACCGGTGCCTCTGCCAAAGCCTTTTTTAATTCTCAAAAGCTTGTTGAGCATCTGCAGACCATTCAAAGGCATTCTTTTTCAAAAGATTAGTCAAGGGGTGAGCAAGAGTGGCATAGCCTTTCACAAATCGACGGTAAAACCCGAAGAGGCCCAAGAAACCTCGTAATCCCTTAACCGACTTAGGAGTAGGCCAGTCAATAACTCTTTAGATCTTGAGAGGATCCGGAGCTACTGTCCCCTCAGCAACTATGTGACCCAAGTATGCAATATGGGCTTGGAAAAAAGAACACTTAGATGGCTTTAAATGAAATTGATGTGAAGCCAGAATGTTAAATACCCAAGAGAGATGTTCCAAGTGTAATTCCATTGTCTCACTGAATACCAAAATATCATCGAAGAAGACAATAACATATTTCCGAAGTAAAGCTCTAAAAATGTCATTCATAGTGGCTTGAAACGTTGCCGGGGCGTTGCACAACCCAAAGGGCATCACACGGTATTCATAATGGCCGTCGTGTGTGCGAAAAGCAGTCTTTGGAATGTCCTGAGGTGCCAATCTGATTTGATGAAACCCAGAGGTGAGGTCAAGTTTGGAGAAGACCTTGGCCTTACCAAGTTCATCCAATAACTCATCAATGGTGGGTAGGGGAAAACGGTCACGCACTGTCAAGGCGTTTAGAGCACGATAGTCTACGCACATACGCCAAGAGCCATCCTTCTTCTTCAAAAGAAGCACGGGTGAGGAGAAAGGGCTAGTACTAGGTTGTATCCAATCGGTAGAGAGGAATTTGGCTATCTGGGATTCAATTTCGAGCTTATGTGAGTGAGGGTAACGGTAAGGTCTAACGTTAACTGGGGTGGATTGGGGAAGGAGAGGAATGGTATGGTCTGTGGGTCTGGGTGGTGGGGGGGATGAGGGTTCAGAGAAAAGGCTAATGTATTTGGAGAGGAGGCAAATAAATGGTGGGGTGAGGTGAGAGGTATCTGGTAGTGTAGGTGATGGGGGGTGTATCGGTTGTCTCGGGTGGGGGTAAAATATGTAGTGAAAATAGTTGGGCCTCAGGTTCAAATCTAGCCAAACGTTGTAACTAATGTAAACCAACCGAAGGAGTGGGAGACTCTCCCCTTAATTCAACACGAGTTATTATGAAAAAATGTCATAGTGAGAGAAGTGTAATTCATAAGAACAGGTCCCAACCTCTTGAGCCATTGAGCTCCTAAGACGATATCTGCACCTCTCAGTCCCATCACAAACAAATCCATAGTGAATTCATGGCCTTGCATTAACATGGATACTCCGGAACAGATATGAGAACACAAGAGTGCCTTCCACTGCCCACAAAAACTTGAAATGGATCAACTGGACTTTGAACCAGGCCCAAAGCAAGAACAACAGAATCCTTGATAAAGTTGTGGGTGCTCCCCCCCATCAACCAGGATTCGAACCGAAGTAGCAGCGATGGTTCCCGTGACCCGGAATGTGTCCGCCTCTTGATCACCGGAAAGAGCGTGCAAACTAAGTTGGGCAGCTTGAACCTCGGTGTCCGACGTCATGTCGCCACCGGGATCAATAGTCTCAACAGTAGGAGCATCAGTACGTGTAACAAAAAAAGAATCATCATCATCAGTAACCATGAGAAACACACGAGCACCACACTTGTGTTGGCGTGACCATTTTTGGTCATAATTGAAGCATAACCCCTTTTCCCTTCGTTCGTCCAATTCTGCTCCAGAGAGGTGACGGAATCGAGGTTTAGCCACCGGCATTGGAAGCAATCCCGGCGAAGCCTTCGAAGCCTCCGTAGCAGGCTTGAAAGGGGGTCGAGAGCCAGAAGATTGCTGCCATGGTTGCGAAGGGCGAGGACGCGCAGTACGAGCCAGATCTAGAGCCTTGTCTTCCTGCAATCGAGCTAAGCCTGCAGCCTGAGAAATGGTCGTCGGTTGATGGATCAGAACCTCACGACGGACGTCAATCTCGAGGCCTGAGATGAAACAACTCAAAAGCATTTGGTCAGAGAGTCCCTCAAGGCGATTTGCCAGTGCTTCAAACTCTGCAAGGTAAGCTGCAACAGAGGAAGTCTGGGTAAGCTTGAACAAATTTCCCCGAGGATCGTCGTACGCCGTGGGAGCGAAACGAGTTTCCAACGCGGCGAGAAACTGAGTCCAAGACACGATCTGATGATTCCGGTACATCCATTGATACCAAGCCAAAGCAGGTCCATCGAGGTAGAAGGAAGCTATTGTAATCCGTTCTTCCTCAGGCGTTTGGTGATATGTGAAGAACTGGTTAATTTTGAAGATCCAACCATGGGTGTCGTTGCCATCAAAGCGTGGAACGTCTAGCTTCAAACGGGGTCTATTGGTGGATTCAGCCGTGAGACGCGAGGACGCCGTGGAACGAGTGGGATCGTCGAGGCGTTGACGAACTTCAGCGAGCTCGGTGGTGAGGGTTGCGAGTTGACGTGAGATCTTGTTAGACCCTTAATAACATATTCCAGGAGAAAGAAAGACAAGCAGTAATTTCCCTCAGTTAAATGTATTTAATTCTGTGTAGTAGTGTATCTGTTAAATAGTTGATAATGTTTGTTATTTTGTAAATCTGTTGAGCAGTTAGTAACTGTCAAACAGATTAGGTAGTTAGTTAGGATTTGTTATTCTGTCTGTTAGTTTAGTTAGGTTGTTTTCAAGTAGTTAACAACTAATGCTCTGCCTCCTATTATATAAAGGAAGGTATGATAACAGTTGGGAATTATCTTGATATTCATTTTCTGTAGATTGCTGACTGGAAGTCAGTGGAGGTGCTAGATGCATCTGTGTAATTCTTCCTTTTGATTCTAATAAAATAACACTCTAGGGATCTGCTGGCCACCGTCCCAGCCCCTTAGAGTTTCCTTATCCAGGGAGACAGTAGCTAGAGGCTAACAAATTGGTCCGACCTGCCATGGCGAAGCCTGGTGCAGCGCGTGGTGGTGACTCAGATATCACTCACTTGGAGCGTAAATTTGAGGAGAAACTTCAAGGGATCACCAGTGATATGGAAGCAATGCGTTCAGAACTTTCCCAGAAATTTGATCAACTGATGAACGCCTTCTAAACGCACCAAGCAACACAGGAAACCAAGAATCTTGATTCAATCAAGAAACCATCTTCTTCAACACCAACACCAGAATCTGAGCAAATCTACATCCCAGGAACCCCACGCGACGAAACAACCAAAGCCTGGGTCAAGAAAGTGGAATTACCCACCTTTGAAGGCGACGACCCTTTAGGGTGGATCACGAAGGCCGAAAAATTCTTCGAATTGCAACAGATCCAGGACGATCAAGCCAAGCCGCGCCTTGCGCTAATCTGCATGGAGGGTGAGGCTATCCACTGGTACCAATATTGGAAAGACGACGTCACTGAACCAAATTGGAACATGCTCACCGACGCACTATTAGAAAGATTTGGGGATTGCGCCCAGGGAACAATCTACGAACGTTTGGCTACAATTAAGCAACGAGGCAGCGTAAGCGAGTATATTCGTGATTTTGAATTACTCCTCGTTCAAGCGAAGGGAACTTTCTTGCGGGTCTGCGCAAAACCATACGTGATCAGGTCCGAATTCAAGACCCGACCAAATTGGCAAAAGCTCTGGCCATAGCGCGCAGAATCGAAGAAGCGCAACGCGATTCAAGAAATCCTACAGCGTTCCCCTCAAGGTTTAGAGATAATCGATTCAAGAACAGTGGCATCGTTGCCAGAACCGGGTCACGCGAAGAGCAAAACGGGTCAAGGAACAGCGACGCTGCAACGACCGGCAACTCTCGCTCCACCACGTCCTCCACGTCGTCTACAACAAATGCGAATACAGGGGTGAAACCTTCCAACACAAACGCCAACAGAAACGCAGGCACACGCTTCATTTCCAAAGCAGAGCACGCGCGTCGTTGGAAAGAGAGTCTCTGTTTCACATGTGGAGCTCCGTACAAACCAGGGCACAGTTGCAAGGAAGGGCACCTACGAATGGTCATCTTAGGGGAAAAGGAAGACCTAAATGCTGCTGGGGAGATTATCAACTTGGAGGAACAAAATGACAGTGATAACAGCAGTACGGAAGAAGAGGACCTGGACCTACGAGCATAGAGCTTCCTCAATTGGCCTCCATGGGACTCACACAACCTTGCACCATGAAATTAGTCGCCATTATCAATGGAATATACATCCTGATCTTGATTGACAGTGGGGCTACACATAATTTTATCTCCAAAGCAATGGTGGAAAAACTGGGATTGCACACAGACACTTCAGGGATTTACACTGTTCGCTTGGGAAATGGTGACCAAAAGAAAACTCTGGGAACATGCAGAGGGGTTAAGGTGAAAATAGGGGACTATGAATGCACCTGTGATGCTTTGGTCTTTGACCTAGGAGGTGTGGATTTGGTTCTAGGTATATCCTGGCTTGCAACCCTGGGTGAAGTCCAAACAAACTGGCAGTCTCTGACAATGAAGTTGAACACTGCAGCAGGTCCTGTGATGATCCAAGGGGACCCCAGCCTAGGTAAATCTCTCATCTCCCCTCATCAAATGTTAAAATTGACAGAAGTAGAAGGTGTGGCAATGCTTTGGAATGCTCCACCTCATTATGAACACCTCACTAGGAGTTTATCTTGCACTGAAACCACTGCACACTGTCAAGGTTTAGAACAACTGCTAGACAAGTATACTACTGTCTTTAAGCATCCTGAGGGCTTACCTCCTAGAAGAAATATTGACCATAAAATACCTATCAAGAGTGGGGAGGGACCTATAAATGTTAGGCCTTATAGATACCCCTTCCTCCAGAAAAATGAGATAGAAAAACAAGTGGAAGAGATGCTACAATCTGGTATCATTAGACCTAGCACAAGCCCCTACTCTAGTCCAGTTATTCTAGTTAAGAAAAAGGATGGGAGTTGGAGGTTTTGCGTTGACTATAGAGCTCTAAACAAAGCTACAATACCTGACAAATTCCCAATCCCCATGATAGAGGAGCTTCTAGATGAACTACATGGAGCCATGGTGTTTTCCAAAATAGATTTAAGGGCAGGGTACCACCAGATTCGAATGGCTGAGGCTGACATACCAAAAACAGCTTTTAGAACCCACCACGGACACTATGAATCATTGGTCATGCCTTTTGGGCTCACCAATTCCCCTGCTACTTTTCAACATGCCATGAACACCACACTCAAACCTTTTCTTAGGAAGTTTGTCTTGGTCTTCTTTGATGATACCCTAATCTATAGTTCCAATTGGCAGGACCACCTACAACACTTACAGCAAGTCTTAGAAACCTTGGCTACTAATGACTTTCATGCTAACCTTCATAAATGTGAATTTGGAAAAGAGGAGGTAAGATACTTAGGGCATGTAATCAGCCAGCATGGGGTGGCCATGAACCCCCAGAAGATTGACTCTGTGTTGCACTGGCCTGTGCCTAAGTCTATAAAAGCCTTGAGGGGCTTCTTGGGCCTCACAGGCTACTATAGGCGCTTTGTAAAAAACTATGGTAAGATAGCCAGACCTTTAACTAATCTTTTGAAAAAAGGAGAGTTTTACTGGACAACTGAGAGTACCACAGCTTTCCACAAGCTGCAAGAGGCTGTCACTACTGCTCCTGTCCTCACAATGCCCAATTTTGAGCAACCTTTTTGTGTTGAATGTGATGCCTCTGGCCTAGGAGTGGGAGCAGTACTAACACAAAATAATAGACCTATTGCCTACTTCAGTAAAGCCTTATCTGACGTATCTCTAGCTAAGTCCACTTATGAGAAGGAATTAATGGCCTTAGTCCTTGCTATCCAACATTGGAGGCCATACTTAATTGGAAGACATTTCCAAGTGCACACTGACCACAAGAGCCTCAAATTTTTGCTTGAACAAAAGGTCATTTCCCACAATCAACAAAATTGGGTAGCCAAACTTTTAGGGTATGACTTTGAGGTCGTTTACAAAAAGGGCTCCACCAATACTGTGGCTGATGCCCTATCCATAAAATTTGAAGAAACTGACCTCAAAACCGTAAGCAAACCTTTCTGGCAGGACATTAGCTCCATTGATACTGAGGTGGCACAAGATCAGGCCCTTCAAAAGATTAAATCTAACCTTGAGAGGGATCCTAACTCACATAGGCACTACACCATAGAGCAAGGAAGGCTCTGTTAAGATATTGGCAAGTGTACCAAATCGTTCAAGTAATAAAATCGGTAAGAACCGAATATCGTCCTCAAGGATCGAATTCAATTACTAATTACACTGACAACAACTAATGTGAACCAAATCTAAAAAGGGGGTTGTTTGATAATGGTTGAGCTATGAAGCTCGAATGTAAAGCAATAAAATATTTTTGAGTTTTTAATGAGAGACACGGAACACGTTGGAAAAGATACGATGGAGAAAGTGCTAGGGATGAATTCCTATTGATTTTACACTATTGCGCTAATCTAATTCGAAGGATAAACTCTCTCTAAGTTGCTATCAAACCAACACTATCAACTAATTCCTAATTCCTTAGGTAATTAGTACTTTGTAGATAACTAGAATCCCCAATTCCTTAGATTATTCTAATTAACAACAAGCAGTAAAAACAATGGTTTGCGATATACAACAATTTATCGAGTATTCCTAAGCCACAAATTGAAGGTATCGAAATTCAAACATTCAAAACAAAACTTCCATTTCATAATTGAACAAAATATCATTGTATGAGTTTTCCAACCATAAAACGCATTAAGCACAAAATTCCGATACACAAATCCGAGAGAGAAAGATATAAATATGGTTCTAGATCAGCTACAATAGTGGTTCCATCAATATTCCTTCATCCCTAACATAAACGGGTTTAGTTACATGATAAAAGAAGAGAAACAAGGAAAATTACAAGTGGAAGATGATGATGAACACATATGAAGCTTCAATCCTTGTTCCCAAGTCTTGATTCTTCGGTAGCCGTCAGCCGGAATTGCTCTTCCCTGTTCTAGGGTTCCAAAAACGGCCAAAAGTCCTTGAAAACGCGTCCTGGATCTGTTTTTGACGCAAGCACAGTGATTTCGCGCTGCAGTGGCGCGGCGCGCGCCACTTACGCGCAGAGTGGCAGAAGGCGCTGTGAACTCGCGCACCATTGGCGCGCCGCGCGTCACTTACGCGCCCTGGAGAGATGCGTCCTCCTGGTTCTTCTGTTGTCTCGCGCGCCTCTTGCGCGCCGCGCGTGAGTGGCGCGCCACTCCCAACTCCTGCGCTCTCGAATCCATTTGTTTGAGTGCCTTGTCTTTTCGTTCCACCTATTCCCTGGGCACAAAAATACAACAAACCAAGCATAAACACTGCAAAGCAAGTAAATTCCAAAAAGCACAATTCAGTACAATTCATCACAGAATTTAACTAATTCATCACTAAATTTGTATAAAAACTCTCTTGAAAACTATGAACCACATCATGTGATGAGGGTTCATCACAACCCCCAACTTGGACATTTGCTTGTCCTCAAGCAAAGACAAGACAAACCAAAACCAGATAACCAGCAATCAAGTAGAATCCACTAATTAACACGAATATCACAGAGACAAGTTGAGCGTCAACTTTCAGACTGGCCACTCGAATTCAATCCCACATATGGTACTTTCACTAGCACATACTTGCTCAATAGTGCGTGTGTGACATTTAACTCAGTTGGAACATAGCTAGCTTCGCAATGCATTTAGCTAAGACTAGAGTGTTTCCTTCCGGGAATGCCAAAGATGGTTCAACACAAAGGGTAGACTAGCGTTTTTCACATAAGATTGAGGGGCTTCAAGGCAACGACAAAGGGTCTTAATTAGGCATTTCAGATTGGGCCAGTGCACAACTACTTCAACACACACACACACAACTACACAACATAGAGTTTTGGGCTGCAGCCCCCTCATTACATCAAAGATTTAGATTTACTCAGCAGTTACTTCGGGACATTTGCAGCAATTACACAACTATGTGGATTTTTCCACTTATTCACAAACACACTTAACACACACGGCATACACTACAATCGTTACGGGTAGACGCTGCAGTGCTGCACTCACACGCACTAATACACACACGGCATACACTACAGCGTTACGGGTAGACGCTGCAGTGCTGCACTCACGCGTACTAACACACACACCCGGCATACACTACAGCGTTACGGTGGACGCTGCAGTGCTGCACTCACGCGCACACACACGGCACTGACCATCCTACAATCTTCATACCCATCCTTAATACAACCGATGCACCCCCAACTTAGCTTCTACAGCTACCCTAAATCTTTAGTAAAAATTTGGCACTCCCATGGTCCACCAGACAGCTAGCTCAACTAAACTCATCCCTAGGATCACTAAGTTCCACCTGCGCTTTGGTTATGAGTGTAGAAGCAAGAATGCACTAATTCAATCACCACTGGGGTACTATCCGCTCAAATCTCACCAAATCATCACCAAGTTAGCTCAACTGTCTCTTTTTTTTTTTACATGAATGCCTACCATCTAGGAATTTATAGGGACGGCCATAAGAAAAAGACAAGACAATAGGTCAGGTCCTCCCCCCCACTTAAAACACAGCAGTGTCCTCACTGATAATTTATAGGGAAGGCCTATGAACAGACACAACGGAAAGCAGCAAAACATAAAGCAATGACAACTAAAGGAAAATAAAACACCAAAATACACAATCAAGTAAGACAGAGATGAGGGGACGAGAGCAAAACCAGGGTCTACTGCGGAAGTGCCCGAAAGATGTCGGCATCTGGGTCCAGCTGCCTTCCACTCTGCATAGTACATAAGGCTTTGTAAAGATTTCTCATCCCAAATTTAAACTCTGCTCCCATCCTCAGTTGGGTCCTCCTCAACTCATCCTGATTGGCTGTGAGAGCCTCCATTCTTGATTGCAGCTGCTGGAAATCCTCAGCAGATGGCCCAGCCTGAAAATCTTCCATGGTGAAGGTTGGTTCGTTCTCATCTGGCTGCTCATGGGGTTGCTCCTCTCTATGGCCCGGGTGCTCTTGTCCGGTTCTAGCTCTGATCCAGCCCCCAGTGATAGCAGCAGCTGGCGAAATGGTGGCCTCCTTTGGATCCGCTACAACACCCGCTTTTTTACACAGCAGCGAAACGAGGCTAGCATGCCTCCAATAACTGGGCAACGCCCCACCCTTGAAATTTGCAAAGCTTCTAATCTCATTCTCAAGCACCCATCCCAAGTTGACCGGCTCTCCTCTAATGATGCAAGAGGCTAAGGTCGCCCTGGGGAAATTCAGCTCAGTCTGATTGGAACTTGGGCAGATGGTGGAAAGAATGAACGCTGCCCATCCTCTAGCCACTGTGTAAGAAATTTACCATAATTTTCTGTGGCTCCCCACTAGCGTTTCTGACCCAATCCGCCCCTGGTTGACACAATGTAGCACAAACCTCAGCTGCATGTTCTGGGTTAGCCTTAAGATTGCGGTTACTGATCTTGGTTCCAAGAAAGCAATCTAAAACAGGCACAGCAACTAACCCAAACAGTTCATTAATAGTATCAATGTCATAGGGAACCTCACAGCCCCGCACAAAACTTTTGGACCCTGAGAATACTAAATCCCCATCAATAGCTGGCTTGGGGAACACATTGGAGAAGAACTCATACACCAAAGCTCTGCTTGCTTCCTTAGGGTATGCCTCAAATTGCTCCCACCCCGGTCACTGATGTTTTGTCTTATTTCCTCAAATTCGCCCGGGGGAAGAAAAGAGCCTTTTCCTTAACAAACTTGGAATCCACAGCAATAGTCTCGTGGAACTTTTCGCACCCGAGAGACCTAAACAAATGAGAATTATACTCAGGTTGGTCGGAATGGGATGACGAACCACGTCTAACAGTCTTTCTCTTCTTGCCCGAACCAGCCATCACCTGCGCACACCATAAGAAAAACAACAATTTTGCACAAAATTGGTCAAGGTTAGCATACACACATGACATAACTCCTTCTTTCAACCAGAGTCACATAGAACATTGTTTTGCTCGAGGAAAATATTGAGTTCACATCATAAAAACAAATCCATTGCAAGGACAAGCTTGTGGTAGACAAATGCAAGCTTGTTGCTCATGAGATCCTAGTTTAGGCAATTTATCAAACACTTAGTGTGCACACTTGTTTCACTCATGAACAACAACTTACCATTAATCTTATCAACCCCAAACTTATTCTATTACCCATTCCTAATCACATACATTAACTCTACAACATTTCTAATACAAACTCTTAGCAAAAACAAGCACATTGTTGAGTTTTTCATTGATAGCTTAAGATGAATGTTGCAAGAATTAAGATTGAGAGGAGGAAACTTACTTGATAAATGAAGAATATGAAGAAAGGAGAGTATAATTGCAAAACCCCACAAGCAAAATCCAAGATTGGCACCCTTTTTTGGAAGAAAATTTGAAGAACCCTTACTTGGAGAAGACCCACGCGTGAAAACATGCAGCAGCGTGAGTGCTGCGCGAGTTTTATACCCCCAGCCACGCGCGCGCGCTACTTACGCGCAACTAGCGCGCTAGGCCACAGAAAGTTCAGATGCAACAGGCGCTTCCTGGCGCGCGGCGCGTGAATGGTGCGCCACTCGCGCGCGACTAGACAGAATCTTGGTGAATCCTAAAATGCCTAAGTTAAGGAAAATAATGCGAAACAATAAAAGAGATAAGGGTTGAGAAAATTGGGTTGCCTCCCAATAAGCGCTTCTTTAACGTCACTAGCTTGGCGTTACCTCGATTTTTAAGGGTCGCTTAAAACCAAGGCCAATTTCTCTCTCTCCACTACTTCGCCCAAGTATGGCTTCAATCTCTGCCCATTAACTTTGAAGGATCTTTTTGATTCAGGTTCCTCTACTTCAATTGCTCCATATGGTGTCACTTCTTTGACTACAAAAGGCCCTGACCATTTGGATTTCAATTTCCCGGGAAACAACTTGAGTTTAGAGTTAAACAGCAACACTTGTTGCCCTGGATGAAATTCTTTTCTTGCAATGTTCTTGTCATGATACGCTTTCATTTTTTCCTTGTAGATCTTGTTGTTCTCATATGCTTGCAGACGCATCTCATCCAATCCGTGTAGTTGTAGGATTCTCTTTTCCCCACAGGCCGAAGTGGTAAAATTCAAAAACTTTAGTGCCCAATACGCTTTGTGCTCAAGTTCAACCGGTAAATGGCAAGCTTTACCATAAACCTATTGGTACGGTGACATGCCTAAAGGTGTCTTATAGGCTGTTCTATATGCCCAAAGCGCATCATCTACCTTCAACGACCAATCCTTTCTTGAGCTTCCAACTGTCTTTTCGAAGATCCTCTTAATCTCTCTGTTTGAGACTTCTGCTTGACCATTGCTCTGAGGATGATAAGGAGTTGTCACTTTATGCGTAACACCATACTTGGAGAGAACATTGTTGAGTTGGGTGTTGCAAAAGTGGCTACCCCAATCACTGATTAGGACTCTTGGCACACCGAATCTAGAGAAGATGTTCTTCTTCACAAATTTTACCACAGTTTGGGAATCGCTCTTGGAAGTGGCAGTAGCTTCAACCCACTTGGAGACATAGTCGACTGCCACCAAGATGTACTCACAATTGTAAGAGGGTGGGAATGGTCCCATAAAATCTATGCCCCAACAATCAAACACTTCTACTTCAAGGATGGGATTCAATGGCATCTCCCCCTTACGTGAAATATTGCCAGTCCTCTGGCATTTGTCACAGCTTCTCACGTAGTCAAGTGCATCCTTGAAGAGGGATGGCCAGTGAAAACCAGATTGGAGAACCTTAGCAGCTGTGCGTTCCCCATTATAGTGCCCTCCACAGGGAGAGTCATGACAATGCCAGAGAATGCTTTTACTTTCGGCACCAGACACACATCTTCTCAAAAGTCCATCCGCCCCAACCTTATAGAGATAAGGATCATCCCACAGGTAGTGTTTGGCATCATGGAGGAACTTTTTCTTTTGTTGCCATGTGAGATCTTCCGGGACCTTTCCGGCTGCCTTGTAATTTGCAATGTCGGCGAACCAATGTCTTTCTATAATGGCAAGCAACTTTTCATCCGGGAACTCTTCCAGGATTTCTTTTGCTA